>JAUCBN010000007.1:6007500-6607500 GCA_035048815.1 Abelmoschus esculentus | reverse complement strand
TTACAGTTAGATCATCAAACCCTGAAATTAATTATATCCAAGATAATTATCTAAAGACCTATCATTAATAAAAAATCAATAATAATAAGATAAAACAAATTACAAAACATGATATATGATCTCATTGCTCATTATTTTAAAAAAAGGTAAAGTACTAGTCAACCAAATCCACGGTGCAATTGCAAATGATTTTGATGGAAATTATCTCTTGGCAGGTTAACACCAGGTCATAGATTCAATCCTGAATAACCCCTTCCCCCTCCCATTAGGGAGAGAGAGAGAGAGAGGGAAAGAAAGAAACACTTGATAAGATCCATGACAATATAAGCACAAGTCTCTTAGAAATTATAACTTTTTGTCACTCGGTAACAACTTACTAATGAACTTAATTTAAGGTATTGATTACTTATCAAATATTACCAAAATAAAAAAGAGCACAGCAAACAAAATGTTAATAAATAAAGAGGAGAGCAAATTGTGCCTGTAATTTGAATTTTTTTATATAAATTATACAATATACATAATTTTTGCATAAACTTGAAAAAATCATCTATATCCAATTCTGCAGCTACATGCAAGAAAAGCTAAATGAAGTCGAATGAAAATAAGTCCATTTCAGCCTAGTAGCGAAAAACCATACATCCATCCATATGGTCTTTCTTCTTTCTTGGTGGAGTCCAGTCAAAAATGCAGGAACAATTCTTGCGAATGTCATAAGGTTTGCCTTACATTTTTCTTTTTAAGTAATGGAGGAATGACATTTACAGATTTACTTGTACAAAGACATCAATTCATACATCAGTAATCTAGGAAATGCTATGGCACTTTTAGACAACTATACCCCCATGCCTCCAACATATGCCTAAGTCTCTCACTGGTGACAACTGATTTCAAGAACAAGTGTAGTGCCAACAGCAAACATCAAAAGGTGTAATACTGAAATGGTTGGTATGAAAACACTTCTAATACCTATTAGCTGGAGTTTCAACTATATCTCTTGATTGAACTATAAAAAAAAGCACATATACATACACATATCAGCTAGAAAAGATATATGTATTAATTAATATCATGATCCATTCTATTTTCCCAATTTTAAAATTTTGGCCCTGTACTAGAATATTTTCCTAAAAAAGAAGAACGAAAAAGTAACAAAAAAACTTACCTTCATTGTTGCCTGCAGAGCAGCACGTATCGCATCTCGCTCAGCTTGTCTAACAATGACTGAAGTTCTAGTAGATTTCCTTATAATTCTTTCACCTTCTGCATCATCAGGGGCATCATGATGTTGTGGGGAAGTAGTCTTCTGAGTAGCATTTTCATCCTTGGAATCACCATCTAAATTTGAAAGGATTTTCTTTTTCTTCTTTTTCTTAGCAGAAGACTTTCCGGGAAATATCAGACGCTTCTTTGTGCGAACCCTGCGAGAGCAATTCAAAACAAAAATAATGGAAATGAAATGGAGATGTAAATACAATATAATAAGGTAAAAGAAGCTAAACCTTTCATCTGCTTCATTTTCTACTTCCTCGTCTGGCTCAGGTTCCTAGCAACCGTGAAAGAGAGTCAAATTTCAAGATAGGAAAAGGTGTAAAGTTCTCTTAGCACTAAGATATCTTACAACGAAAGAGTAATTATAGAATAGGAATTAAATAAAAAGTAGAGAAGAGAGCAATACAAACATCTTCATCAAAGTCACTGTCGAACACATCAGCCACCTCTGGTTCTTCGTCGTAATTGGCATCATTCTCTTCCTGAGGAGAGAACCACAAACAGAAAAGTTGAAAATGTCTGTGAATCCTTCAATCAAAACCTAAAGCTAACAAACTATAGGACCATAGGTAGTGATCGTAATTTATAGATGATCTCAACATATCGTTCTAAAAATACTTGATTTCAGAATTTATACGAATTCAAGGGAACACGAAATCACCCATATCCCAACACATCAACATCAATTCTATAATCTATGTATTGGATAAGAGTAATTCCGCTAATAATAAGTGAGTGCTTGTACCTCTTTAAAAGCTTCTTGATTCCAAAACAACTCATCCTCTTCAACTTCATCGTCCAGCAACTTCGTCATCCTGGAAATAGTAAATAATGGGTTTTTCCATATTAACTATATGGGACATTTTTTTGGGGAAAAAGAAAACAACAGAACAGTATTAAGACTTACCTTCTCCCTCTCGTGGATCGAGAAGCACGATCCAGGAAGATGGCTGTATTTTCTTTACCGGTTTCCATGGATACAACAGTAAAAATCTCACCACTTGCGCCGCCGGAGAGGAAGTGTAGATCGGATAGGTACCGGAAACTTTTGGTGGGATTGAGAACTTAAGAGAAATAAAGACGATAGGAAGAGAAGGTAAAATATAACATAGGTCACTCAACTATGTGTTCAGTTATAAACAGGTCACTTAAAATGTTTTTTGTTTGGGTAAACTACACTAACAGTCACTGAAGTTTGCGTAAAGTATACAACAACGGTCGTTAGTGGGTAAATTGTTTTTACACCACTAAAGTTTCAAAAATTACAAAACATTCTTTAAATTATCATTTTTTAACAAATCGATTACTCCCAATGACAAATGTGTGACATAGAAAACGGTTGTTGTTTTTAGAGGGCACGAGATCCAATATTAATATTACAACACAGTCAAAAACACCAAAAAAAACTATCATAAGTGGGGCTATTTAATATAGTTTATCGAAACATATTTTATACATAAAACTCGCATCCATGGTGTATATATATAACTAGCAAGAATCAATGTTAAAATGGTAGAAATTATATTCTATAATAGATATTATTGTAATCACTGTTAACTAATTAAAAATACATATAAATATATATATAAATAGTAATGATTTTTAGAACTTTTAGGTGATATTGGATATTCATTTACTGTGTCTTGTCAAGAAGCTCAAATTAGGTAATTGATTATTTTATTTATTTTAATTATCAAGATAAATATGAAAATTTATATTCGATAAAAAAAATAAATTTGAGAAAAATAAATTATCTGTAAATTTTATATTTTTAAAAAATATTCGTCTTTTTAATCTTATTCGATTTATCTCTATCGATTGAGAGTTCGAAAGCAATAATGTATGAAGTACGTGGTTTTGTAAATATTCCAGGCCTGATCGAGGCCCATGTACTTTTAACTGGACTTAAGTTCGCGCACGAATAGAATCTTGATCGAGGTTGACGTCGCAACTATTTGTTAACAAACATCGGAGGGCTACCGAGAACGGACCTCTTGATTGTGGATTTTCATCTTCAAGAGCCCATCCTTGAAGGACATAGTTTATTCCGAGTTTCTTTAGTATATTATATATTGATCCGTTAAGTTTAAACGACAATTAATTGAACTGATATTCTTAAAATAATTAAATAATTCTATTATTAAAATTAAAAATATGATAATTATATTAACACTAAGATTATAATCAAAATTATTAAATTTAATAAATTAATTTTAAATTATAATTAAATTAATAAAACATATAAATAAAAAGATTAAATATATAATTATTAACTATCACATATTTTTTATCAAGATTTAATAAGAAATAATTTAATTAATATTATTAAAATAATTAAATAGTTTTATTACCAAAACTAAAATTATAATGATTATATTATCACTAATCCTATAATTAAATAATTATTCATTTAGTTTACGCTTAAGTTATTTTAGCTACCGGTATGGTTAATGTTTGCAATTTCAAGATCCCATTATAAGGGCGAATTTGGTATTTAAATCTGATATATTTTCACTAATTTCATCAAAGCCACTAATTTCCATTAAATAGCAAAATAGATCAACAAAATACGGAAGTGAACTCTCGTCTCTTCTATATTCGCTTGCCTTGCCTTTTCCTTAACTCTCTGCCGCGGCTCTCTGCTCTGCTCTGGTACTGAATATAACCGTTGATTTTAATGCCGTTTACCCTTAATTTCGTATTATCGGCCGAATCTACTCTGGATTTCGTTCGCGCTCTCATGGATTTTTGATTCTGTCTAAGCGACTAGGTTTTTTACTTTTCAAGAATTCAAGCCTTCGCGTTTCTTGAAAACAAAGAATCTTTACATCACATTGTCTTCGCTGAATTTTCTAGGGTTTTAATCGTTTCCGATCATCTCTCACTTTTTTTGCGTATTTGCTGTATATAATTTTTTGTTTCTTTTACTCTTTCTGTTTTAGTTCTTGGTCTTTCAATAATGCAGACATATTGAGTACTGTTTTATTTTGTTGCACTCATGTTTTTGCAATTTAGGTTTTTAACGTTTTATTTACTGTTATTTGCTTTAATTTGATCTGCTTCTGGATTCTTTTATTTTTTTAGTATATATGATTTGATTTATCCATGAAGCGCTCACCTGCTTTCATTTTATTTTTTCTGATTTTTGCTTTATTGTACTGTAGGTTTCAGGTTAGACAGTGTTATTTTGCTTTGAGATTGTTGGAACTTTACATTGCAAAGATGGCAAACTTACAGATGACCGGTATTCTAGAGAAGGTATTGTTATTAATATGACGATTTAATTGATTTTTTATTTTGGGTTTTCTCTGTCTTGCTTCAGCTCTTACAGTTTGATCAAGTTTATAGATGAATGTGAAAAGGAAGAGAAAATGAAAAAGACTTATCTGATATCTACTTCGATCTTATTAATCTCTAAATATAGATGACCGGGAAGGATAAAGATTATAGATATATGGCTACGTCTGATTTATTAAATGAGCTAAACAAGGAGGGCTTTAAGGCCGATTCTGATCTCGAGATAAAGTTGTCAAATATTATCCTCCAGCAACTTGATGATGTAGCTGGTGATGTTTCCGGATTGGCTGTCAAATGGTAAGCTTTTCGTTCTTTGGCATAGTGTTTTGCGTTAATAAGTTTGTATATTTTAGGCATCTTATTTTGAGTTCTTGTATTGCATTGCTCTGAGTTTACTCTTATTTTAACTTTTATTGCAGTCTTGCTCCATTGGTGAAGAAGGCTGGTGAACCAAGAGTTGTGGAGATGACCAATAAACTCTGTGAGAAATTGCTTAATGGAAAAGATCAGCACCGTGACATTGCAAGCATAGCTTTGAAGACAATCATTGCTGAAATCTCTACTCCATCTCTTGCACAATCCGTTTTAATATCTCTATCTCCTCAACTAATAAGAGGAATAACTGGCGGTGTAAGTTTGCAAACACTGCTTCTCAATTCTGTGATTGACATTTTCAGTGAATCCCACCATGGAAGTGTTTCTTTTTGAAGTCATGTTTTAGTTTCTTGATTCTGTTAAGTTCCGATGCAGAAATTTAATTTAAGATTTATGGACAATGATTTTTGCCTCATAAATGCTTATTTTACTGCTTCATCATGCTAATCATATATAGAACCATGACAATGGGATGAACCTAAAGGCTGATATCAGTTCCTTTGGTAGTGTTGTCTTTTTTCAGTGAAAGAGATATAAACTTGTATTTTTCTTTACTTGCTTGCTTTGAATATTTTTTATTTGTGGTTATTTATTACTTATTTTAATATTTTTGTAGGGGACCAGCACAGAAATCAAATGTGAATGTCTTGACATTTTATGTGATGTTCTTCACAAGTTCGGAAATCTTATGGCAACTGACCATGAGATACTTTTGAATGCATTGCTGTCACAATTGAATTCCAATCAAGCTAGTGTTAGAAAGAAGACAGTTTCTTGTATTGGTAAGACGTGCTGTATTGGAACAAATATGCTTTTTTGATCTTTTGTCTCTTTTGTTGATTGATTTTTTTTTTGTTCCTTTAACTGTTTTGATGTGCTAAAAGTAATATTTCATTTCGGAGTCCTTTGTGGATTAACAGTTCGACTTAAACTTTCAATTCCTGTACTAATTTTGCTCAATATGGAGAAAGCTAGATGCATGGCAATTTATAAGGAATGAAGAAAAAAAGTGTTTTTGACAGCATATATCTTTTAAGATGTGTGTCATCATGTATTTGCAAGTGCTGGGGATCAAAAACCAGCTTTGCTGGAATCTGAATCCTAAAGGAGGTGGCTATATCATTTGGATTAGCTCCATATTCCAAATTTGTAACTTATTGACTAATCTTTCTTTTGTTTTCAGCATCTCTTTCTTCAAGCTTGTCAGATGACTTATTAGCGAAGACAACCATTGAAGTAGTACGAAATGTAGGAAGTAAGGGAACAAAATCAGAATTGATCCGTACCAACATTCAAATGATTGGTGCTTTGAGGTCATTACCGTTTTCGCCTCATACTGCTTAAGAATGAAGTTGCTAAATGTGCTATATTTTTTTCTTTGAATTTTTGTTGCTAAACTTGTTAACAGCAAGGTTAATTTATTGAAACAGTAAAATACAAAACCTCTCTCAAGGTTTGTAGAAAAATCCTTAATCACCCCTAGTTTTTAAGAATATCTTCTGACACCCCTGGGCTTTGCTAGGGATTGAAAAGCCAATGTTATTAATTATTAAGTTAAAAATGAAAAGATAAACATACTCTTTTCACCTTATATTAATTTACATTTTCTTCTCTTTTTTACCTAGATTTCCTTTTAAAAGTATAATAGTAAGGTAATTCTAAAATCATCTTATTATCTTGTCTGATTTTAGTTGAAGTTATATCCTTATTTAATTACATATTAAATATTTTAACAAGAATCTATTATTCAATTATTATTAACTTCATGAATGAATCTAGTATAAAAAAAGAAGCAGAGACTCGTAAAAAGAAAAACAAATTGTTGTATTTTCAGTATTTAAAGTAAAATTTTGATCTACTATTTGATTTCTTAATTTTATATAGAGATAAAATAGTATTTTCGAATAAATAGGGTTAAGTTTATTTTCAACAAAATGGATCTGTCATTGTCCTAATTGAGTAATGTACAAATATTTGTGTATTTTCCCCTCAAATTGTTGTGGCACTTGATAGCAAATTATTCTTTTAGCAACATGGCACTATTTTCATTTTTATCTTCATGGAGTCTTTATATATTTAACTCTGTGAGGGTATGATTTCAACGTGTTCTTATTGTTATATGTGTGTTGCTAATAAAATATATGTTGTTATTGCATTCTAGCCGTGCTGTTGGGTATCGTTTTGGACCACATCTTGCAGACACTGTGCCGGTGCTTATTAATTACTGCACTACTGCATCAGAAAATGACGAGGAGCTTCGAGAGTATAGTTTGCAGGTGTTGTATATGGCATCATATCTTAGAGGATGTTCTATCTTTAGTGCTTGATAATTCTGTGCTGTTAAATTTATGATTTAATAATTGACATGCACTTAATGGCCAAGTTTTTTATTTCAGGCGCTAGAAAGTTTTTTGCTTCGCTGTCCTAGGGATATTTCTTCCTATTGTGATCGAATTCTTCACCTTGCTCTGGAGTATATAAGTTATGATCCAAACTTTACTGATAACATGGAAGAAGATACTGATGACGAGAATCATGAGGAAGAGGAAGAAGAGTACAATTTTTCATTTGCATCTAAGATGATTTACAGTTAAATCTGCATGAAGAACTGGTTATTTTACTCCAGATCTTTGTTGTTTTACAGTGAGAGTGCAAATGAATATACTGATGATGAAGATGTAAGCTGGAAAGTTCGAAGAGCAGCTGCTAAATGTTTAGCTGCATTAATTGTTTCTCGCCCTGAGATGCAATGTAAACTGTATGAGGAGGTATGCATTTTCCCTTTTTTTCCTGAACTTCTAAGGATTGCTCCCACAAACCTTTTGAAAGATGTAATTTGCTCTTGGTGCAGGCTTGTCCTAAGTTAATTGATAGATTTAAAGAAAGGGAAGAAAATGTCAAGGTAGTGTTCAAGCAGTGCTTTATAGATTTGATTCCTCACGTTGGTTTGTTTATCAAATGAATACATATTGCAGATGGATGTTTTCAATACGTTCATTGAGCTACTACGCCAAACTGGGAATGTGACCAAGGGACAGACTGACATCAATGAACTCAGGTGAGTTTCTACCGTCATTGAAGCAGCAAAGATAAATTTTGTTTTCATGTTTACCTCAATTTTGTTCTCTTCAAGTTTTTTTTTCTTTCTATATTCTTATTGGTGCTTTGTCACTATGGAGTGACCTGGATTTTGAAATTCATAGTGGCTGGCTTATGTTTGAAATGACCATTACCCAATCATGACTTGATTGGGAATGGCTCAAATTACATAACCTCACCATCAACTCCAGTGAGGATAATCTTTTATTTTCTTTATCGAAATTTTAGATTTAATAAAATAATGAATATTACACAAATTTCTGCTGATAATTTGTTGAAGTACGCACCTTGCTAATATTCTATAGAAAATAAATTAGGTCGACCAATTATTTTGGTGTTGATAACCTGGTTTGATTGATTGTCTCAACTTCAACCATTCGTAGCCTAATTATTAACTTGTTCATTCTGTTAGAATAAATCGTTTTGTCTAATTACGTTTTTTCTTTACTTTTAAATTATTTTTTGGCAGTATTCAACCTTTTTTTTCAAATTTAAATTAACTCACGAGGTTGAACTGAAACTCTAGAAATGTTGGTAGGTATAATATTTAATTGCTCTACATGAAATATAACTGGACTTTAAGCTACTTGTGCTCTATTCCATTAAGCTCAATTATCATCAATTTGATTAACCAACTTTAAACTAGAGCACGAACTCGAATGCAACACTCAACTAAAGTTTGAAAAAATTGAAGTATATAGTACTTTATTTATCTATGAATAAAATATTAAAATTTTAAAAATTCTAAAACATGATAAGGTTTTCACTCTTCAGCCACTTAGTGTTGTACTTCTCAAACCATTACTTGTATAACTTTAGCTTTAGCTTGGTTCTACTGTATGCAAGTCCAGTATTACAAAGCTTAAACTCACTCAACTTGTTACTTGAATTGCTCACGCTCTATCTTTGCTCAATTGCAAATGAGCTGAATGTGAGTATGCATTGAACTAGACTTAGTTCCTCAAGTCATTTATACCCTGGTTATTATCATTGATGTTATTGTTTTTGTTCATGACAATATTACCAATATCACCACTTTTTCTCGTCTTCATCTTCATTATTGTTAGATGGGTTATTGGGTTTGAAATCATTATTTAAATTAACTTTAACCTATTCAGGAGCATTTATTAATTCTTCTGTAATAATGGAAAATTTCCAATACATTTGTTGATGCTTGTGCTTTTTCAGCCTGATTCACTCTTGAAATTTTATTCACTTATAAATGTTAATTTTATGCAGTCCAAGATGGCTATTGAAACAGGAGGTGGCAAAAATTGTTAAATCCATAAATCGGCAACTACGTGAGAAATCTATCAAGACAAAGGTAAGAATTGCTTACATGTTTATAGGATATTACATATTATTTATTTATTCTTAACATATAGCTCTATCTGCAGGTCGGTGCTTTTTCTGTTTTGAAAGAACTTGTAGTTGTCTTGCCAGACTGCCTTGCTGATCACATTGGAACCCTCATACCTGGAATAGAGAAGGCACTAAATGTATGCGATTTTCACACTTTTTGGTGTGTACAAGTATTTGAATTTTATTTTCTCTTTCCAAATACTTCCATTTGTAAATATTTCAGGACAAATCTTCTACTTCAAATCTGAAGATCGAGGCTCTTATTTTTACTAGATTGGTGTTGGCATCACATTCTCCTTCTGTTTTTCACCCCTACATTAAGGTAAATTATGTTTTTATTTATGTGGATGCTCTAACCCAGTGCTTTTGTGATTCTGACTGGTAAAGTTCATCCACCTATTGTTTGAAAAGGGTTGTGTGCTTCATGCTTTTTGAATATAGCAGATTAGTTGAAAAAAATGCTGTTGTTTCACACTTCCATCTGACTGGCCATTTGGTTATCAACAACTAACCTTTTTTGTTTTATCTCTATTTTTGTGACCAATATTAGCTTCTATGTAACAAGTTGGTAAATATGTTGTTATTCAGGATCTTTCCAGTCCTGTTTTATCTGCTGTTGGTGAGCGTTACTACAAAGTCACAGCAGAGGCATTGAGAGTATGTGGAGAACTTGTTCGTGTAGTGCGCCCAAATCTTGAGGTGGAACCATTCCTTTCAATTGAGATTCTGTCCAACAATTCTCTTTGTTGGTGGAATAAGTCTTATCCAGATTTAAACCTGATGTGTCTGTTTAGGTAATTCCAAATTTCATTTGTTATTGATTACAATTACGATTGTATGTTGCAGGGTAATGGTTTTGATTTTAAACCTTATGTCCATCCAATCTATAATGCGATAATGTCCCGCTTGACTAACCAAGATCAAGATCAGGTAAGAAGAGTTTATCTAGTTTTCTCCCTCAATGTTTCTCTGTAACGGTTTTTAGATTATTTTAATTAATGTTGTATGTTATTTCTCCTGTTTCCTATCTTTCTCAGGAAGTTAAGGAGTGTGCTATCACTTGCATGGGGCTTGTCATTTCAACTTTTGGTGATAACCTTGGAACAGAGTTACATGCTTGCCTTCCGGTACTTGTTGATCGAATGGGAAATGAGATAACTCGACTTACTACCGTGAAGGTTAGTTGCATTCCGTACTCTTGATAATCATTTGTTTTTGTTGAAGCATCAGACTTATACAATGACAATTTTTGGAATGTGTGACCACTTGACTCATCTTTGTCTATTTTACTCTGTAATGTAAAAACTTTTTTGTATACTATTTTCTTGGAAATCCATTGTAAATCTTCTGATAGGGGAACATTTTGAGTATATTCCAGGATAACCGTGCTCTTTTTAAAAGGCAATTGAAATAGTATTATATTTTCTCATTTGCCTCAATTGAGACTTGGGTTAGCTTTTATGTATTTATATTGCATAGTGACTTTTACTGTCATATGATAAGAATCATAAGATATCTATTTAGCTGTAAGTTACGAGTTTTTGCATATGCTGTTCTCTCTACGATCCGTACAAATTTTCATTAAATGTATTCTGAACTCAATGCTGTGTCTAAAGATAATGGTAATCTTTTAATTGACGAAATATAGGTTCTGGGGAAATCAGTTACCTTTGTGGTCACTTTTGTTCAAGGCCAATAACACTTGGCTCTATGTTAAGTTAGGTGTGTTTATAGGCTTTAGCGTAGTCAGTTTCATGGAACTGATGATATCCAAATAAATCTTTTTGGTACCCTCAGTGTTTAAACTTTGATAAATTAAGGACTATTTTCTTTTAAATGCACCTATCATTGGCTGGATTGCATTCTGATATATCTCGTAATTTCTTTGTCTATGATATGTATTTTTTAGTGAATTTGTTTCTAATTGTTATTGAATCTGCTGTACTTCTTTAGCTGCATATTTTCAAGTTACTCTTTTTAATTGTTGGTTTTCGTTTTTCTATATGCTCATGCAAGTTTGTGTTTAGCCTCTGAATCTGCCCAATTTTGAATCTAGGCATTTGCTGTTATTGCTGCTTCTCCGCTCCGGATAGATCTATCGTGTGTTCTGGAACATGTAATTGCGGAGTTGACGGGATTCCTGCGGAAAGTATGGAAGTTTGCATTTTGTTGAATTAATGAACTGTCTTATAGTGATATTTATGGTTGTTCAAAAATATCCTTGGTTTGGAAACAGGCAAATCGGGCTTTAAGGCAGGCAACACTAGGGACACTAAATTCATTAATTGTAGCCTATGGAGATAAAATTGCCCCGTCTGCATATGAAGTTATTGTTGTGGAACTTTCAACTCTCATAAGGTTCTCTTCCTATTTTACTGATAATAATAATAATAGTAGTAGTAAATTCTCGTGGTTTTAACTTTTTTAATGGTTTCTAAACCCCTTTTTATGTTAGTGACTCTGATTTGCATATGACGGCTCTTGCTCTTGAACTCTGTTGCACCCTAATGGCTGGCAAGAGATCTAGCCGAAATGTTGGTTCTGCTGTTAGAAATAGAGTTCTTCCTCAAGCACTAACATTGGTCAAGAGCTCGTTGCTGCAGGGCCAGGCACTATTGGTATCTCCTTTTCAATTTAATGATGTTATATCTGCTGTAAATAACTTTTTTGTGTATGTAAGCATTCTTTTTCGGAAATTGTAGGCTTTGCAAAATTTTTTCGCTGGTTTGGTGTATTCGGAAAACACTAGTTTTGATGCATTACTGGAATCTCTACTTTCAAGTGCAAAACCATCTCCTCAGTCTGGCGGTGTTGCAAAACAAGCACTGTATTCAATAGCTCAATGTGTGGCTGTTCTCTGTCTCGCTGCAGGTGATCATAAATGTTCATCTACGGTCAAAATGCTCACCGATATCCTTAAAGATGATGGCACAACCAATTCGGTATTTTCCTTTTTTAAATCTTTTCTGATTTTCTTCTTGATGTTTCTACTGCATTGCTGATATTCTTGCCTCTAAATTTACAATAGCCTAGTGTTTATGTATTACTGATTTATCTTGGGGTTATTTCTTTTCTGCTGGATTGGGATTCTAGTAATTTATGTGTGGTTTTATTTCTTTATATATGGACCCAATTAGCTAAATTCCTGCTTCTTGCCTCTGGATGGCGTCCTTCCACTGTCTGTATTTCCCTTCCAGATTGTTATCCTCCCCTTTCTTAAAACATGCACCAAACAGGGTATGGAATTAACATACCTTTTTTTTTTCTGGCTACTTAACCCTTACTGTAAGATGATTTTGTTTAATTTGTTGGATCTATAACATTTTCTAGAAGTATATCCCCTCCCCTCCTAAATTTTTAAATCTTATCACCTTTGATGCTTGTATAAGTTCAAAACTGTTGCTTCTTGTCTCTTTTGGAAAGTACACAATTACACAACTTGCGAGCATATATATATATTATGCTTGTGTGTATTTTCTTTCTGTGTTTGTCAATTATATGAATCTGCTTCAGACCATTCTTCTAACATTGTACTTTATGTATGCGTATATGAATAAGCGTCTCTATATATTGATTAATTACAATTGTGTTAACAGCATCTAGCCTTGCTCTGTTTGGGGGAGATCGGGAGGAGGAAAGATCTGAGCTCTCATGACCATATTGAGACTATAATTATTGAGTCCTTCCAATCTCCTTTTGAAGAGATAAAATCTGCTGCTTCTTATGCCCTTGGCAATATAGCTGTCGGAAATCTTTCCAAGTATTTACCTTTCATCTTGGACCAGATTGATAATCAGCAGAAGAAACAATACCTGTTGCTTCATTCTCTTAAGGAGGTATGTTTTCTTGAAAGTGGTGCTCAAACCTAACTGGATATTTTGTCTGATGAAGCATCTATGTTAATGTTAAATTTACTCCTTTCAGGTTATAGTAAGGCAATCTGTAGATAAAGCTGAGTTTCAGGATTCAAGTGTTGAGAAAATTCTCAAATTACTCTTTAACCACTGTGAAAGTGAGGAAGAGGGGGTCAGAATTGTGGTGGCCGAGTGCCTTGGTAAAATTGCTCTCATTGAACCAGTAAAACTCGTTCCAGCACTTAAGGTATTTTTACAAGACAAGTCCAATGCCCTTTGAACTTCTGCTGAGCTTTTGGCATTTGACTGTAATTTAATACTTAATAGTGCATTTGTTATTTTAAAATTTGAATTCCTTACAGTTGAGAACAACCAGTCCAGCGGCATTCACTAGGGCAACAGTTGTCATTGCTGTAAAATATTCTATTGTGGAGCGGCCAGAGAAGATAGATGAGATTATTTATCCTGAGATTGCTTCATTCCTTTTGCTTATCAAGGATCAGGATCGAGTGAGTACCCGTCTACTTCTGATAAATACCCAAAAGAAAAAGAAAAATGCTTTTATGTGGTTTCTTATGTTTTCTAAGCCTTATTCTTGTTTAACTGAAATCATCATTGCAGCATGTTAGGCGTGCAGCTGTGTTGGCTTTAAGTACTTTTGCTCACAATAAGCCTAACTTAATTAAGGGACTTCTTCCTGAATTACTGCCACTTCTCTATGACCAAACAATTGTTAAGGTAACTAAAAGTTCGCTTTCTGCTGATTGTGCTGATGTTTTGCTGTTAATTAGGTTTCTCACTTAATTCTCTGTTAACTAGAAGATTTTCATGCAACACAGCCTTGAGGTTTCTTAATCTTAGCAGTTGCCTTTATAAACAAAAAATATTATATGATTTGTCACCTAATGGTGACATTCTGGATTGTCTTTGCTGTTTTACCTTGCAATCTTTTTGTTTCCTTTCGTTTAATTTCGGTAACTCTCAAAATAGAAGAGGGGTTCTTTTGGAAGAACTTGCTGGCTATTGTCACTTGTGGGTACACTCTGCTTTTTCTCATGTTATTTTAAATTCTGGCTTGGTGCAGAAAGAATTGATAAGAACTGTCGACCTTGGTCCCTTCAAGCACATTGTGGATGACGGCCTCGAGCTGAGGAAGGCAGCTTTTGAATGTGTGGACACATTGCTGGATAGTTGTCTTGATCAAGTGAACCCTTCATCTTTCATTGTCCCATACCTCAAATCTGGACTCGAAGGTAAGTTGCTCCCCCTTTATATTTTGATCATAAACCTTCTTGTTTATATATTTATCGTTATATTTGGTCATGAATAAAATAATTAGATGATTTATTGTATACCAATTAGAAAATGTTTAAAGCTGAGGATAGTTTTATCATGGGTTGTACCTGAAACCAAAATATGATGAAAATAAATTAAATTTATGTCTTTAATCGTTCTCTTAGTCACAAATCATTTAACTGATTCAGATCTTTCACATTTTGCCAGATCATTATGATGTTAAGATGCCGTGCCATCTTATCCTTTCAAAACTTGCCGATAAATGTCCATCTGCTGTATTACCAGGTGAGTGATGAGTCAGAGCCATCTTTCCTGAGATCCAGATAATTGTTTAATTTCCATATGTTTATTGTCTCAAATTTTATCTTCAGTGTTGGACTCACTGGTTGACCCTCTTCAAAAGACTATTAATTTTAAGCCGAAGCAAGATGCTGTGAAACAGGAAGTCGATCGTAACGAAGATATGATCCGTAGTGCTCTCCGTGCCATTGCCTCCTTGAATCGAATAAGGTTTTGCATTTCTACCCTTTACCCACGTACTCGAGTGCTATCCTTTTCCTTTCTGTTCGTCAAACTTGTTTTCTGATGATCCTATTATGACCCTCTCTAACTGATTTTCCTCTGTTTCAGTGGTGGAGATAGCAGCATGAAGTTGAAGAATCTGATGAGTGAGATCTCGAAATCCTCCACCTTATGGGACAAGTATTACTCCATCCGGAATGAGTGAGAGGTAATATCCTGATCGTGTAAATTAGTTTAGGTTTTGATCCGATCGGAAACCAGGGAAACATTGTTGTTGTGAAAGAAGAGAAGTGTTGGATATTGGGTTGGTTCATGAATGATTCCATACTGCAACTACATGCTTGTTTAATTAATTTTAAAACTATGATTTTATCGGTTGAACCAAAGGTAACGAGGTGTTGTCTTATCCCCATAGCCTATAATCAGAGCCGTTCTAGAGATATGAAAAAAATAGCCTATAAAAAATAGTTTTTTAGATAAAAAGTGTTAAAGAAATTTAATTAAAGATACGTTTATTAATAAATATTAGAAAATTTTAGTCTAATAATAAATATTAATAAAATTGAATATTTAATAATAAATTTTGGGGAACGAATTTTTAGAATAAACCTCTAATAACAAATATTTTAAAATTATAACCTTAATAATAATTGAAAAAATAGATCTCTTAAGTATTAGGAAAAAGTTGAACCTTAATAACTGTAATAACCCATTTCTACCCAAATAAACCCATTTACAAACCCTAGCCGTCAACCATGCCCCTACATCAGCCAGCCGTCGTCGCTCTCCATGTGCCACGTGTCGTTCCGTCATTGGCTCAAATGGTCGGCCACCGTTTCACCACTGCTCCACCGCCTTCAGACCTGTAAAACAATTAAAGAAAAGGAGATTAGATTTGAAATCTGATATGAAATCAGATTTTTTTTAGTATTTTATATATGTGTAAAATCGGGTATAAAACCCATGAAAATCCATGTAATCTGGGGGGATTTTTCGAATGAGAACAAGAGAAAGAGAAGTGATATTCGAGCCAAAAAAAAAACACCCACATCGGATCCGAATCCAATAAACAAAAAGAGGAGAGAAATCGAAAATCTATTCGAAAAAGGTAAAAAAAAGAAATCGAAGAATCATTTATCTTATTTGTTAGATCTACGTTTTTTTGTGTGTTTTCTTGAAATTCTGAGGTCGGATTCGAGTCCCCCACGTCGAAACGATTCAGAAAAAGTAAAGCTTTTTGTGATCCGACCACCTTGGACGGCGGCGACCGTCGCCAGCGACGACGGACCACCGCGAGCCACCTCCCTCCGACGACTGGACACAGAGAATTTGAGAGAACAAGAAAAGCTTCTGTTTTGTTTTGAAGGTTAATAATATGTAATGGTTTTTGAATTAAAAAAGAGGTATATAAGCTTAACTCAAAACTACGTCGTTTTGGAGGCAACTTCTTAAGCCCCAAAAGTCGTTTTACTCCTTGGTGCCCGGTAACCACCCGAATACCCGACCCGAATCTGCATAATTAAACAGAAATGGGTTAATTGCACGTTTGATCATCAGGTTCCGTATCCTTGCAATGCTTCCTTGAAGTTTTAATTTTGTGACATTTCAGTTACGTTTTCCTTGTTATTATTTATCAAATTTTTTTTGCCACTGTTGTTTTATTATGCATAATTGTTCACTTATTATTATAAATTATTATTACTGTGTTGTTGTTAGGATTATTATTATTTCATCGTTCTTATTAAACAATAATTAGTATTATTATCTCATATATTAATGTGTTGTTTATTTATTTTATTTTTATTATATAGGCTATATATATATATGTATATCAATTATGTATATATTATATTATAACTTATTACTATTATGTACTGTTTTTTAAATATAATATTAGACATAATATATTAATATAAATATATATTACTACACGTATTTATATTAATATATAATAATTATTATTATTATAAATATATTAAAGAATATATTTTAATAAATCTCATGCGTGTAAATATATTAACACGTTATTTACTTTAATATAAACTACTAATGTTATTATTATCAGTTTTATTATAATATTTTTTAGTTTGGTTTAATTATCATTATTAAATGTGTTTTATCTTATTGTGTTCTTATTATATTTTTGTAGAAAATATTATCCCGAGGTATTCTATTGGGAGTAACATCCCGTTCTTCGGGTGTTATCTCTTTTGAATCGTTGTGGATATTAGGATATGTATTTTAAATTAAAAATTAATTTAATTCAAATTTTATATTTACTTAAAAACTACGATGCGAACCTTTAGGTATCAATTTTGGGCGTTATGGGGGTGCTAATCCTTCCCCAAACGTAACCAACTCCCGAACCCATCTCTGGTTTTATTTTCTCGGTGTTTGATCTACCTTTTTGAACGATCGATGGCGACTCCAACCGATTAACCGACTTTTAAATTAAAACGGTATTCCAATAGGAGTGGCATCATGTTCTTCAGGTGTCATTTCCCGGAATACCAGATTTTCAAATATTTTTCGCGGATTTTTAAATTCAAATAATATTCCAATGGGAGTGACATCCTGTTCTTCAGGTGTGATCTCTTGGGATACCGAATTTTTAAAATCCCACCGAACTTTTGAACCTTTGAACCCCTTTAAACCATTTTCTAAATATTTTCAAAAAAAGGTCGCTACAATAACAAATATGTTGAAAAAAAAATTCTCTTATAATAAATATCAAAAAATAAATTTTAAAATTAGATTTCTAATAACAACAAATATTAGAAAAAAATTATGACTCTAACAAAAAACAAAAATAAATAAATTTTAATATATATTAATAAATATTAAAAATGTTTTTTTAGAGTAAAACACCTAATAATAAATTTAGTAAAAAAAAAATTCCTAATAACAAGTATTGAAAAAAAATTATGAATCATAATAAAAAAAATTGGAAAAATGAATTCTAAGAGTAAATTTTATACAAATATTAAAAAATAATATCATAATAACAAATACTAAAAATAGTCATATAATAATAAGATTTATAAATTAAAATCTAAATTTTTAATAAATTATCTTAAAATTTAAAATCTAAATTCAAATTATTAAAATATAATTAAAATTAATATATAATAATAAATATAATAAATAAATTATAATAATTAAAAAATTAAAATATAATTAAAATTAATATATAATAATAAATATAATAAATAAATTATAATAATTAAAAAATTAAAATATAATTAAAATTAATATATCTGATAAAAATTAAAATTCGGGGTTTTGAATAGAAGTAAACCTAGACCGTGGCCCATATGGTCCCACCCAGGGCTACACTGCCTATAATAAGATTTAAACTAATTAAAGTTGAAAATAAATCTCACCCACACAGTGACAATAACAACTCTTCATTAATAAAGACATTATTGTCTTTTGTAATAAAGAGATCTCGATACTCCCATTAATAACAATTCTTATAGATGTAATTTAGGGTATATAGTATATGGGTTAAATTTATGTTCAATAATTTAAATTTAGATTTTAAATTTTAAGATAATTTATTAAAAATTTAGATTTTAATTTATAAACCTTAATTACTAATTTAAAATCTTAAATTCAAACCATAATACTTAACTATATAAATTTCTATAGAGGGTTTTCAATGGAATTGGAATATTGCTTCCCCCATAAAATTGTTTAACTCTTTTTTAATTGCACTTTTAATTTTTAGGCTTCGTCTTTATTGCAAATAATGACGTGAAATAAGTTTAGTTTATACTTTTCCCTAACAAAATGGTCCCATCCCCTAGTATGATTTAAGTCCTTGTAAAGCGTTTTGTTGTTTTCTGGAATCTTCTTATTGAAGCTTAGGAGTTTGCAAAAGACGACAGTGTTTTAAAATTAACCCGAAAATAATGACAGTAAAACGGCTATCTCTTTTTTATGTCATCTTTTATGTTTTTTGGATATAAATTTATGATTTGTTATATTTAATTTTATTGATAGTACAAAAAATAGGTCTATCATCTGAACGAAATAATTTTATTTCGTCGGATAATCATTTTAATATTTGGAGCACATAATATATAAAATGGATCACAAAATATTTGAACTAAGATTCATATTTAATATTCAAACTTCATAGATAGACTCAAAAAATAAAAAATTAAAAAGGGTGTATTATTTATAAATCAAAATGTTTTTTTATTATTATTTCAAACTCCCATTTATATTTTTTATCAAAAGACACCCATGTGCCTTGCGAGAGAATCAAGGCTAATAGCATAAAATAGTTGAGAATCATCCACAAAACACATTTTTTGTACAAGTACATGTAATAATATGGTCTCATTTCTTGTATTTTATGTTTATACTATGTATACATTCTTTGCACAAATAATTTGTTTTTCCAGTAGCTTTGACAAAAACATATGTATGGATCCTAGTAATTTGTTTGATTGTACAAAAGTAATGGGTTCAAATTCTATGAATGATAGTGTTGTTTTGTTCGGGTGTGGCATCTTCTAAAGCAAGTTTGGCAAGCATAATAAATAAAATTAGATTATGTTCAACCATTCTATATGCATATACTGGTTTTGGTTGGACAGAAATGGAATCTCTTCTTTATGCACAAAAGCTGACATTATTGGTTTTGGATCTTAGTTCCAACAGAGTACAGTGTTCAATCTTCATCTTCAAGATCAACATATTATTTATTATAGAAAATTCGAGTTCGATCTGAATTTTCTATTACAGTCATTTTCATCGAAACTGTTTTCTATAGAAAAGATGTTATTCATCTTAAAAAATTCGGGTTTGATCTGAAATGTGTTGCTTTGTTGATATTAATCCATTTAAAGAATGTTCACTACAAAACCATGTGAAGTTGTGAACACCACGACCTAGCACTAAGCTATCACCAGCAAATCTACAAAATCTCCATAAATTAATTACTTAATTCCCTAGAAAATTGTGCAGCATTACACGTATATTTTCTTCAGTTCAAGAACAGAAAAGTAAGGCACAACTTGGGTTTATGTTTATCTCTTAGGTCTTAACATCTTACTTTTGTTTTGCTTTATTTTCCTGTCTTGTTTTTCGATTTGTTCTAAACAAAACCAATCAAGAACAAGCTTCATTTGTTTGTTTATCATCCTGCAAACTGTTTCCAAAAATGTCTACTTGAGATAGTTTTGATTGTGAATATTATAGAGTTTGTGACTTTATGTTGGTTGTACTAAACATGGAGTATATTATGTCCTTGTTCGAGTTCAAACATCGTATATTCTGTCTGTTTTATGTTTTGGATTCATGTTGAGTTCACAAGTTTGGATATTTCAGAGAAAGAAAGGATGTCAAGATTAAGCAATATGTTGGCTGCTCGATCAAAAGTATGGTGGTTAAAATTTACAGCTATAATGTTGGTTGGATTCGTTGCTGTGGTATCGGAGCTTGTTACAGCAGAACCAAGTTTGAGCCACCAAGATTCAAGTTCAAATCAGTCCATGGAGAACAGGAAAGCATTCAAGTACTTGGAGCTTAACAGTAGACAACGTTATGAACATCATTGGCCAGTAAGACCGATATTTTTTATGTCGTGTTTGCTGAATCTGGAGATGTCTTGTGAGTAAAATATGAAATTTTCTTTTGTCCACAGAGAATGAGATTTAGCTGGGAAGTTGTGGTGGGTTCAATACTTGGATTCCTTGGGGCTGCATTTGGAAGTGTTGGAGGTGTTGGTGGAGGAGGCATTTTTGTTCCCATGCTTGCCTTAATCATTGGGTTTGATCCCAAATCATCAACTGCCATCTCTAAATGTAAGAAATATTCATTTTCCTACATCCAACGGTCCAAAGTTTCGGATTTCCATACATTTCGAAACATTATAAACCATTTGATTTCTTTCTGTCTTTTTTTCCTTTTGGTTAGGCATGATTACTGGTGCAGCAGCTGCAACAGTGTGCTACAACATAAAGCAAAGACATCCTACACTTGAACTGCCTTTGATTGACTATGATCTGGCCCTTCTATTTCAACCAATGTTGGTTCTAGGAATTAGTATTGGGGTTGGCTTCAATGTCATCTTTGCTGATTGGATGATCACAGTTCTACTAATCCTTCTTTTCATAGGTATGAAATGCTTCAATTCCGATGGCTCTCTTCACATTCGCTCTCGAGAATTCGTGTTTTCTGATAGCCTACCTATACGAATTCGCAGGCATGTCAACTAAGTCATTCATCAAAGGCGTTGAAACATGGAAAAAGGAAACAATAAAGGAAAAGGTGGTTGAATATATCTCCTTTCTAGGCCTAAGCTTATGTATGCAGCCATGTGATTCAACTTACTTGTTGCTATGATCTGATGTTGATAGGAAACTGCACGACAAATACAATTAAGTGAACATGAAGTTACCATAGAAAACAAAGTAGAAAAATCCAAGGTAAAGTTCACTCTCCTGTTTCCTACTAATCACAAATTTTCCCCCAATAATCCATTATTTCTCATATTCTGCAGGTGTCTCTTATTGAGAATATATGCTGGAAAGAACTTGGACTTCTCGTTGTTGTTTGGATTTTAGTCCTTGCTTTACAAATTGCCAAGGTCTGATTGTTTTCCTATACAGTTACACGTTGTGTGTATTTTTAACATCCCCTGCTAAAGCAAAACCTGGATATGTTTTGAACACAGAATTATTCGACAACATGTTCAGTACAATACTGGGTGTTAAATTTCTTACAGGTACTTGAAATTTTTTCAAAACTCAACACATTCTTCGTGAAACCTACGTTATATGATTGATTAAATGTTGGTTTTAGATTCCGGTTACCGTTGGTGTGTCGGCGTATGAGGCAGTGTACCTTTATAAAGGGCGAAGAAAAATTGCATCGAAAGGGGATGTAGTGGCGAACTGGCGAATTCACAAGCTTGTGATTT
This sequence comes from Abelmoschus esculentus, assembly GCA_035048815.1. Taxonomy (NCBI): domain Eukaryota; kingdom Viridiplantae; phylum Streptophyta; class Magnoliopsida; order Malvales; family Malvaceae; genus Abelmoschus; species Abelmoschus esculentus. Next base: position 6,585,489 of record JAUCBN010000007.1, on the reverse strand, counting down.
ACTGTGGATTTGGTGTTTTGGCTGGTGTACTAGGTGGGATGCTTGGTCTTGGAGGAGGCTTCATTTTGGGTCCTCTTTTCTTAGAGATGGGAATCCCCCCACAGGTGATTTCAATCCCTTCTCAAAGGCTTCTTATCTTACTTGACTAACAAGTTTTCCAGAATTTTTATTTTAGGAAGTATTTATATTCATATACTTTTGTTTGCACATAAAGATGTTGGATTCGATATTATCCTCATTAATGTTCAAATTGTTGCAAAATGCTGTAGGTATCAAGTGCAACAGCCACATTCGCAATGTTATTCTCTGCGTCGATGTCAGTGGTCGAATATTATCTTCTGAAAAGATTTCCAATTCCTTATGGTACTATATTTGTATTCCTCTGCTTGAATGCTTGATTTGTTTAAATATGGTAGAAATATAAAAATGCCTACACATTGTTGAACCCAACAGCTGCTTACTTTGCCGGTGTGGCCACAATTGCTGCATTTGTGGGGCAACATGTGGTGGGGAGAGTCATCAAAATATTAGGGAGATCATCCATAATCATCTTTATTCTTGCTGGGATGATATTTGGGAGTGCCATTTCATTAGGTAATTATTATTTTTTTTGGTATAAAATTAAAATATATCTTTTGACCAAATAGTCATTTTCGTCCGTATTCTTTTTCTGAAGCACTTTAACCATTAATGTTTCATGTTGAGAGTTAAAATGCTTCAAAAATAAGAATATGGATCAAAGTAATGATTCAGTTAACATTTTTTTTTGGCATTATGCCTTGTTTTTTCTTCCTTTCACATGTTCCAATCCTTGCAATAAACAACAGGTGGATTAGGCATAGTGAAGATGATCAAAAGGATTGAAAGAAAGGAGTACATGGGGTTTGAAGACATTTGCTCCTACCAGCCTTAGCACCAATTTCTGCAGATTATAATGTAGTAAATTTTAATAATCAGAACCAGAGGGGAACTGCAATTCTCTGTCCCCTAACTTAATTCTGAAGCCATCTATTTCCTAGTCTTTTGTTTAATATAGTGTATCATTGGGAGACATAAAATATACTAGAATTCTGTGTTATGTAGTAGAACTTACCTATATACCATTACTATAAGAGCATCTAAAGCTTTAAAAATGCATAATTTATGCTCTCGAGGGTTAGATCCATTTACACAGTGCATTGAGCTCAAATATCTCAACACAGTGTAAAACTAAAATGTTTTATATTGGTTCTAGATCATTGGGTGAATGTAAATTTATAGTTAGAGACTTAAGATTATTCGTTCTCTTTTTCTTTCCTGGAAAATCTCTTTATTTCTAACTTATCAAATAACTTGATATCAGTAATTAATATCAATTTAAAACTAAAAAAATTATACCAGTATGTATAATTCAAGGTTTTTATGTAAATTTATCGTTTTAGAAAAAATATTTATTGAATTAACATTTAAACAAATTATGCAACACTCATCATGTTAGCATTTAAGAAATGGTATAAACTAATTGATTTAGCAAATGAACTTATAAAAGTAAATGATCAAATTAGGTTACATTAAAGTATAATAACTAAATCCCAAATTCATACATAGTAAAAGGATTCAAACCATAATTTGACCAAGCTCTAGCATTTACTCTAGTAGAAATGTTAGTCAGACCTAACTATGTCTAAAACAAGAGAAATTCAACCACAACAATGACATTTGCAGAATTTTACACACTACCATGTTACAATGCTATGTTGTCCCAACTGACTGGGAGAAAACTTAACAAATTGAACAACTACTTGTTCGAGACACTTACACCTGAGTTCGAATGCTGTGGTTATAATGAAGCATTTTTAGAGCATTACCATTTATCATCTATCAACAGTAGAATGTATATCAGGAGTGCAACAGAGGTTCAATTTTGTGCCTTGTAATCAACAAAAACATACTTACTCGTCACATAGTGATGCCATTAGGTCATGGGGAGATGCCCAAATCGGAAGATCAAGATAGGTTTGATTCAATCGTTCTTCTTGCGTGTTGCACATTGCTTCGGATATGTCACACAAATTTGAAACATCACGGATTATCATTTCTTGTGCTTCTGCCTGCATTTGAATAAGGTAAAACCAAACCTCAAAACTAGCAGAAACCCTAAATTTATATGATCTGTTAGTAATGATTGTGTCAATTTGGCTAGCTGGACTGGAATTTAGCAACGGATGTTAACCCTTGAATAAAGGAAAGTAACAAAAGCAGTGAAATTACCTGCGAAAGAAGCTCATCAACCAAAGAGAGATAAGCGTTATCCTTCTTCTCCGACCCCGAAGACGACGCCGTTCTCTGTTTCTCTTCTGTCTCTCTCAATTCCCTTCTTCCTTGCTGTTGGATTTGAAACCCTAAAGCCTTATCTTGGATTTCCTTCAAAGTTTCAGACAAAATCTCCCACTCCTCGATCTCCTTCTTGTACTTTTCCTTGACTCTGAGAAGGTTTTTCCTTTTCCATTCTCTCCTTCGTGTCTCCTCTTCCTCGGGATCCGCTGGCGCAGGTGCTGGTTCGGTTAGAACGCGGCGGCGCTTCTTGCGTTTGTAGATGAATCCGTCGTCGTTGCAGAGCTCCCACTCTTCGTCGTCGGCCATGGCGGTGTGAGAAGAGGAGGGTGGGTCCATCTTTGGAAATTTTGAGTCCGATGCTAGATTTTGGCGGCTAAATATGAATCTTTCGAAAGAGAATGCAGCGACCGAGAGCTTATGATATACGCTTCTTGAAGGTTTTGGACCGTAAAATGCTGGTATGGGCCTTTACAGAACAAACATCATACTATAATTATTAACGCTTAATACCTCATCTGGTTTCTAGCTCAGGATAAGATGTTGAATTTGGTACCTAATTGTTTTTTTAATAAATAAACATTTATGAATCCAGAAAAAATATTATTGATTTATAGTACTAACTAAGTAAATAAAATTTGATTAAAAATTATGTTTTACTTTATTTGACTTAAATTATAATATTATAAATTTAATTTATAAAACGAGACTTAAATAACTCAATGTTTTAAGTATTTAGTGAGTTAATTTTTATATTTAAGTCAAGCTCATTAATTTTATATGTATATGTATAACTATTAAAAAAATATAAAATATATATAATTTATATGATTGTAGGAAATTATTTAAATTTAAATCTATTAATATCATAATATTATAAATATTTATAATTAAACTAAAAAAACTCAAACAAATCAAACTCAAAAAAATGAAAGTTAAATTATAAAATAATTGATAAATATAATACAGTTTTATTCTTTTAAAATTATTTTTTAAATACATTAAAAATGGGCTAAAAGCTTTTACTAAAATAATTTTAATTTTATATTTCCACAACAACAGTCAAGACGACGGAATTTTTATGTGACAATGGGGTTTCGATACGAGGAATGGTCCTGGGTCAGAGATGGCAGTTCACCAAGGAAGAGATTTAGCGCATATGGATCTTGATAGTGGGGCGGACATGGAAAAAACAATAGGGTTATCGTCTAGAGACGGTGATATCACGTTACCGTCAGTGGTAGCGTCTGGGCTGAAAAGTGGACAAGAACCTATCGATATTGAGAAAAGAGTTTCTTTTCGAGATGTTGCAATGCGCTCCGCTGAAAGTAATAAGGAGGATAATTTTCTAAAGTCGTTAGAAGTGGAATTAGCCAATGACGATATTATTATTAGCAGAGATGGTCCGGTTCCTGAGATTCGGTTTTTCGATAGAGTTCATAAGCAGATTGATGCAAAGTTGGCAAAGGCGATGATAGTAAGACTCCTGGGGCGCTCAATTGGACTCAGGGCTTTGAAGAATAGAATACAGGTACTATGGAATCCGATGAGAGATTTCTCGATCATTGATCTGGATAACGATTATTACTTGATCAAGTTTAGTCTTGATACGGACTATGACAAGGTAATTTCTGGTGGTCCATAGATGATTTACGGAAGCTACGTGACTGTCTAGCCTTGGTCGAGGGAGTTTTCGACAGCTGAAGATCATCCTAAACAGATTTTGGCATGGGTAAGACTGTCTGGATTACTCTATCGCTATTATTCAAAACATTTGTTTAATGCAATTGCAGGAGTAGTTGGAGAGGTTATTCGGGTTGATTTTAACACGATGGAGGGTCGTCGAGGGAGGTTTGCACGGCTTGCGGTTATGGTGAGGCTAGACCAGCCACTACTACCTGGTATGATAATTGATGGTAGGTTCCAACGGATAGAATATGAAGGTTTGCCGTTGATTTGTTTTGGATGTGGGAAGTACGGACATACTAAGAAATTATGTGCGGAAGTGCAGAAGCAGGAGGCACAACCCAAAATTGTGGAACCAACACCAAAAGCTACTGAGATGTATGGGTCGTGGATGTAGGTGGAGAAACGACGACGGGGAATCTAACGAATTGCTAAAGGACAAAACTCTTCTGATTCGAGGGCTGCTAAGTCGACGGGTTCGCGGTTTGCTGTGTTGAATGTTAGAATAGATAATATGACGGTGGAAGAGCAAACTCCGACGCAAGGGATCGGCCAGACCCCGATTCCTAGGGTCGATCATGGTCCTAGTTCAAAGAGGGTAATGAAAGGTAAAGAGGTTGTGGTGGTTCATGAGCCATCTGTGAATAAGGGTGCACAACAGATTGAAATCATCGCGGACATAACAAGACCATCTAATATTGTTCCTCTTATGGAAGCTACTGGGTCGCAAATGAATGCTGATGAGATGATCACAAAAGCAGTGATTGACACTTCTAAGGCATGTAATGAGCAGGAACATGTTAAGAGTTTGCAGGTCACCAGTATTGGTAATGAGACACAAAGCACGGTGCAGATTGTTCATTCTAAGTTACCTATGAAAAAACATACGGTTATTCGTATTGCGGATGAAAATCAAAAACGGGTCTTAAAAGATAATAATGGAAAACCAACGTTAGGTTTGATTCGTAAAATAAGCAAGACATATGCTCGTAGTGGCACTATTCCAAGCCCTTTGGTTCGCAAGAACGGAAAGGCGAAAAAGATTGATGGGAAACACCAAGCGATGGAAGTTACGCAATGGATAAATACTGTCTTAAATGAACTATCTACAAAGCAAGCAAGTCTGGATTTGTCCGTTAGGTCGAGGGGTTCAGAGACAGCTAAGAAGGGTGAAATTCGATGGACTACGAACGAGTCATTTGAGGGAACGATGCAAGCGGGGAATCAGTGAGTTTGAAGTTCTTTATGCTTATTTTAATGATTAAAATCATGTGTTGGAATACTCAAGGCACTTTTGGCCTTGACTTTAATCGCTATTTTAGATTATTAGTTAGTGTGCAGTTCCCGGATATGATTGCAATCTTTGAGCCTCGAATAAGTGGGGATGGATCGGATAGTTTCATTCGTCGCTCGGGGTTTGTTTATTCATACAGAGTAGAAGCAAATGGTTTTTCAGGAGGCATATGGGTCCTTTGGAAGGAGGTGATTATGTTTGATGTTCTTACCGTTTCAAACCACCTAATGCAGTTCGGATTTTACTTAATCGGGATAAGTCTATAGGTTTGGCTTGATGTTTTAGGGGTTTAAGTTTTTGTTTAAATTTGTTTAATGCCGCTATGAGTACTCTTTTCCTCCAATTAGGTTTAGGGAGGTTTTTAACGAGGCTCGTAGTTGTATTCCTTTTTACATAAAAAAATAATTTTAATTTTGATTGTAATTTCGATTTTAATCTAGTATTGTCTTTAATGTTTCCGACAAAATTCTCCACTTCTCTTCTCTGTCGTAACTTTTTAAAATATCTATATTTAATTAGTTAGTGGTAAAATATATGTTAAAATTAAATTTTAATAAAAATAATTATAGATTGTTTATGAAATATAACGATGATATAAATAAACTCATGTTTTCTTCTTTATATTTTATTAAAGTTACTAAGAATTAAGATATAAATAAATTTGTAAGAATTATTTTGTGTCAATGGTTAAGGGAACGATTATTGTTTTTAAAGTTTATAGGTTCAAGCACCAATATTACAATACAGTGATTAATGTCAATAAATGAGAGTATATTTTAAAACAGATACTATTGTAACTAGAGTTCTTTAACGACTTGAGTAGCTCGTTAATTTTTTAAAATATTTTTAATAATTACTTTAAAATATTTTTATTCAAAAAATAAATTTAAATAATAATTATTAACATATGAATTGTTACTTTAATTTTAATATGCTAGTTTGATATATTTATGAAATGTTACTTTTAAATTTAGACTTTAAAAATATTTTATACACTCTTTTTGATATTTTTGATTAAATTTATTAATTTAAGTTAATATTAAGCCTCATATGGTATTATTAAATTTTATTTTTAGTTAAAAGAAGGTAATTTTTTAATAAGCTTAACGAGCAACAAGTTGAGCTTAATGAGCAACGAGTCGAATTGAGCAATAAAATATTTTAACAAGCACGAGTCTAGCATAGTTTTAACGAGCTTAACGAGCAACGAATCAAATTGAGCAATAAAAAATTTTAACGAGCATAAATCGAACAATGTATAGCTCGCGATCGACTCGCTCGATAAACACCCCTAACTATTACTACTATAACTGATTAAAAATTATAAATAAACTCAAATTAATTTTTTCTTTTGATTTCAATACGATAAAAAGAAAAATTATGACCATCAAACTCTTGTAAGTATTTCCCCCCCTAATTGATATTCTCATCTTCTTATTAAAATCTTTATTTTTTTCTTTTTAGAATAAATAAATAAATAAAAGAAACATAAACACCTTTCTTTTCTTCCTTTCACACGTATAATATAAGAAAAGGGCTGAGGATTTGTCATTTTCAATTTAAAAATATCTAATTTAATATCTTTATCAAAATCACCCTTTCCATGTCAGCTTATAATTCTATTTCCTTTTCTTTTTCCATTGCATCTTTTCAAAAACAACGGAACCATAATTCAACTATTCATATTTAGATATTTACAAAATTACACATTGACCCAAAACTTCTATTTCTTTTCAATTTGATCTCGTTTTGCCCACAACAATATAAAACTAGTAAAAATCATAATTTTTTATAAGGGTCTAATTCTCAATTATTTCATACATAAACTTTAAACTCTTAAATTAAAAAATATATATATATAAACTAAGGTTTGTTTAATCTTATTACGTTGGATTGAAGATTTTTATCCTAAATTCAAATCTAATTCTCAATTGTTTTGGATCCAATTTAAAAGTAGTTTATAATCAATGACTATCTTCATAATTTACCCATATATGTTTGGAGTTATTTCCCGGTTTTCCGTTAAGTAAAGGTAGACAAAACCAAATTGAACAAAAAAAGGACAAATAAGGACAAGACAGCTGGAGAATGTGCCGGTTCAATGAAAAATTTTAAAGTAAACCCTGTTCACCACGTCATCTATAGCCCAAGCAATCAGGACCGTTGATTTTAATTTTTTTCCAAGTGAATCATCACCTCTTTTCTACATGAATTTAGTGGGTGGATAGTTATTAGGTGATTATTTAAAGATTAACGATTCTGATTATCTGGATCATGGATGACGTGGTGAATAAGGTTGATCGTATAATCTCTCCGGTTCAATAATATTTTACAAATATCAAAGACACGACTCGTTCCTCCAAACGTGGGAAAACGAGATAAAAAAGCCTCAACGCAGACTCAGATTTGATCCAATCCTTTTCGGTTCTTAAAGATAAGAACCAGATAGCTATCGACAAAAACCCATCTTCTCAGATTCATTTCTTTTGGTGTAATCCTGTGTTTTTTTAAGACAGAAAAGAGAGGAAACATGTTGGAAGGAAAAGCTTTGGTGGATGACTCGGATATGCCATTGAAGATGCAGATTCAAGCAATGTCTTTTGCTTCTCAAGCTCTTGATCTTTATGATGTCTTGGACTGCACATCCATTGCTGGTTATATCAAAAAGGTTTTGCCTTTCCATCTGGTTTTAAGTAACTTCATTAGCTTCTGGTTCTGGTTCTGGTTTTATTTTATGGGTTTAAACTTGTCCTTTTTTGCAGGAGTTTGATAGGAAATATGGGAATGGATGGCAATGTGTGGTGGGTTCGAATTTTGGGTGTTTTTTCACTCATTCCAAAGGGACTTTCATTTACTTTACATTGGAGAGACTCAATTTTCTCATCTTCAAAGGGGCTTCATCTTCATCTTCTTCATCAACCTTTCCTTAATCTCCCCAACTTTTCATGGTTTGTTGCAGTCTTGTACAGACAAGAAATTTTAAAATAAGTTCATGGGATTCATGTTTTTGATAAGAATATGGATTTTCTAAATTTGCAAGCTTCTTTGATTTTTGACTTGCTATTATATATCGGCTTTATTTGATTGATTCGATTAATCATCTCATAGAAAGCTGGTTAATTCGATTATTTGAACTTATAAAACTACAGTTTAACAATCGATAAAAAACAAGGATAAGATTGTTTAAATATGTGAAGAAATAAACATTTATGTGTGTCCGACATGATCATCGAATTCAAATAACATGTCCTGCACAACATCTTTGTTCTGCATATTCTGATTCCTAAGGTACAATTAGTGATCCTCTTAGTTACATATATTTGACAGTGTGTTCGAATTTTAGATGAATTTTGAATAAGCATGCTTTAAACAATGATATCTTGAGAAAACAAACTTCAGGCAACATGAATGGCTGAATTCTTTCTAGTTGATACCAACATGGAAACAGCAAATGATTAAGGTTTGGACATTCAGGATACGATGTCCTAAATGATCATGAAAAATATAAACGAGAGCAGCAACATGAAGCTCCCGATCACAACTAAACTACAGGGGTCAATAATGGTTTCTTCAGAAAGTGTGCCTCCAAGTTCCGGAGCACAAGATCAGCCATGGCCTTACGGGTTTCTACCGTGCCACTTCCCACATGAGGTAAGAGCACCACATTATCGAGCCCGAAAAGCTCTTCAGGTACTTCAGGTTCGTGTTCAAACACATCAAGTCCAGCACCTCCTAACCGGCGCTCAACCAATGCGGAAACCAGCTCAGGTTCATCGACATGAGGGCCTCTTCCAATATTGATAAGCACACCCTTTGCACCCAAAGCATCAATCACCTTCCTGTTAATGATGTGTCGGGTTTCTTCAGTCAGTGAACAAGCAACAACCAAGATATCACAATTGGCAGCCAGTTCAACAACACTCGGAAAATATTTGTATTTGATTTCTGGTTTCTCTGTTCTAGAATGGTAACTAATGGGGCAGCTAAATGCTTCAGCTCTCTTTGCAATTGCCATACCGATCCTGCCAAGCCCGATTATGCCAACTCTTTTTCCAGTGAACTGAAATATGGGAGATAGTACAGTTAAATGGGCACGGAAACAAGGGCAAGAGATGGGAAGAAAAGGCTCCTTAATCTTGCATCTCTAATTCTAATGCAACATAAGTACACAGAACCAAGTTAACATGGATTCAGTTCAATCTTTAATGTTCCTCATACCAAATGAAGAAAAATCACTATCATGCTGGACATAGCTGCTTCATGTTTTTCCAGACAAAATAGATTCAAAGTGCAATAGAATTAGAAAACCTCTTTTCTCAATCTAAAAGAGAAAAAGGATTAGCCTCTTTATTACTAATCTTGTAAGGGAAATGAACAGAATCTTCTTAGCAAAAAGAAACTTCTCTTCTTTTGCAAATTGAGAAGGAAACTCTTCCCAAAGTTGAGTAACGAACAACAATCTGTTAAGCACAGCCCGCTACACCCTTTTCAAGTAGCTGTATATACTCGAGCATTCAAATTAATTGGATAATTTTTAGTACTAGTCAGAGAGCCTACGTCCCAAGAGTCTAACCACAGCTCAATGGCCTTGCTTCAAGCACTAATTTCAAATAACTTGAAGGAAGAAAACTAATTTACAGAAAATAAACAGGACTCGATCACCAAATAATAGCTAATCAGTAACCCATTTTCAGTTAATTCACAATGATGAAACCATTTGTAAAAGAAACTGTTCTCCTGAAGAAAAAAATGAACTCATACTATATCTACTCACTAATTAGAAACACAAATTCGCCAGCACATTATAAATAGTTATGCAAAGAACAAATTCAGTAAAATCCAATAACAACCCAGAAAGGCTAATATCATCAAAATCGTCAGTAAATTCAAGGAACTACGTATTATCTACTAAACCAAAACTGCTCAATTATGCCAAAGAAAAGTGGACGAACCTTCGTAGTCAACATATAGTTCCCACTCTTCCACTTGCCACTCCTCACATACCGATCACTCTCACAAATCTTCCTCAGCACGGCCAACATCAAACCAATGGCCAAATCCGCCACATCCTCGGTCAAAACGTCAGGGGTGTTGGTAACTCGGATACCCTTTTCTTTACACTTGGTCAAATCGATCTTATCAAGCCCCACACTGAAACTGGCAACAATCTCCAGCTTGGGCAAGGCCTCGATCATCTTGGCATCGGCTCCGGCGGAGGCGTTCCCGACGACAGCCCGAATTGAGTTGCTGTGAGTGGTAAGAAACGCATATTTGTCTGGGACTTTCCAGAACCTGTGGAGGGTGAAACGCTTGTCCAGTTCTTGCTCGAGGTAAGGGTTCATGGGGCAAGCCATGAGGACTCCAATGGATTCCATATTCGAATTGGGGAATGTGAGAGGGAGTAAAGACTGTGATTGGAAAGTGAGGAGTGAGCAATGATGCGAGTAGAAGAATGGAAAAAAGGAATGTTTGGCAGCGGAGAAATTGAGGAATCCGGCGAGGTTTAGTAAGAACCAACGTTTCTTTGCCACATGGCGTGAACCTATGCATTTTCATTATATAGAATAGACGAGTACAAATATATATTGTTATCGCTTACGATTTTTCCCCTGTCATCCCTAGTTTTCAGCCACCCAAATCTCAAAATCATTTTAACATTTGGAAACAATCTTAATTCTCTGAGAAAAACATGCACCCCCACGTTCATTAATGGAAACCCGAACTCAATAACCCCTCCTCTCACCCAAACCATTTCATTTCAAACAAGGGACCTTGGTTTTTCCCAAATAAATATATTTATTTTCGTTTAGCAGAGGTTGCACAATTGTTCCAACTGTTGAACATGAACAAGAACAAGAGACTAATCATGGGTGCTACTAAGCCTGAAGAGGCAGGTCCTGATGAAGGTGGCCATGCTGCCTTCCGTGTTAGAGAACAACAGTTATTACACGGTAAGTTGATTCAAATAAATTGAAATCATTTTATGGGGAAGCTTTTATACTTAATATTCGTGTCAGTCGTATACTCGAACATGTGTGCATGTCCAAGTTCGAATAGCATAGTTTTTGTAAAACTTTGGCAAGGTTTTTGATTCAGATATGGATCAGATGGAGAAGTTTGCTAAATTACTCCTGGGGGAGGACATGTCAGGTGGAGGGACTGGAGTTTCATCAGCTTTAGCACTCTCTAAGACCATTACAAACCTTGCTGGTAGTACTTTCTAACTTCCCTTATTTTTCTGATTTATTAAATAAATGAAATTTATGTCGGACACATATTCAGATACTCGTATCAGACATATATCGAATCTTACACCGAGGGAAAAGGGTTATGTAATTTGTGTTGATAATTGGTTTCAGCATCTGTTTTTGGTGAACAATCACGCTTGGAGCCAACGTCGCCTGAAAGGAAAGCGAGGTGGAGAAAAGAAATGAACTGGCTATCGGCTGTAACGGATCACATTGCTGAATTAGTTCCTTCTCACCAGAAAAAACAAGGATGGTTCCGACGACATGGAGGTATCTCTTCACTCGAACATAACTTCGAAAACCAGACATGTAATTACAGATTCTAGTTCTCTTGGGATCTTGATTTTTCTTGACTTGGTTCAGATAATAGTCACAAAGCAACGAAAAGATCTGCTTATGAACATTCCTGCCCTGAACACACTTGATAGAATGCTTATTACAAGGACATAGATTTTACTCTATATGTTGCGTTATTCCATTCAAGTTTCGAAATTAGATGGTGAGCAGGATTGTCTGGATGCCTTCAAGGACCAAACTGAATTCTATTACCTGTCAAAAGAAGCCCCAGAATCCCAAAGAAAGAGAAGAGATGATAAATGGTGGTTGCCTACTGTTAAAGTTCCCCGGGATGACCTGTCTGAAGCGGCAAGGAGAAATCTGCAGGTTCAAAAGAAATGTGTCACTCAGGTTCTTGTTAGCTTAAAACTTTATCTATTTCTATTGAACTTCTTATGGTTTAAGTCAAATAATTAGACTGAATAAAATAAGATTTATTATGATTGAATATTGTTTATCGTAAAATGACTCGACTTAAATTTATAACTATATTCTAATCAACTTTTTCCCGTAATACAAATTATTATATATATAATTTAGAAATAATTATGCACCATTCCATTAATCAAACCCAACATCATGGGTGTAATTGTGGTTATGTTCTTACCGTAGATATCAATCAAATATAGTATGAATTGAGATGTAACATAAACCAAAACAAATAACATGTACACAACAAAAAATTATAGATATTTCAAAATATGGATAAAAAATAATTATTAAAAAGTAACGTGTAAGAACTCAGAAAATAATAACATAAATAGATATAAATGCCGAATTATATATTTATTACAATAGATTGTTTTAATATATAAATATCAAATTATATATTTTTATAATAAGTGTTTTAATTAATTGTATATTAATTATTTCCTTGTACTCTGCAACTGAAAGCCGACATCAGTTGCTATGGAGATTACGAGGGAATCAATTCAAAAACTTCATTTTCCAGCTATAATCCACTACATAACATCCAGAGTATTGTACCGAAAGGAAGAAAATTAGACGTACAAATGAGATTTTAATTTAATTTTTACAAATCATAGAGAATGAAACCTGGGATAAACAGATCTCTATCCATGCTCTGCAGTCTGATCCAACTTCTGCATGAATCTTAGACATTCCTTTGTATTGGTTTCTGAAGTTTTCGTCTGCAGGACCTCAACTCTAAATGGACATGCAGGCAGTACGAAGTACAAGCATTCATCCACCACCACCCTTGAATCACAAGGACTCGGGGCTTGTAGACGGTCGAATTCTAGAAGGCATTCTTGCTTGTTCTTGAAATCGACCCCCAAACTTGTGACTAGAGGTACTCTTAGGTGTTATGGACATTTTCTGCAATTGACAATCAAATTCATCCATATCGATACCATTCATCATATCCTCATTTTCATTCGGAAGATCCTGAACAAACTCATCATCACTGCTGCCATCATCATCGTCATCATAAACATCATCGTATGTTGGTTTTACCATTGACCAGAAGACAAACATAGGACGGATGAAACTTGATCATTTTTGCAAGTGAGAAAAACAAAAAATAGCATGTCAGCGAGGAAGAAGGCAAGATTCACTTTGTTTCATAAAAGGCAGCATTAGTATGTGCATCCATTCTGGATATAGTAGATGCATCATCATAAATCATTCACAAATGAAAGAATGCAAACCTGTCACATCCTTTCAACAAGCATGGGTCGAAAGGAAAAAATGTGTCGAGCCTTTCCAGGCCACCAAATGCCCTTGAAAGTTCCGACTCCAGCAGCCCATCAAAAATGAATGTTTCACTCACGGTGAAGAGAGAAGCCGCTTTTGCCTGTCGGAGAAACTCCTCCACTACAGATGGAAGGCATACCTATTCACAATAGTCTACTGGGATTAGACTGGAAAAATAAATCAATATTTGAGATGGATTGTAGCCTGCTCATATGATAAAATTAAATAAAATAGGGAGGTCCAAATATATGCCAGAAGCGCCATTTTAGGATAAATAAAATTTTAGGGATGGCTAGAATCAATGTGATAGCTTACCACTAGCTGTTCTATTTTATGAAATTTAAGGTCAAGTAAACATTGCAACAAAACTATGTCTTACCTTCAAAGGATTCAATTTATGCTTTAAGACATGTTCCAGTGGCATGAGAAGTTGTAACTTCAAGCGTGGAACATTCACAAAAGCTTTCATTCGAAAGCAGAGAACATACATAATGGCCTGCAGCAGATAGCAATAATTTCAGCTTTCCTAACAAAGAAGCAATCCAAGTGCGACTGATATCTTAACAATTATTTGTTTCCCTATAATATATAGAGAGAGCTGACGTTTTAGCATCTGTTGTTTCCAATAAAGTATAAGCCTTCAAGGATTAGAACATCAACCTGGCATCCAGAATAGAAAACTCTATGTGCATTTGGATTTACATCGCCATCATGAGTATCACAGTATTCCAAACACCAATCCACCAACCTAAATTTCACAAAATTAAGATGCAACATTAGCAATGAAGATTCCGTTTTCATTCACACCATTATGTCATTAGAACAGTACTACGAGTCAGTTAAATATGAGACTGAAGTTATGATGTAGAACCTTTTAAGCATGCTACAAATAAAAGAGGCAGACAGAAACTTCGCTCGGGATAAGTAGCTAGCAAGATAAGCTACAGCACTCATCCTGCATAAAATAGAAATTAGTTAGCACAAGGAATGATGTGACCTACTCATGTTTATAGCTTCTATTCGGTATTTAGATTAACAGTTCTATGTTTAAGTAGTTTCAATCCTAACATTTAATCCAAGGCACAAAAAAGACAGGAAGGACTGGCAGAACGATGAGGGAATTTATTTTTGCTAACATTCAAACTAAGAATTAGACTGCTGACCAAGGAAAAGAAAACATGGAAAAACCCTCTATTTTTCAGGCAACAAGATGACAGTGTCTCATCGATTTCCAGTTGTTCGAGAGACCTGTAGAATAGGTATCATTTTCAAGGTAACATGTATAAGCTTTCCGAGCAACAAGATGATGATGTCTCATAGATTTCCAGGTGATCGCGAGACATGTAAAATAGGCCTTAATTCCGGGTAATATGTATAGGCAGAACCTACACTCTCCATCTCTACGGACAAGTAAAATCCCTGAGCTGGAAGTGAACAGACAATTAAAACTATTTAAATTAGAAAATGGCAGAGGCAGAATGATCTAAAAGTCCTTTACTTTGTTAGAAATGACAAATGGCAACATGTCAGACCATGCCTGAAAGGACTAAAAAAACATGCCACATAATGTGCTGCTTAATGTCGGTACTTCGTATTTTTAAAGTGTGCTAAAAAAATTACCTGGTTGGTTGGGGCTGTGAGTATTGGACAAATAATTCTACCAGAATTGTGGCAAATCTCATACCACAGTTTTCAGGATCTAATGCACAAGCATAGAATATAACAAACTGCAAAAATGAGGGAGGAAACACAGATGAATTACTATACAAATCATTCAGATTCGTTGCTTGTATTAAGAAAATAAGCATATAAATAGTACTAACTATTAAGATGTTCATCAAGCTTAGCAACTGAAATCTCAAGAAACTAAACAACATAAACATTTAGATTATGACAAAATGAGCATTACCTGAGCAAATTTTGACTTGTAGGCACTCAGAACTGTTATCTGAAATGACTGGAGAAGTGTTTCAAATACCTATAACAGCAATTAAACAAACTTAAGGCTGGACCAGGTAAAAGGATGCAGTGGGCTGCAGGAGGGGGAGACGGAAAGATTAACTACACAAAATACCTTAGCTAAGCGGCCTTCCCTTTCACAAGACTCAAGATGTTCAAAGGTTAAAACCAGTAGGTTATCTAGCAGTTCAGCAATGCTGTTTCCAGCCAGACTCTTACGGCTTAACCGAAGCTGCATAATGAGCTCCATCATTTAAAACAATAATAAGGTGCAAAGGGTGGTCATTAACTCATTAACAACCACCTTAGGACATTACAGGCAGATTAAGTACCTCTCCAACATCAGTCTCAGCACTTTCCTCGATGTCATCCATATCTTCAAGCTCCATCTCAAATATGCCTTTGCTGAAGTCATCTTGTAAAATGGCATCCCACCCAATCTCCACCTATATGAAACTCCAATACTCAATGGCACACAAAGCAAACATTTTTTTTAGTTCTCAAGGAAAATTCAATTTACTTACATCTAGTTCTATCAGCCGGTCCACCACAGCCATAAGCATTGTGCTTCCAACAAGTTCTCCAATTTCACCACTCTCTAATTTTAACATGTTCTCCACATAAATCAAAATCGCCTACAAGGACAAGGGGATAAACTTCAGAATTCAGATTCGATTGTCTTCACAAATTTCAATAATAAAAGCAGGCAGTTGCAGGCACAAAAGCAACAGAACGTATGATATAATTGTTCAGGAAATTGCATTGAGGAACTTCCCCAAAACCCAAACCAAACAGACATCTAGCAGCAGATCAATGGTATCGTACATTGTCACCCATCTGAGGACTAAAATTGATTGAATAAGCATAAAGAATAACAACATTGACTTTTCAAGACAGTAACATACTGCAATCAGAACACCAAAATATATAGAAATATATAATAAAAGGACATTTTAGAAGGTGGAAAATCCGAATCCCCTACTGAGCAAATTCAACTTACTCGGTCCTTATGATAAATTGTAGGCATTCCTTGTAGAACTATGGTCAATAATCTCAAGGGGGCAAGGGGGACATAATCAGCTATCTTTTTGAAAGCTGAGTGCACCCGAGAAAGAACTTGGCCCTTCCTCTCAAGACCACGAGGCAGTTTTAGTTTATCTAAGAAATAAGGTGGCGGGGTGAAATTGCTGACAAGCATGCGAAGACATAAATCAAGATACTTTCCATTTGAAATGGCCTGCAACACAGTGGAAAAATAATTCTTAAGGGAAAGGTATGGAATAATAAAAAGAAAAAAGAAGGCGGGAAAGTAAGTAGCATGTACAAGGGACACAATGAGTTCGGCTAATGCATCTGCGACATGAAGCCCATAGTTCCACATGCTCATGCTAAAAATCTGTATGAATTGCCGAGTGAACATGTAAATAGGATTGAACACACTAAAAAAGAGGTTTCGCTGAAAAAGAAACTGAAAACAAAAGACAACTTACAGCAGAAAGTAGGGAGTCATGGTGAGTAAAATCTATAGAGGATACTGCCCCAGCTAGAGCCTTCAAAGTAGTCTATGGTGCATAAGATTCATAAATAAAAAGATAGAATCAAAATTAGATACCCAAAATGATAATATATATTGCAGTAAAAATATACTCCAAGAAAGAATAAAAAGAAAGTCACCTCGAGCAAGGCGACCTCATCAGGGGCAAGATGTTTGGAATGGTGCATGACCCCAACAAGTTGGTCGTAACTGTTGTGATCACCCTGTAAAGAAAAGAGCAGATGAACTAAACAACGCAAGATACAGATATGTATGTAGAAAGAAGTGGGGTTGTGGGATTACGGATAGGACGGAGGTGAGGGCATTCTTGACATGAGAAACTAATTCGGAATCAGTGAAATTGAGAACGTTGTCTTCCTCCATCTCTGGGTATTTCGGCAATTCCAATCCCATACTCTTTCCTTCTCAACAAAGTTAAACAGAAAGATCAAAAACAGAGAGAGCAGAGTGATGCAGAGGAAGAGAACATAAAGGAATCTTGAAATTGAGTTTAGGGTTTTAATCAATAATACCTTGTTTGATTTGAGGTCTGTCGAGAACTTGAAGGCAAAGAGAGGGTTGGGGGCGGAGAGTGGAGGAGGGGAGACTCGTTTGGCGGCGGCGGGATGTATCGAAGTGTAGGTCTCCAATTTTAAAAGGAAAGTACAATGAACCCTCGCTTCCTTCAGGGTTTCTTTCCAATGAAAACAAATACTATATTTTTATTTGTCATCGATACAAGTACTCTAATCCCGGTTGATTTATTTAGATATAAAATTAATGATATTTATAGGTTTGAGGGTCAAATAAAAATGTTTTTTATTTTTAAAAAAATTAATTAAATTAAAAAATTAAATTAATTAAATTTCTTGATATTTTTTTTATTATTAAATTTGAATAATTTTTTATCTATTATTATAATACAACCTGCGACAATGTTTTCACCTGATTTTTTTTAAAATTTTATTTTATTTAATTTTATTAAAATATTTTAAAATTTTTAAAATAATATATAAAATTTATAAAAAAATATTTTTAAATTTTTTTTAAATACAAAAGGATAAAATTATATTGTATCAGGTGTCAATAATATCTAAAAAAGAATAATCAAAATATAATAGTTAAAATGAGTCAAAGAGCTTAATTAATTTAATTTTTTGGTTTAAAAACTTCTTTGATTAGTTTTTTTTAATTCAAAGGTCTAATCGAATGTAAAATAAATTTAAGAGTTTAATTAATTTTTTTCAAAAAATTTAAAAATTCTTAGACGTTATATTTATATTATAGTGATAGTGATATGAATCCCCAAATTTACTCGACAATCGGGTTTAACTCTGTTCTGCTTCTTCTGTTCGTTTGGAATTTTGTAGCGTGTAGCCGCTTTACGTCACGCTACTACAGGAGTTCAAACGAAGGATATTAAAATTTGGACGTGTAAAGTTAATCAATAAGCGTTTGTAGTCCAACGGTTAGGATAATTGCCTTCCAAGCAATAGACCCGGGTTCGACTCCCGGCAAACGCATCCCTTTTTTTTTTTACCTTTTTCCATCAAGGAGGATAGAGTAAGTACAACACTGACCACGAATACAGTTGAAGCCCCCCAGAGATCTGAGTCTTTTACTACTGATTTAGCTTTTGAAAAGAAACAAGTTTACCCCTAAATATCCAGTGCTTGTGGCAACAGAGAAACCATTCAAAGAAAATGGCACAGCACAAACATTGTCCTCTTCTTGCATTGTCGCATGTTTGTTTGCAGACATATCTTGGATTTTATGGGAATATCAAAGTCTCTACTATTCCATGTTTTACATCCTGCAGGCTGCAACATCATCACACAAAAGTAAAAGAAACAGTCACCGGGAAAGAGTGGAAGATAGCGCACCCGAGATCGCATTCCACGCCATTGATGGCTTGGAATGAATGACTCAATACTACTACTGTGGAGTGCGATAAGAGTGTTGTGGTGGATTCCTTATATGATATCAAAAAGCCAAAACACATATTTAAAAGGTTTTGCTAAAAAGAAGTGGATGAATAAAAATCCTGAAAATGACAAAAAGAGATGCGTTTGCCGGGAGTCGAACCCGGGTCTATTGCTTGGAAGGCAATTATCCTAACCGTTGGACTACAAACGCTTGCTGATGCAACTATGCTAGTAATTAGTTATATCTGTTTACATTACACGTCAAAATGCTAAGTTTGTTCTAATGTTTGCTGCCATTTGTTATATCATTAAGTTGTACTTCCTTTAGTTTTTCCAGACCACTTTTCCTGAATCTTCTATCCAATTCAAGTTGATTTATAAGATCATTCCAAAGGGGTAGGTAAAGGTTGCAGACAACATGGAACCTTTCAAAACCCTTGGTCTTAAAATGATTGCAATAATTAACAATGTATATATCAAGCATGCATTTTATGTCTCTGAAACTGAAAATGGCAATGCTGTTTCTAAATTTAAAAAAAAAAAAAAAACCTGGCTTAATTCTGGCATCTATAATTATGAGATTAATGAAGACGCATTTCAATGGTTTAGCCTTTGCTTAAAATAATTCCATGCTTGTTCTGAATCATGCAGTTAGGTTCACATCATTGTCTTGGAAATATTAATGCGTAAACACGCGGGTGATTATAAGGTACAATAGGGTTACGGTAGGATTAAGGTGCGATATTAACCGAAATATTATATAACGTAAAACCTGAAATATTTTAAAATTGTCATTTAAAAATTTAAAGACATAATATATTTATTAAGGTGTAAGATTTCAGTTATAAAATATAATTTATGATCTCGAATAATTAAAAAATTATTTTACTTGATCAAACTCTCACCTCTATATGTTAGTCTAATAAAATGATACAAGTCTTTAAAACAAAACTAAAGATTTAAATTCTAACATTATACATAAAGTAACTTAAATTAAAAATGTAACTTCTATAACGAACCTATATAATACTTAATATAAATTAATTGGTAAATAAACCAAATCATTAATTCAACACCTATATATCATCCCATCATTTTATGAAAACAAATATATTTTAATCATTTCATTACTCTACAAAGATCACCAAAATAACATTCAATTTAAAAAAAAACTTTAAATTAATAAGAAAATAGAATTAAACGGCAAAACCTTAAAAAGAAGCTGATGATTATAATTTCCAAGCATGCTTCTTGTGGTCTTGTCCTTGGGGGACATTCAAAGATTATACTAGATTGGACAGGTTTGCACAATTTTAAAATATCCATAACAAATCTTTTAAAAATGATTTTATTCAATTATTATTCAATTTAAAACTTTAAAGTAAAATTCAACAAAGACATTATGATATTCTGGTAGGTTGGTAGCAGCACTCCTTATGAACAATAACAAAATAGAAATAATTAAATATATATTTTTTTAATAACCAGTGTCTTTAGAATATTTTCAAAGTTTAATTAAAATTTTATTTACAAAAACACTAGACCATGTCTCTATATAACAAGTGAATATTAAATAAAAATTGTGTTGGTTGGCTGTAAATTGTACATACAAAATTGGTAGATTCCCTTGAAAAAAAATTCAATTATTATATTGTATGGGTTGAGTTTGAATGAAATAATTTAATTTAAAATTTATATTAATTTTAGTTTTATTATTTATTTATAGTTATACAAATATTTTGATTATATTTTATGATTTTATTTGTGATTGATCGGTTAATTTTAATATTATTTATAATTATAACCTAAGAAAGTTTTTATCAATATCAGACGAAATTCACTTTTTGTAAATTTTTGGGTCAAAATTTTTAATTTTTTTTAATAATTTTTTTATTTAGTCGGGTCAAAATTCTCGAATTCTGTATCGAATTATCTTCCTTATATGAAAGGATGATATTTATCTAAATTATTTTGGAAGGGTTAGTTGAAAACCCCTTGATTAACCATCAAAGATTTGCTTTTGAATTTTTTAACAAACAAATTTGGGGTTCACAGCTCACACCTCACACCTCAAAGCATACACCTTTCTCCTTTTTTTAATAAAAAAAGCATACACCTTTTAAATGTTTATTATTTTTAAATTTTATTTATTGCTAATGTCTCCTTGACAAATCAACAACCTCCACCCTCTTTTCTTATTAATCAAAAGGATTAAACAATTAGGATGATATAAAAAAATAAATGTGAGGGTTTAGAGTTTGAATTTAGGAATAGAATATGAAATTTAATTTTTAAATATTAGAATATATATTAACATAAAATTTCAGTTAAATAATAAAAAACTTTATTTTTTCGATGACTTTTTATATTTAATTATAAAAAATAATTTTTCAATTTTTATATTATTATTTACGGTGTTTTTCCCCTACAACAGACATAAAGCAGAAATATAGAAAAAAAGGAAAAAGAGTGAGTAATATAATAGTAAGCAAAGCAACTACAGAAAGGGCAAAGAAGCTTTTTTTCTGCTTCATCAAAGACCACTTCTCCCCACAGCCGAACCACACTGCCTCTTCTTCTTCTTCTTCTTCTACTTCTTCCTCCTCCTCTTCATCTGTTGTTGCTGATATATATTCAAGGAAAAGAAGTTTTCTAGAGTTTCAAAACTTAGATGTCAGCTCCTTTGGAACATGATTACATAGGCTTATCAGAGACTTCTTCAAGGGAAAGAAGCTCTGAGAAGTCCCCTTCTCCTTCCTCCTCTTCAACTCCTTCCATTGAACACAAAACCACCACAGATACTCGTCTCACTCTCAAAGAAACTGAGTTGAGGCTTGGCTTGCCAGGCTCTCACTCTCCCGAGAGAAAACTCTCTCTTTTTGGAAAAGATTTGGAGAGTAATGACAAAAGTAATGGTTTTTCTGTTAACCCATTGAAGAGCTTGGTGTCTGGAGCCAAAAGGGGTTTCTCAGATGCCATTGATGGAGCGAATCAGAAATGGGGTTTCCCTATGAATGGTAAATCTGATGTTAACTTGGCTAAAGGTCCTGTCTTGGCCTCCCCTAGGGCTGTTCTCGAGGGTAAAAACAATTTGCCTGCCATGAAAGAGGTTGGTGCTGTTCCTTTGTCTCCAAAGCCAATCCAAGACAAGAATCATGTTCCTCCTGCAAATGAACATTCTAATGCTCCTGCTTCAAAGTATGTTTATTCTCTTAACATTTGAAGTTCCAATGTGTTTTTTCCCATTCTGGTATCTGCTTTATCTGCTTTGATTTTAGCTATTGTTGTAGCCTCAGAAACGAGTTCTCCATGTTGTTTGGAAAGTACTGAACTAAAAAGGGCTTTTCCTAGAGCATGTTTAAGTTCTTAATGTGTTCTTCATGCATCCTTGTAATATTCAATGCTTAGTTCATCAATTGTTGCTTTGTTGGAAATTTCAATCCCTTTGGTCTACTTTTACTTGCATAACAGTTTGTTAGTTTATAGTTTCATACCAATTGTTGAGCTTGATTTATGATGTAAACAGGGCACAGGTCGTAGGATGGCCACCAATTCGATCATTCCGGAAGAATACCATGGCCTCAAATTCAGTTAAAAACAGCGATGATGTCGGTTGCCTCTATGTAAAGGTGAGCATGGATGGAGCACCATACCTGAGGAAGGTTGATCTCAAGACCTACAAAAACTATATGGAACTCTCATCAGCTTTGGAGAAGATGTTCAGCTGTTTTACAATTGGTATATACAATCTGAATTCCATGCTGAGGGTCTGTTATGATATTTATTTGGCAAGATTCATGTGCAAATAGCTTTAGATTGAATTAAGGACTTTGTGAAAGTAAGGTTTTAAGACCCTGTGATTTTTATTTTCTAAATGCATGAATGGATGACTGTGATGCAGGGCAATGCAGTTCTGGTGGACTTCCCGTGCAAGACGGTCTCAGCGAGAGCCGTTTGATGGATCTTCTGCATGGATCGGAGTATGTGCTGACATATGAAGACAAGGACAGTGACTGGATGCTTGTCGGGGATGTTCCATGGGAGTATGTACTTTTCATCCTATATTTTCTGGTTTCTGCAGTCCTCTCCTATTTATGATCATGGTTTAAAATAAGAAAGTCCATCCAACAGATCCTGCCACTTGATATTGCAATGTACTACTTTCATGTTCCCTGTGCTGATAGATTCCCTTGTTTATCCTTGACACATAGGATGTTCATCGAATCATGCAAGAGACTACGGATAATGAAAGGTTCAGAGGCAATTGGACTAGGTATCCCTTAACAATTTGTTTTCGTTGCTCATCGTTCGAATTCAACATTCTCTTGGCTAACATAGATTATTTCCTGAATCCCTGATATCAATCGATTTTCACTTTGCTGCTTTCAGCTCCAAGGGCCATGGAGAAATGCAAGAAACAGAAGTAATGCAAAAGCTTGTTGAAGACCTAAAACAAATGAAGTCTTCAAACCCCAGAAATTCATGAATATGAATACGTTATATGTTTTCAGATATGATAAGTTTGAAGTATTTAGTAGATTTTTTAAGGAAAAAAAGAAGTTTTCTATTGGTCAATCATTTAAGCTTTGTCTGCTTTATATAATCTCCATTAATGTAATTTCCAGTACTGTGTAAATGGATTGATTGTGTTTATTTTGTTGCTTTGTTTATCTCAGAAAAGAAGAGCACGCCTAAGCCTTTAAAGTCTTTGTAATCAATCATCAGACAAAGAATAAAAAAGAAGTAAAAAGACAAGCTTGGATTAGTGGGTGTTCTTGTTTGAGATAATACCATCATTTCAAACAGGAGCATTCTCATTACACAATGTATTTTAGTAATAAATTTTAATAATGTTCAATAATGAGCAAATTCAAAACAATTCTAAAAGAAAAAGGGACCAATTAATTGTTTATACAATAATAATAATGGTAATAAAACTCAATAAACTCATAATAATGGTGATAAAACTCAACAAACTCATAATAATGGTAATAAAACTCAACAAACTATTAAAAGGAGAGAACTTTTAACTGTAAAATTGTTCATATCATCTGATCAAAAGAAGAAGAATCTCATATCAGGTTTCTTTTCGAAATAATATGAATTTTTAGAATTGGGTTTTCATTTTCCTCAAGCTTCAGTTTCAATTCTTACATTCTTCTTTTGGTTATTGCGTTTTCCTATCTGCTAAGCACTCTAGTCTATATATATACACTATTATTTCAATTCAAGCAGTTGATTATGTTCCAGTAGAAGTAAAAGAATTTAGAACTCATGTTACAGATATATTCTTTCCTTTCCACCTATACTCTGCTAAAATTGTATAGACCATGGATGTGGTAGAGGAGGAAGCGTGAAGTTTACAAGGTTATAAGGTTTATTACAGTAATACCAATTCATTTACAGGGACAATATTCTTATTAAAAATTGAGCCTTGATTCAAGGTTAGGTGAGGTGAAAGATAAGCCAGGTACGATGGACAAAAAGATGCCTGCCAATTAACTTAAACAGAAGACTACCAATTCATTTACAGGGACAACATTGTTCATGCATGATTTTTGTGCTACTGTGGGCACTTGACCTTTCCCCCCATTGAAGCTTAAATTGCCTTTTTCTTCTTCTTATCCCCCATTTTCTTTCTATGCTTGATAAGCATGTTGGCACTTCCAGGATTCGATTTGTCAGAGGAAAAGAGTATGAAGCTCAGCTTTCAAGTATTACATATTTTCAGTTTCATTTTCATTTTATTGTTTTATAAATTCTATGCTTTAAAAGGGATACAACATATAATTGATGAGGTTAGTCAGCTAGTTTCCTGTATTTTATGATTTCCTTGCGTCTCTTCCATTAGGTATTTATCCTTGGTTGGTTGACAAGCTTGTCAACTTTCAGAACAACATATTAGGAATCAATGGTACTTGCGTGGGTGAGTATCTAGAAGGCGATTCATATGGAGTTGCTTCCTAAAGTGATGCACAGGACCAGCAGTTAGGTGAAGGGTCTGCTGTTGGCTGTTGCAGTTGAACTGAAAGTTACCGATGACCGGGAAAGCGTTAAGGTGGACATAAGTGGCATTAGCATACCTCAAGTTCAAGAATCAAAGTCTTCATACTCTCCCCAAAAGGAATGGACGCCTTGGCATACCTCAAGTTCAAGAATCAAGTTCTAGGACGTCCCTCTGGATTGTAGAAAATCAGTCTATTTAATCATAGAAGGATTGAACTAACATAGTTATTTTAATATAAGGACTTGCTAGGTATTTTTACCTATATAAATGTGGGGTTGTACATCCCAATAAGATGATTTTGGGCGACAAGGATAATGATCGCACTGTGACACTTGACTTGAGGCCACTATCAGCTAGATGAGATGAGCACAAGGGCTCAAGATATTTGTTGGAGTTCATCAAGATTTGTGGGTACAAATTTTAGGTCAAATTGTGCAATTAATCCTTATTATGTATACATTGTGAATTTAGCCATTGTATTTTTGTATTATGTTTAAGTCTTACTGTTTTCTAATTTAATCACTTCCTAGTTTTAGAACTTAATGGTTATCGTGTGAGTCATTGTATCTGTAGATAAATTAAAATCAAACATTAAAAAGGATAAGAATTTGTTGAACTATTAAATTTAAAAATTGAAAACAAAAAATTTATTAAAATTTTAAGAGATACGGTTTCACCACAAAAGTAATAATCTCACCTACTTTACATCACTTATACTCGCTCTTTTTGATCCGGTAATTTAATAGGCTAATGATCTTTAAAATATGTGCTTGTCATATTATTTTCTCTCTATTAATCAGTTTGTCACATGTATTTTTTATAATTTTAATCGACATGACATCGATTATAAAAAAATGATATAACAATTTGTCACATGTGATTTTATGTCTTCTAATCAGTATGTCGTTACTTTTAACAACAGTGTACCAAAATAAAAATAAAACATAACTTTAAATATTATTTTATAAAAAAATATAAGATACCAAAACAAGAAAAAATAGGTGAGAATTAATACTAGATATATAATTATTTCTAATTTTAATTTTATTATTATATGATATGATTGTATCAAACTAAATTGATAGTGTATAAAATTACACGCAACCATCACATTCAATATTAATATTAAAGTAAACTGACATCCCCTTTATGACAAATTTTGTGTAGTAGTCCAACAAAGTTGCTTAAGATTCCTCCTTATCCATCTTAAGTTAACTCATAATTGAAATGAAAAAAACACTCACCAAATCTTTTCTTTCAGAAATGATATCTTCTCACTATATAGACGCCCATTGAATCTTGTCCACACAAACTAGAAACTGGCAACCCAGCAGAGCAGCCCCACGAGTTCATTTTCCCTTCAAACATGGCCGGTGCACTATGTGGACCAAACCAAGTCACAGACTCACCTTTTTTTATCATGATGTTCAAACAAAACACAAAAGGAAAAGAGAGGTTGGGTTGGGTCACATCTCACATGGATGAATCATTCATTGCCTTCTCGACAATTCTATTCAAAAACATGTTAATGCCAGCTAGGATGAAGGAGAGAAAAAAATAGTATTATGGGGATTAAAGTTGATTATGGATTTTGGACATAGGACAGTAAATTATGGAAGCCATGCTCCTCTTTCATGTTCTCATAGTATTTATATGTGACCAAACAAAAGGGTTGCAGCCTGCAGGGTTGTATGAAGTTGAGCTGTTTTCTTTCTATATTCTTACGTAGAATTTGGAAAGACCCTTTTCTTTGAAATATGGCTGGAATTGCCTTCGGTAGTTTTGATGATTCCTTCAGTTTAGGTTCCATTAAGGCTTATCTTGCTGAGTTTATATCAACTTTGGTCTTCGTTTTCGCCGGTGTTGGGTCTGCCATTGCTTACAGTTAGTGCCATCTACATAATCACACTAACTAAGCGTACTTGTTTGCTTTGGTTGAAAATTGAAATGGTTTCTGTTTATTTGGTGCAGACAAGTTGACAACAGATGCAGCCTTGGATCCTGATGGTTTAGTTGCCATTGCTGTTTGTCATGGATTTGCTCTCTTTGTTGCTGTAGCCATTGGTGCCAACATCTCAGGTGGACATGTTAACCCTGCTGTCACCTTCGGTTTAGCTCTCGGCGGTCAAATCACCGTCCTCACCGGCATCTTTTACTGGATTGCCCAACTCATTGGATCCATTGTTGCTTGCTTCTTACTCAAGGCTGTCACTGGTGGCTTGGTAAGCCTGAATCATGATAGTAACATGAATGTTGTCATTAAGATTCGAATATATTCGAATTCGAGTCACATAGTCTAATATTTTGGGTACATTGGTTTTTATTACAGACAATTCCCACCCACGGTCTCGGAGCCGGAGTCGGAGCTATTCAAGGAGTGATAATGGAAATCATCATCACATTTGCATTAGTTTACACAGTGTATGCAACCGCAGCTGACCCAAAGAAGGGCTCACTCGGCACCATTGCACCCATTGCCATCGGTTTCATTGTTGGAGCCAACATCTTAGCTGCTGGTCCATTCTCCGGTGGATCCATGAACCCAGCTCGATCCTTCGGACCAGCAGTCGCTAGTGGCGACTTCAGCGGCATTTGGATCTACTGGGTCGGACCCCTCGTCGGCGGTGGCTTAGCTGGACTCATCTATGGCAATGTGTTCATGCACTCAGAACATGCCCCATTATCCAATGACTTTTGAGTTGATGAAACCGACAAGTTTAGTTTGGTTTGGTCTTTTAATCCATTTGTTCTTGTAATAAAAAGAAGGCATGGCAGGTGTTGCTGTTCTTTCTTTTTTAGCTTTCGTTCTTCTTTTGTTGTGCCCATCGTTGCTATTGTGGAAATGGATGAGGTGGGGGATTTGAAACCACTTTTTTTACTCATTCTTTCCGTCTGCTTTATTGTATTGCTTATATTTATGGCCCTACCCTTTGTGCCTTGAATTGAGATATGAGTGATCAAATTATAAAAAAAATAAGTTCAAAGGAGTAGAGTGTAAATTCATAAATAAAATATCAATGCCTTTTAGACAGATAAAATCAGAGCCATTGGATTTAAAATTTGACGTTGACCATTAGATTTGATCCAAAGGCCTTAAAAATGGCTGAGCCCATCTCCCTTTTCATTTTAAATGAGTATGTTTTCTGTACTAGCCCATTATTCAAGCTCAGCCCCGGAACAGGTTTTAGGGAGAGTAACCGAAATAACTAATGTTTAAGATATTAATGACTAAATTAAAACTTTTCACAGTTGAATGAATAAAATAACAATAATCTAATAGTTGAATAACTATATGTATAATTAAAAATATTATATTACTTTTTTGGTATATTAAAAGTTTAATAATAATTTGTCGTTTCATTATCGAATGTAGTTATTTAACTATTTATTTGATCCTATAAATTCACTAGGCACATTATTATAAAAATAATTAAATTGATAGAGTTTTTAAATATTAAATATTAAATTTATTAAATTATTTTTTATTAAAATTAAATTAATAAAATATGTAACTCTTGAGAACTAAAATTATTAATAAAAATATTAAAATAATAGATAAAATTAGAATTCAGATGTTAACATAAGAATAAAGATTATATATATTTATTTAAATTTTAATCTTTTGATAATTCATACATATTATAAATAACATAACTAAATTTTAATCTTTTAAAATAAATATTAATCGTTTTTTTTTACTAAAAGCTTTTATTAAATAAGATACTATCTGATTTAAATATTAATTTAAAGAATAAATACTCTTTAAATAAATTAAAAATATATAAGTCAATATTATATTTAAGCCTAATTCAATAGCACCAACGTCTTATGTGCCAGCTGTGCCTAAGTGACAGACAAAATTAACTACCTGACAGACCTGTGTGTTTAGCAATAGCACCACGGCACCCGCCTTCGTTCCAAAATCCAAAATCATTCTTTGCCCCAAGTCAGTCCCTAGCCATCGAAATTCTACGATTCCCATTCTTTCCGTCCAACCAATCGGACAACTAGATCTATCTTAATCCTTCAATTCAATTCAATTCAATCCAATCCAATCCAAGTATTTGGGTTTTCAGTATTCTTTTTTTTTATATAATTTTTTTTTTCCGAGATGGATTCGAGCAGGCGAGCGGTGGAAACTTATTGGAGATCTCGGATGATAGATGGGGCTACCTCGGATGAAGACAAAGTAACGCCTGTTTATAAGTTAGAAGAGATCTGCGAGCTTTTGAGATCGTCTCATGTTAGCATCGTTAAAGAGGTCTCCGAGTTTATATTGAAACGACTCGATCACAAAAGCCCCATCGTCAAACAAAAGGTAACTTCATTTGAACAAGCTTTGAATTTAATTTCAGTTTGCTTAAATCTATTCAAATCTAATCAATTTGTCTTTTTGGCTGGGGAAGTTCTGGTAAAATTATGAATCCAAAATTTTGATGTTGAACTCAATTTAATCAAGTAGTGAAGTAATGGTCGTAGAATTTTAAATGAGGTTTTAAGTAGTTAAATATCAGTATCAAATTATTACTTGCGTTTGTATATAGATGTAAATAAGGCAAAAGCTATTAACACAAATAACAATGAGAAGAGCCTAATATCTTCAAAGGCTCTGAAGTTTTGGCATGTAAATGTTCTGAGTTAATGAATGTTTTAACTTAAACGGATGGGAAAATAGAATCCTATAAATGAATTATCAGAACATGTCAATACTCAGTTGTTAGTGGGATTTTTCAGGCTTTGAGGCTGATAAAATATGCAGTGGGAAAGTCTGGTGTGGAGTTTAGGAGAGAAATGCACAGGAATTCTGCGGCTGTGCGTCAGTTATTTTTTCATTACAGAGGGCAACCAAATCCTTTGAAGGGTGATGCTCTCAATAAAGCTGTTCGGGACACAGCTCATGAAGCTATTTCTGCTATATTTGCAGAGGACAATAATCCCAGTAAGCCTTCCTCTTCAGATGACCTTAACAAGCGAATACAAGGATTTGGGAACACAAACTTTGAAATGCCAATGGATGATAAGAAATCATTTCTAAGTGAGGTCGTCGGTATTGGAAGTGCTTCTATCAAGCAGGGAATTAGTAGTTTCACTCAAGGTCATTCACTTGGAAAGAATGATAATGGAAACTACAAAAGCCCTACACTGCGAAGGTCATTGACTAGAGAAATTGACCATTCTGATAGGTATGAACCTGTTGAATTGCACAATGAAACTCCAAGAATTTCTGGGAGTTCTACTAGTGGACCATGGGGCCAGGATAAAAGAGTATTAAAGACAGAAATAACAAATGGAGAATCAAACTTGAATAAAGAGACTAAAACTCGTGAAGAGAGATTGTTGGAAACAGTAGTGACATCTGGTGGCGTGCGTCTGCAACCTACTCGAGATGCAATTCAGGCTTTCCTTGTGGAGGCTGCAAAGCTTGATGCTTTGGCTGTAAGTCATGCCCTTGAATCTAAGCTTCTATCTCCAATGTGGCAGGTAACTTTTTGCACCCTACTTAATGAATTATCAGCACAACACTATTGTCTTGGGTATTTTGGGGGGATTTGGGGTTGGGTTAGCTCAAACCTTCTACCAAAATCAGTTTTACCTTAACTACTTTGGTGTACATGGAGGCACACCATTCTCATTACATGACCATGTTTGTATTGGTGATAATTCTATTTTCTATTTTGACTTCTTTCCAAAAAATAAATAAATAAATTGTACTCCATATTTGTGTTTTTAGTATCTTTCAAACTTGACCAGAACTAATGATGGCCAGGTTCGCATGAAAGCTGTATGTGTGCTTGAGTCCATTCTGAGGAAAAAGGAAGATGAGCATTTCTTAATTGTGGCTTCTTATTTTACTGAGAACAAAGATGTTGTTCTGAGATGTTCCGAGTCTCCACAAACTTCCCTCAGAGAAAAGGCTAACAAGGTAAATATCTTAGTCAACCCTCTGTTTTACTTTTAATCCGAAAGATGAAAATCATTTTTGTTACTGATTAAGGCTAGCTCATAGTAATGATTTTGGTGGCCTGCTTGTAGATTCTGTCTCCTCCTTTTGTTTATTGATCAATCAACTACGAGAAGCTTTAATTTAGTGAACTGGTTTCATGGGAGATTAAGGAAAATTGAACTAACTTATACTTAAGAACTTGGTTATGGCAATATGGAAATTTTCATGATTAACGCTAGGAAGCCCAGTTGTATTCCCATCCTGTTTGAGTTCATAAAGGTCTTGCATATTTTTCATGTCAATATTTATTCAAATCTAAATTGATATAGTGGTGTTCTTTTAGATGGGGAAAATTTTAGGAAACTTGTGTTATCTATTAATATTGAGTCTGTTGTTTAGGGTTAAAGAATCAAAAAGAACATTCTTACTGAACAATCTGTTGTTTTCTCTTTATCTGTTATTGTTTGAGGACATCTTTATATTTACTTTTTTGTTTGAATGTAAAGATTTGAGATATTTTAAGATGCTCTTGATTGATGTCAGATTGTATTTCAGTTCCCTTTGTTTTGATTTCCGTTCAGCATAAATGACCATAGTCGTGATCTTTTTACGATCATTGTGCTTTAATCTTTATTGCTTTAAATGTTTCGATAGGTTATTATTTGCTCTGAATACTAATTTAAATCTGGTAGGATATGAGTTCCTCAATTAACAAAATAGATGCTACTATCGATCCGTTTGAGATATTTTAAGATTGCATTCAGTTGACATCACAAAATATGCTTGTTAAACAGGTGTTGATCCTTTTGAATGGAGAACAACCTGGTGCTTCGGCAAGTAATTCAGAAAAGTATTTGAAGACTGAGACGACACCTGTTCAAATGCCTGACCTGATCGACACTGGTGACCCAGATGATTACAATGGACTAGATAATTCCCCAAAAAAACATGACCAAAATACTGCAGTACGGACAACACCTCCACTTATTGACGACTTATTTGGAGATGGTATAGACGGTGGTCTCATTACCAGGGACCTGAAAAATGACGATGATCCCTTTGCAGATGTCTCATTTCACACTGGTGAGGGTAGAGAAAATGTGGATTATCTCTTCTCTGGGATGACTGTAGACGACAAGTCAGCTGTGAGTGGTAATTCTGTTGCTGCAAATGAAAAATCTGAACTAGTTGATATCTTTGGGACCAACTCTGATGCTCCATTTGAGTCAGCGAATCAAAAAACTGATTTTGAGGATTTGATGGGTGGCTTGTCTATGAACGAGAATCCATCTAATTTGAAGCAGAAAGGAATCTTTTCTGAGGCACACCCTGAAGATATATTTGCAGATATCAACACTAATTCTAGCCATCAATCTTCTAAGGATTCTTTGAGTGGTTTTCTTGGTTCCCATGCATCTGGGATGAATTCAAACACAATGTTTCCTTTAGGGACCATGCCATATGCCATCCCTCCTGAGTTAATGTTGAACCCAGCCTTTTCTCAGCCTATGAATTATGGTGCCATGGGAAATTTCTTTGCTCAGCAGCAATTGCTTGCAACGATGTCCAACTTACAACACTTCGGTAATCTTAATGCACAAAATGCTGGTTTCAATAATGTTTCAAGTGGATCTAATGGAGGATCTGCTCTGCCTGATATATTCCAGTCAAATTTTCCATCTCAAACACCTAGTTCTATGATGAACAATGCGAAGAAAGAGGATACCAGAGCATTTGATTTTATTTCGGTGAGTTTAAGTTCTAGCATATGTTAATAAGGTAGTGTTGTATCAATTTCCTCTTCACATGATAAGCTATGTTCTTTTAATTGTGCCATTACTTATCAAAATTTATTAGGTATTTCCTTGGAATATCCTTTTCTTGATATGCCAAGCTCAAAGGAGTGCCTCGTTGGCCGTTAGAAAATAAAGCAAAGATTTAAAACCTTTAGCTTTCGTTCAACCCTGTCTCTGTTTCCAATGACTTTTGCTGTCTGTGTTGTGAGTTTTTATGTTGGATGGTAAGTCGTGGTGCTGGTCAAGCCTAATTACTCAACCAGGTACTTGGCTGATAAAAACATCGTTGTGCTAAACTCTTTATACCAGGTAGGCAGCTAAAATAGCGGTTCAAAGGTTGAAAGTAAGAAATTAGTAAGAATTGATGTTTCTGCTGGATGTCAGATGTAGAGAAAAATAATAAGTTGCTGTTGAACTTGTCAAATCAGGATGAGAAATGGTTCAGTTGTGAAGAGAGTTGTTTGTGGATTACACCTGCAATCATCTTGTATCTGGTTTCTATTTTGCAGGACCATCTTGCAGCTGCCCGTGATCCAAAGAGGACGGTGTAATGTTATTGTTCCCGAATGGACCTATCATCATAGAATCTCCAGGCACTCCAATGGATGACAAATATTCTTTTGAAATAACAGAGCAGTGATGTTACATTGCATGTAACATATAAGTGGGGGAACATCCTTGAGAATAGGCTATAAACTTTTAGGCATGCTTTTATTTGAGATGTAGAAAATTGGGAAAATGCTGTCCAGTTGCAGTTAGATGTTTTGGTTTTTGAAGTACTCTTCTTTTAATGGATTTGTAAAGATTGCCACCAACCCCGCTAGAAGTGCTTGTTTTAAATGCAAAGGGATAGAAAAAAATAATAAATGTTATATGCTTTAGCTGGTTTATATTTGTGGTCAATGTAAGCAGTCACCGTTTTAGCATTTGTGGTCAATAAAGAACATAATTAATGAGAAGAAGAATAAATTGCATCCTTTTAATATAAAATACAAATAAAAATACCGAAAGACAGAGAATAAAAATTACATTCGAAGACAAACTCTGTAGTAAATTTGAAACATCCTAACAAAGAAATATACCCATCCAATTGAAAGGTATGGAATATATTTTTATTTCACCAATGCTAACTTCTAGCACATTAACATGAAAACACACAAGAAATTCTTAAATGGCTTATGATGGATAAGTCATCAAAGCCTCTTAACAATGAGATTGACTCCATATTTAGGCTCAATAATCAGACTCAAAGATGGGCAATGCCTATAGTTTGGTGAGGGAGAAAAGGTGAAATTGGACAGAGCATGAGCAAGAAGTAGCTTGAGTTCTGCCAAGGCAAAATGCTGCCCCAAACACGTATGGGGTCCGAATCCGAAAGGCAAATACACATGAGGCATATTGCAGGCGCCACTCACTCCATTGGCAAACCTCTGCGGGTTGAATTTGTTAGCATCAGCTCCCCATATCTCAGGATCCTGGTGAAGTGTCACCGGCATTAACCAAATATTCACTCCTTTCGGCACATCAAGTTGTCCGAATTTCATATCCTCTAGGGCCTCCCTTGAGATTATAGCACCTGGAGGGTACAGCCTCAGTGTCTCATTGATCACCATTGTCAGCTGCCATCCATTCATAAATGGTTGATTTCAGTACACGTGAAGAGATATAGATTTTACTTACCAGGGAGCATGTTCGGTCTCCTTGTGTTTATAGATTGTACTTACTATTTTCATGCGACGAATCATATCGGCATCTGGTAATTTGCCCCCACAGATTTGAAGAACCTCAGCACGAACTTTGTCTTGCCAATCGGGGTTAAGAGCCAGTAGGAACAAGGTCCAAGCAGCTGTAATGGCAGTTGTTTCATAGCCAGCAAAATATATGTTCTTGCAGTTGTCGACAATGAAGTTATCGGTTGCATCGGGGCCTAAATCACTGCTTTTAGCACCTTTCAGAATCATTTGTAATAGATCTTCCTTGGATGTTTCTTCCTTGGTTTCATTTACAGCTTTCAAGATTAATGCTCGGACTTCTTTCTCCAACCTCCATATTTCCCTGTTGCTCTCGGTCGGGAGGTATCTGAAATTTTCCAAAGTCAATCATTTCAAAACGAAACAAACGCTTAAACCGAAATAGAACCGAGCCGAACCTCATTCCAGGGAAGCCATTGGATAAAACTTTTTTAGACATGGCTTCTTGTAGAGCTCTAATTTTGAAGAAGATCTCTTCTCCTTTGGAATAATTGCTTCCGAAACAAGCTCTTGAAATAACATCCCTTGTAAACCTTCTCAAACAATCGTCCACCTTTATGTCTGCTGCTCCTCCCTCGCCGTCGACTTTGCTCTTCCACGAGTTCACGATCATCACTGAACAGTCCGCCATTAAGTGTGTCATACCCTACAACATATGGAAGAACTTATAATTTTTGACGGATTCAAGACAGAAAACATGTCCAAGATCACAAGTATCAGTGCATCAACTTCAGCGTACTAAACTGAAGTTCCATACATATTTTTGTATCTGACACTCACATTCGAGTCGGAGTAAGGTATACATGAACACAAGAATATAAATTACAGAGTCCATTGTTAAATAACCATACCTTGACCTTGTCCAAATATAATTCAGGGGCAATGATTTTCCTTTGATGTGCCCACAACTCACCATTAGAAGTCAGAATTCCTTTCCCAAGAAGAGGACCTCGTTCCTTTTGTTGATAGGTGGGATTTCCCAAGTCCATTGAAGTGCAGGTAATTATTTCCTTAACCAAATCAGCATCTGTTATATGTAGAATCTGTATGTTGCCAAGGGAAAACAAAAACGTAGGACCTGCAATAAACAAATAACAACTATGGCTTACATGATTTCTTCAAACACTTTCAAAACAAAAACATGAAATCAAAGTACCATATTGTTGTCTCCATTGTTGGAAGAAAGGAAAGACAGTGGCAGAACTGTCGTGTGTTATGTGTTGCTGTTGGTCTTGTTGGGGCTTAGATTGTGTCCTCTTGATGTCCAGGGTATTCCCAAGCAGAAACGTTGGAGGTGGACCCTTGATTCCTTGCTTTCGGAGCTTGGCTCGAAGCCTTCCGGGCTTTAAAATCATGGAATCAAACACCTGAATCAGCAGTGCAATGAAGCCTATCAACAAGCTTGTTGCACTGATCTTCAGCACCAGCAATGCAGACTCCATGGCTTCTAACTCTCTATCCCTTGTCCTTAATGCAGTGTCTGCAAACCTTTGATGTTTGATGTTTAAGGTATATGTACATATATATATACACACACATGTATACATAAAACAGAAATAGGTACATTGAGAATTGGTAAAAGACGTTAAAGAGAGGTTAAGTTGGAGAATGTTGCAGATATGCTCATTTTTGTCCTGTCGCAGACATACTCCATGTCAATTTAGAATATTTTTCTCACAAGCTCCATAAAGTGACGTCGTTTACGGTTCATATTTGAACCAAAACACGTCATTTTGATGGTTGACTCACAGACAATCCGATCCAGGTGGTCAAAATATGTGTACCTTGTGGTATTTTTGTAAATTGCTTTTGAAGCCTCTCTCTTTTGTATTTGATTTAATTCAGTCCTATTTTCTGCTTTACTTTTTAATAGTTAATTATATCATGTGCTATGGATGGAAATATTTTATTTCCAGAAGTACCTTAATTTAAACGTTAAAGATTCTGTTTAAGTTCATAATTTAGGGATTTCGTTTTACGTGTTTAGAATTTAAGGAGTATAGTTTAAATTTAGAGTTTAGGGTTAGAATTTAGAGATTATAGGTAAACACTTAAATCCCTAATATATTACCCTATAACTTAAACCTTAACCTTTAAACTCTAACTCCTAATCTTAAACTCTTAAACTACAAAACTTAAAATAGATCTCTAACCCCTGAAATTAAGATATTTATAGAAATAAAATATGTATATCGTCAGTGTATCATATACTTTTATTTTTAATTTACTCTTAACATGTTATTTATTTATTTATTCTTTATTTAAACATTTATAGATATTATTATTATTATTTATAATTATTACCAACATTTTTTAATTGGCATACAATTTTAGATAAATTTTTTATCACTTTTAGAAGAAAGACATATTTTTTAATTTTTCTAGCACGTAATCGATTCCCGAACACAATTATAATTTTCAGGTTGGACATAAATCAAACTTATTGGTATTAAGTCGTGTCTAGTCCAGAACCAACTCATTGCCCATTATCACCTCTATAACTACCTTTGCTACTTGCTATAATGAAGAGTGGAACTTGGAATGGGGAAGAAGAATATACAGTTGTACTTAATATGAATATTTGGATACAAATGTGTATAATGGGAAGCAGCAGATACTCTATAACTCTAACCCCATTGTAACATTTAATTTCTTCTCCTTTGAGGGGGTAAGAAAAATCTATGTTAATTACCGTATAAAACCTTGCTCATCATATTGAGGTTATTAACCTATGCCTTGCGTGGAACTCTTTGCATCAGCATCATCCTCCACTGTGAAAAATCAGCAGTTTATGAGAAGCTATGCTGGCTGTTTTCTTGATGAAAGTAGTGTCGTCGGCCGATATGAATTCGGGTGCTGAATTATTACCAAAACCGAATCTCTTGAGCTTTTGTCTTGGACAGAAGTTGGCTACAGAAGTAAAAAAGAATTCCGGTAAACACATGGCGCTAAATATGGAATATCACAGTGGAGAATTTAACGAATTTCAAAGACGATAGATGCCGATGTATGAAGTTGCAATCCTCGATGGATGTATATTGAATACGATTTGCTTACCACACCGATGTGCCATTCATGTCTTTGAAACTCCTGAAAAGTCGTTGCATCCATTTCCTGCAGTTGCATGCTTGAGATCATCAGAAAATACAATATAAATGCTCATCATTTGACATGGAAACTAAATGCCATCTATCAAAAGAAAGACCAGTTTTCAAATGGCAGATTAACTTACTATACGATAGATCGGAGGGGCTACTAAATCCACCTTAGATTTCAAAGTTGGCATAACCGAAAAACGTGGTGCCAGTTCTTGTGACCGAAAAGTCCACCTGCATATAACGATCCGGGAAAAGATTGAAATGACTTATGAGTACAAATTGTTTATATAGTACTTTTGATCAACAAAATATACGAGCTCATTAGTGACCAAAACTAAATATTTCCAAGGAATCATGAGTAGGTAATTCATGCATACCCAATGTACATAAAGATGCAGAATTGAGCCCATTCTCGAACCAATAACCGAAGCCAGTAATTCTCCAAGGAGTCATCAATGTTTATGTATATCTGAAAATGAAAATTTCAAGCGATCATATCATCCACGAACTTATAAAAATGTCAAAGACAGAGAGGGTGAGGTTGGCATCTTCATACCATAGCTTCAGCCAAAGCAACTATTTGCATAGCACCCTGAAATTTCCTGCACAGTTGCGAACGAATAAGGTAATCTTATTAGATTATCGTCACCAAGAGCAATCAATATGTGATTAAAATATTTAAATACAAAACATACTTTAACATTCTGTACTTCATATACACGCATTGGTTGGACCTCCTCATCCTCGATAAAGGTCAATTGCTCCCGCAACACTAGTAGATTTTGTGATATATGGTGAAAAATTACATAAAAATAAATCATGTAATTAAGCAGTAAAAGAACCTGTAAAACAGTAAAATAATACATCCTATTAGTAAACTATTTAAAGGATGAAAAAGCCAACGTTACAATTCACCAGGTAGCAGAATATTTATTACAAAATCAAGAAACTCACTGTGAAATAAGGTACAGAAGCTCGGTAGCCAACAAGAGTTAAATAAAATACACATCCTAGTGCAGCAGTAGTTCGACGCTCCGTTACGGAAAGGCGTTCGCAGGTGATGCAGTATCCATGAGAGATGAGCAAAAAGGAGACGAATGAAACTGTCTGGAAGAGCACTCCGGTTATATACACCCCGAAAGACATCCACAGTGAGCATACCTCAAGATAGAAGCACGAGTACCTGCAAGAACAATCCATTTGAAATCCAAAAAATAAAGAACAGTTGAAATAAGTAACATCGCTCAACTCCTTGTAGATAGCCATGAAATGCAACATGATGTAGTTAACAGGAAGAAGTTTCCTGCAGGGTTTCCTTATCGTTCGGAATTATGATCGTGCCAAATAAACAAAAACCGTTAACTTGTGGAGACTTTCCACCACCTCCACTATATCATATATTTCTTTCTTCTCTTTGATCTTTACAATCATCCGGATGCCTAAAGTCTTATCCTGAAATTTTCCCTAACCTTACAGATTGAAAATGTTTTTTTGGGTGATTCAACTTTATAGAAGTTTGCAAATAATAGGAAAATTAGTGCAGAAGGATGACACTGAATTAAACAAAATAGAGTCACAGCTAGAGAATGAAGAAGCTGTCAATGTACCAATTTTAAGTTCACATGTTAAATCGCAAAATCGGAGACACCGAATTGCTTATAAACCAGATGCTCAACAAGCTGATTTCTAACTTTTTGATTCAAAGGCAAAGAAGCTAAGTATTACTGGATAATCAAAACTTACCAGAAAAGGAAGGATAGAGTGAGTTGCAAGGCTTTAATCAGTGGTACAGATGCAAGAGTCCATTGTAAATTATTTATCTGTTCCAGTATAACAATAACAAAACAAAAAAGATTTTAAAAAATCATAATAAAATCCAACAATTTATCATTATTTTGTGTTTGGAGGTATTGAAAGATTCAAATTTCCATAAACAGCTATGTGCCTTAACCTCATAGACAAGAACAAACACAACCGAAGTTCAAAATCAATTGATAAAACTCTTAACTTCATTGGCCAAATTGAAAATAACACAAAAAAGAAATTGAAATTCTTAGCGACTGTTTTCTTATATGAACAAAGCAAGAAATTGAAATAACTAAACCCAGATTTTTTATACGAACAAAGGAAATAAAATTTGAGTAAAGCTGTCGGCTTGATTGAAGCAGTTTTAAAAATTTCATTACCCATCATATTAAGGGATAAGAAAATTCAATCAAAATTAAAGACTAGAATTTTAAAGAGGGAAAAGGCAGTACAATTTGATCAAAAGCAATAACCTGGAAATGGCGGTTTTTGTAGGTGTTGAAAGTCCAAGAACAGGCGGAGAAGAGCCAGATGGAAAGGAAACCCAAGTAAATTGCAGGCAAATGTCGATACGAGTCGTCGAGGCCAACACGATTCGACTCACCGATTGCTGAGACGTTCATCGTTGAAGGAGAAGAGAAAGCTTGTGTGGGTACTTCTTTGTTTGTGTTTTAATTGTGTTTGATTCGCATCGATCGTTTCAGTTTTACTATGTTGTTGTCGTCGTCGTCGCTGTTCTTGTTCTTTGGTTTCAAATCAACTTTGGGTTTTATGTCTGGTTTTTATAACAAACTGCAAATTTGCATTTCTTTATACATTTCCTCTTTCTTGATTATAGATTTCCATTTTCTTGGGGGGAAAAATGGATTTTTTTAGTTTGTTTTTCAGTTTAAATTCAATTTGTTCGTTGTTTCGGTTTTAAAAAATAAAAAATACATATTTTAAATAAATATATTATAAATTATTTTCGTTATGTATCCAATCAACTATTTTTTATTAAATAAAATAAGTTAATAAAATTTTATTTAATAAAAATAAATAAAAATAATTATATAAATAACGTGACAAAAATAATCAATAATATAATCTCTTTAATACGACTTTAAAATTAAAGAATTCCAAACCTAATTTAGTGTCTATATCATAATTGACTTTGATAATTTTAACTCCATAACATTAATTCAGTGGAAAGATATTAAAAATAATTATTTTATAAATATGTAAATAATATATTATGAATGTTTTTTATACAGAAAATGTAAAAATTATTAAAATAAATTCAGCTCGATAAAAAAAAAAAGTGTTCTTACGTCAAATACTATAACTTAATAAGCCTTTTTAGCAATTTTCTCAATTTGAGAAATTTTACCCTAAAATATTGTTATAATTCTACGTTTACTAAACGTCTAAATTAATATTTTAATTAATAAAACTTTTAATTTTAACGTAAATTATTTATCAGACATGATTATTATTAATTTAAAAAATTAAAATTTCTTATTTTTTAACATTATTAACCAAGATTTTTTTAATATTTTTCTTCTCTTAATCCCAATAAATAAAAGTAGGCAGCCTACTGAAAATCAGTGGTAGGGTATAACAACTCTAAAGACTTCTCTTTCATTTGTTGGTGTTGTTGAAGCCTAAAGTTTAGGGCTAAAGAGGGGTTTAAAGATAATTATTAAAAATTAAAAAATATTAAATTTAGATTATTTGTATATTTTTATAATTATTAAAGATAAAAGTATCTCTAAAAATTTCATATTAAAATATTTAATTTTAAAAAATTCATATTAACAATTTTTTAATTATAAATTTCACCTTTTATCGCTATTCAATTCGTTATTCATTAAATCTTTATTTTTATCATATTTTTTAAATAATAATCTTATCATAAAATATTTAAATTAATATATTTATCGATCAAAATTTTTAATTAACTTAAATTATTGTTTATAAATATGATTATTATCTTACAATAAAATTAAACTATTGAAAATAAATTTCGTAAATATTTTTTGAAATTATATTAAATTTACGATCTTTAAACGGTGAAACATTTTCTAACAATTTTTAAAATGACATGTCCTTTCAATGAAATCCGAAAAAAAATCCATTTTTATAGTAACATCCTATTGTAATCGTAATTTTAAATTTAATGATAATAATATCGAATCATAATTAAAAAAAAAAACATTTTAATTAAAACTGACCAGTGGTAGTGGCAGAAACGTGGAACTGGAAATAGAAAAACAGGGAGAATGTTCACCAAACCTTTCGGTAGAGAAAAAAAAATTATTATAGATATTACGATCGTGAATATTTTAATTATAAATATTAAATTTATAAAATTTATAAAAATAAAGATTGGATTTGGTGAACTAATTTTAAATTAGAAAATATATGTGTTATATTATATTGTAGTATTATTATTTTAATTATTTATAATTAAAATAAAATAAAAATATAACGTTAATGATAAAAATAAATTATATTATTGGTGCTTATCAACCGGTTACTGTTTATTTAATTAACAAAGTTAATAATATTGTTTTTATATCATACGTTTGTTTTTATAAATATCGGTTGAACTACTGTCATCGCCTACCGGTTAACAATTCCTTAATAATAAATAATTAAAAATTTTCTAAGTCATAAAATAATGAGAAAGGCATACTAAGTAGAACATAAAAGAACCTGTGATTTGTTGAACAAACTCGGTCAACTGTTTTGTTCGAAAAAAACCCTGAAATATTTTATTTCCAATCTTCCTAATTGTAATCCTAATCCTAATCCATTTATATATAAAAAATGCCTGGTTTAAGTTGAATAGATTTGCCTTAAAACAAGTAGTGGAGGGCATGGGCATGACAGTCGGCGGATGGGTAGACAACCACTTTGAGACTAGAGAGTGGATGGTAACCCAACAACGCCTTACAATAATAAGAAATCCAAAATTAAAAAATATTTATTTATTTATATTTAAAAAATAACAAAGTTTTTCAAGTTTTAGGTAAATATTATCTTTTTATTTAAATTTTAAGTATATAAAATATGTTATCTTGCAATTAAAAATTTACGATAAAAATTACAGTAACTTAAAGATGTTATATAAAATTATTTTAATTTTTATCGTAGATCACTAATTATAAAATAACGTGTCTTATATCCATAAAATTTTAATCGAAAACAACATTTATCTAAAAATCCAATTTCTTCACCTATCCTATCGAAAGTAGTATTATCAAAGATAGAGACGGAATTATATGGGGTGGCTAGGTGAGAAGGGGCAATCACCCTTCAGCCCGAAGAATATTTTTTATCTTTTTATTTGACTTTTATAAGTATATTCTCTATTTTTAAACATTTATGTTTTATTCTTTTTAATTTTAAATCTTAACTCTATCTCTATCGGGGTGCAGACCTTTGCAGAGGATATATCTGTATAGGTGAGTGTGGGTCTGGAACTTGTTTTGTTTTAAGATTTGGTTACTGAATCAGGCCCAAACTGGTTTACTTGTAGAATAAAACCAATGAAGGAGTTCCTGCTTTGAACCCCAATATCGACTACTAATAAAAGAACTGGCCACATCGAATCTAGCACGTGTAGTAACAATTATGAGAATATATTTTAAGAAAATTTATAATCAACGTTGAACATCATTAATGATAAACACTGCTGAATTTTATTAAACTGATTTATAAATATTAAAAATTTTTAAAGACTTAAAATATAATTATAAATTATTTAA
The DNA here is from genome assembly GCA_035048815.1 of Abelmoschus esculentus. Lineage (NCBI taxonomy): Eukaryota > Viridiplantae > Streptophyta > Magnoliopsida > Malvales > Malvaceae > Abelmoschus > Abelmoschus esculentus. The sequence continues at coordinate 6,542,324 of JAUCBN010000007.1, read as the reverse complement.
ATTAAATTTTTGTTAAAGTATTTTTTATGTATATTTTATTTTATTAATTAAATAAAAAATATTAAACCCTAAAATTTAATTTAAAAAATAAAAAGCTAAACTCTAAACCCTAAAATCAAAAAAATCTAAATTACTAAACATTAAATTACAAACCCTAAAATATAATATTAAAATCCTAGACCCAAAACCTAAAACCAAAATCCTAAAAATACTAAATCATAAACACTAAATTTAAACCATAAAATCCTAGACCCAAAACCTAAAACCAAAATCCTAAAAATACTAAATCATAAACACTAAATTTAAACCATAAAATCCTAGATACAGAACCTAAAACCAAAATATTAAAAATACTAAATCATAAACATTAAATCTAAACCATAAAATCATAAACCCTAAAATAACCAAAACCCTAAACCTAAAATCTTAAACTAATTTTGGGTTTTAAATTTAGGGTTTATGCTTTTAAAGTTTCATATTTTTTATTTTAGGGTTTGAGTTATATTTTTAGATTTTATGATTTGGGTTTTATTGTTTTAAAGTTTAGAGTTTATGATTTAGTGTTTTGGATTTTAGGGTTTAGGGTTTAAGATTTAACATTTTAGGCCTTAACTTTAGGGTTTTAAGTTTTTGATTTAATATTTTTTAAATTAAAAATAATTTAAGAAAATAATTTTTAAAAAAGAAAATAATATATATTTTAAAAATTATATTTTAAATAATTTAAAATTATATGTTTAGTCCTTAAAATTTTAATTTTTATTAATTAATTTAATAGTGTTCAACGGTGTTCATCGTTAGTGGTGTTTAACAATATTTGACGCATGTGGTAGACTCATCTATATTTTAGTTGAGTAATATAATTATTAGATTTTGTTATTCTTACAACGTAGATGAAAAAACAATGGTTTATGTTAAAATATAGTCTTAAAAATTAATGTAATAAAAGATTATAATTTATAAATAAAGTGGTAAAGCATTTGTAAACAAATATATTATTCACGTCTTCCTTTGTTTTTAGTTGTAAACAAACATTCGTTTATTTTTGAATTTATACCTTTTCTATATTTCGATATCATTACATGATAATATTTATTTTTTATTTTAATTATTTTAAAAAATATATATTTACAGACTATATTATTTAAACCCGAATTATTTAAAAATTAAATTATATAAACACGATAATATTTATTTTTCATCCTTGCTCTAAAAGTCCCAGCTGCCCAAGCCATGCGATTGGAGATAATGGATCAAAAAATTTAAATAACTAAGAAACAAATAAATAAATATTTGTGTTCTATCACCCAACAAAATAGCTGTCCACGCAATAGCATCCATATAAATTTAGCCACGTGACACAAAAGTCATGTAAAACAGTTTTATAAAGTAAACTACAAGGGACAGCATTTGTATTGATTTTGTATAGCATACACAATGATAAAGAGCTAATTAAATTTTCTTTTATTGTTTAATACTCAAGTGCAATAACTTTAATATTAAATAAAAATAAAACAAGATATATAATAATTTGAATAATAAATTATTAGAGTAATATATAAAATTACGTGTCTAAATATTTTGTATCTTGTATTTAAAGATATATAATAATTTGAATAATAAATTAAATAAAATGCATGTGTTTGTTTAGGGATATGTATTTTATCGACCGATCAAGTGATTTTTTTAATAATTAAATTTTTTTATTTTTTTATGTTTAAAATTTAAAACTTTTTAAAAATTTAATCGTGTTAGATTAAAAAATATTAAATTAAATCTTATTATTTTAATTTATTTATTTTTTAAATCAAATAAATTTCAATAAATCAAAAACTCGACCGTACCAATTTTATCTAACATACTTGAAATAAAAGAGTGATATTATTGATAACATATATAAAAATATCATAATAAAAAATGAAAATGAAATACTAACTTACAAATAATTTATGTGCCTGCAAAATTAAATAAATTGTTTTTTTTATTCCTAAACTCGTGTTAGTACTAAAAAGCTGGAAATGCACCATATTAATTCCAAGAAGTAAGGATGACGTCACAACTTGATTCATTCCGTCCAACAGCAGGACGTCTTTCCATCACCATATAACTGTCTAACTATGTGTGTTTAAAAATATTCGATCCGATTAATTTGATTTGATTTAAAAATTAAAATATTTGATCTGTTTTTATTTTTGGATGCATAAAAACTAAATTTTAATAAAAATGTTTTATTATTATTATTAAAATTTTAAATTTTCATTTTCGATCGCCAAAGCAGACCAAACATGTATCCTTCCGATTGAACCCTTGCAAGTGACACTTGTTTTTTGTTTTTTTATTTGTAATTGTCTTTGTTTTGTAATGTACGTGTGGGTCCCCTACTGTTTGAATACAAGAGAGCTGACCCTGTCTCCCTAACGCTTCGTTTGGATGGTTTGTGGGGGTGTTTGGTTTAGTCCATTTCCAACAACTTATAATTGTTGGGTTAAGATGTAAATTCACATACAATATATTTTTAGTGTAAATGGTTTGAGATTTAAAGTAAAGATTCCAAGGCATTAAATAAATATTATGTCATGTGATACACTTGATTTATGCTAAATTGGTATTATCAAATCAAATGTTCACGTCATGTAACTAACATGGGCAAGTAAGTAGATCAGCAATGGATGGTAATTAGCGTCATATTTAATAACTTAATATTGATTATCATTTAGGTATTACGTTTTTCATTATTAATTGCATCAAAAAATTCTAAAATATGAAGTTAAAAAATATCAATGTTTAATTAAATAATCATTTTAATTTAATTTTTAGTGTTCTGTTTTGTCTCAAAATAGCTATTTATAAATAAAATTTTAATTAATTAACAATAAATATTGTATAATTATTTGACAAATCTATATAACAATATCCATCACGTAATAATATTATATAATTAAATGTGTTAACTTAAAAGAATATCATATTAGTTTAAAAAATAAAGTTACTTTTTACTAACAAGTAAACATGTTAAATAATTTTAAGTTATTTACCATCAAATTTTTAATATTTTTTATTATAATTCAGGGTTAATTTTCGAATAATATCAAGATATAATGCATATATAATTATGAATTTTTATAGTTGATAATGTAATTTACATATCTACCCTTAGCAAACCATTTCGTTCCTTTCAAATTTTTTGTGATACCAAAATAATGGTAGGTTATGAGTCCATTTTCAATCTTACAAAAGAAGAACACTTCCTTTGCTCCCATATTCTGTGTATAGAAATTCTATATAAACTCTCTCACTTTTGAACACAAAATGGCACAAAAAAACATGTCTTTATCATCCTCATTACAAGTTGAATCCATGGAAGACAACACCAAAGCTAAAACATCACCACCAACAACAACAGATTCAAGCGGAAAACACCCAGTTTACAGAGGTGTAAGAATGAGGAGTTGGGGGAAATGGGTGTCCGAAATTCGGGAGCCCCGCAAGAAATCTCGCATTTGGCTCGGAACCTTCGCTACGCCGGAAATGGCTGCCCGTGCTCACGACGTAGCAGCTCTGAGCATCAAAGGCGACTCCGCCATTCTCAACTTCCCCGACCTCGCGGATTTGCTTCCCCGGCCGGTTTCTTTAATGCCTCGAGACATTCAGGTTGCCGCCGCTAAAGCTGCTTCCATGGTTCATTTCAATACGTTATCATCGTCTTCTTCATCTTCTTCCTTGTCTCAGTCCAATGCCTCGGAAGAACCTGAGGAGCTGAGTGAAATCGTTCAGTTGCCCAATATTGAAGGGAGTTTCGACTCGTTATTAGACTCACAGAGCGAGTTTATACTTGGTAACTCGGTTGATGGGTGGGTTTATCCTCCCCAAGATTTCTATGGAGGATTTTCTGATCAGATATGGAATACAGAGAATCTAATCCCCGCCACCTTTGAACCTTCCATGTGAGAATAATTTACTTCTTTTCATAATTTCCTTTTTTTGGATTACTGTAATTTATGGGGAATTTTATAATTGGTTTGCTTATTTCTTCTAACATGTGCTTTGTCTTTCTCGTTGTCTTTAATATTTATGTAATATATTTTATTCACACGTGCTTTTCTTTAATATAATATTAATATTATTCATAAATATATAGTAATTCAATTTATTTTTAAGGAATCGATTGATTTTGGTGTTACGTTGCTCAGATAGATAACTCGAAAAGTACACAAATTAAAATGTAAAAAAGTATATATTTATAACTTTATAATAATAATTTAAGTTTTTTATTAATAAATAATTATCATTAAAAATTATTCATTTTATAAAATTATTAATTTTATAATAGTTGAATGAAGATGATTTTTATGATGAAGGTCAACCCATTAATTAATGACATTAAATGTAACTTATTAATGTTTAAATATTTTGTCAACTTAGACTCTATTTTTCAATTAAATTAAGTAGTTAATCTTACTTTTAAATTTAATTATCGTGATTATAATAAAAATAATATTAAATCTTTAAATTTTTATAAATTAATGTGATAAATTTTATTGCATTCCACTTATTAAGTTATTTATGTCGCATAATATTTATTAGTAATCATAAAATATTATAAGATGGTATAAGTTGTTACGTCACGTTGTCAATAAATTAATAAAATATACATAAATTATCGTATGATTTATCATATTAATTTTTATAAAATATTCATAAATTTCGTATTAATTAATTCACTTTATCTTTATTCGAATTCTTCGTATTTTTTTTATCTTCTTTATGGCAAAATTGATTGTATAAATCACTTGTTGAACTTATATTTTAAAGAAAGACTTGAAGACTTGTACTAAAAAGACTTTAAGACGCTACAACATCAATTCTAATATTAAAAAACCCTAAAAGTATTTCAAGTTGACGTGAGAGAAAATATAATAAAATTTTATGTGTTAGTGTGCATGTCATTTTCACTTAATTGATTTTTTTGGTCCGACAAATTATATCACTTAGTTGAAAAAATAATAATTTTATTGTACAAATTTTATTTTCGGTAGCTAATTAGACCATTTTATTTTTTATACGATGTAACTAACAAAACTATAATTAAAATTATTATTTTTATTAAGATAATTATTTTATATATCGACGATAAAAATTAAATTTTAATTCTAAATCTAATATATACGATATATATGTACGTATATTGTATGATTTGATTTAATTTAAATAACCAATGAGCATATAGTAGTCATGGGGTCCAAGAACATGAGATCCCCAGATAGCAATAAAGGGAATTGTCTTGGCATGGAAACAATACATGAGGTTTAAATTCAGTGCATAATTGATGCGGAAATTTTATTATACGGTTTCGACTCGTTATGTTATTTATAATATTATTTAATAGTATATTTTTATTTTATTTTTTATAAAATATTTTTTTAAAATAAATTCTTATATTTAAATAAATATTTTTATTAAATGAGATTATAAATAATATAGTAAACCGGGATTATATAATGATTTCCGATTGAGGTGGGTTGCCACAGAAATTAGTTACCATGGACCCAACCACGCTCAGACGTAGAAGATAAAACTCTAGAAAATTTTTGTCAGGTTTTCTCTTCTGGCTTTCCCTAGAAACAAACAAAAAATTGGTAAATGCCAAATAAAATAATTCATTTTCTCAGTATAAAAACGACGAGGCACGATTTAATTAGTTATTATATTATATAAATCTCTTAAAATCTGTTTAGTTTTTTAATCTTTAATAATATATATACACTATGTATATATAGTATTTAAATTCAAATTATTTTAATAAAAAATATTATTTTTTATCGTTAAAATCACTTCACGATTCATAAATTAAATTTTTTTAAATATTTTAAATAAAAAATAAACTTAAAATATCAAAACCCACCCATCCTATCCATTTGCCATCACTACTATTAATATGCAATAATCTACATTTATTTTCATACTTGTCACATCTTTATGTCGTTTAATTTCTAGTTAATATGACATTTCAGAAGTGTTGAGCTTTAATCCCTTCTCCAGTGGGTCTGGTCCGATCAATTAGATGTCTGCCTAAACTCTAAATCAATGACTCTGATTGGGTGGTTAAGCAATAAATACATCCTAAAACTTTAAAGAATGCTATGAATAGTCCTTTTAAGTTTCTCAATATTCAATCTCATATGAATTTGAACCATTTTTATTCTTAAACTGGAGATTAATTATGAGAATTAATATATAAATTATGTAAAAAGGGGAAAAGGGTGGGGGGATTAATATATAAATTTATATCAAAGGTACATTAAAAATGTTATATTCGTAATTTACGAAGAGATTGGAATTTTAATAATTTATTTATATCACATATAAGTATTTTAAAAGATTTAAAGATAAATATTTTATTTTTTAAATTGAGACTCAATAGTGGTGAGAAGTGAAAGATGATTCTAATTAAAATTTAAGTTTTGATATAAATTGAATATATAAACTTTTATAATCTTAGAGAAATAGGTGAAATGAGCTTAAGAGTTGAAATTATCTCTGTAATTAAGTGCTTAACTTGACAACAAGTAAAAGTTCAATATTAGTTATTAGTAATTTTACTCCAGCCTATCATAGTTCTATAGTAAAAATAAAAATGTATACTCATCGATATCTTAAAATATTTTAAGATAAATCATAATTTGATGATCATTTATACGATTAAATCAAAATATCAAAAATGACTAAATATTACATTTTATCTTGCTAACAAAATTACTTTATGTCTTAATCATGTTTCTTGTATGTCAAGTTCCCATCCCCAACAAACTACTACTCCATCATTAATCTCCAAATTACCATTGAAATAGTAAAAAGCATCCATCTTTACAACAACTGAAACCCTATTCCCATGCATTTTTCAAACAAAAACCCAGCTTTTATGTGTATAGTTTGGTAAGGTGTATTATCAAGGATAAAGAACTCAATTTCCCCTCATTGATTAAATCAAAATCATGGAGTTTTTCAAAAGAATATTCCATTCAATCACAAGATATTAAAGAAAATCTTCCAAATAGAGATTGTAGGGTAAGCTGATAAACAAACTTTTATGAACATTTCTCCAGTAATATGATTGGTGCTAGGACAGCACTATTTTGTTGGAAGATGTTGGTGGCTAATGAGCTCAGCCTTATGTTGGAATGATCAAGAGGAAATATTTAATACAGTTTTCATGACAAGAATATGAGGCAATGAAATGGTGACAGTTCCAAGGGGGGGAAACAAACCATGCTGCTAATAATTTGTAAATTAAATAGAGTTAAAATGTTAGAAATTTATTCAAAATCTTTTACTAACCGGATGTTGATCGAATACAAAAATCGAAACATTCGGCTCATTGTTTATGAAGAACTGCTCTCTGCAACCTTCACTTTCTGGTTCATCATCATTTCTTGGAACTCAGCTCTCTTGGCAACCCTAATGTCAATGATACTGGGTGGCATTGGCTTAAGCGACCCATGCAACTCCACAAGACCAAAGAATTCCTGTTTTGTTAAACTTTTCTTCTCAACAAGTCCATCGACGACGGCATCCATCAGCTTTCGATTCTTCTCTAATATCTGTTATTAAAAGACCGCATGCAGATCGGATGACGATGGATATGAAACACAAATACTACAAAAGTTGCTACTTTTAGAAACAAATGGGGTACCTCTTTGGCTTGCTCGTAGCAGATGTTCACAATCCGCAATGCCTCCGAATCGATTTCCTGATATTCAACAATTTAGTCCAACATTAGATAACAAAGTAGAAATAAACAGTTCAACCGAGCTCGAATTACACCCATTGTCCACAGGAGAAACTGGCAAAACTTGTTTCAACCTAAAGGTTAACAAAATTCAGTTTATCAGATGAACTTTTTTGAAGTAAAGACAAGATTTCACTTCAACTCGGGGAAAATTACGGACACTCGAAATACTGAAATCGGCTACTTGCCAGAAACAACCAAAACTATTGTCTCAAACGAACAAGTGGAAAGCAACAAGAATATGAAAACCTAGCCACATGCTAAAATGTAACTGAAAACATCTTTTCCAATAAACAAGTGAAAGCAATACTGATATATCCTTACATTAATTCGATCCGCAACCCAGAAGTCTGACAATCCATGATGTTTCTCGGAGAGGCCACCAAGAACAAACATCCTTGCTGCTGATCTTGCATTATCTGCTGTTTCAGCCCATATCGTACTCAACTGAAATTTTTTAAGGCTTCCATAAGTGGATACAGAATATGGGATAATAGATGATTTTATAATATTTCAAAGATCATGCTCCTGCTAACTAAAAACCATTAATCATTACAATTACACCAAAAATTCAACCTAAAACATGTCAGAATAAAACAAAAAAACAACTCCCTTGACCCCAAAATTATCAGCTCGGTCCCAGAGACCCACAAACTTCGTAGGAATTCCCTTTTTCGACCCCAAAATGAGGAATTTATTACAAAACCCAAAACCTGCAAAGGCTATTAATTAAATCAGGTTAAAAAACTAGACTTGCGGGTCTTGAGATTCTTGACTACCATACTATAATGATCTTAACACTGTACCATCTTCCAGAATGCAAACAAACATTAGTGTACATAATGGTAAACATGGACTTCTCACCTGATCCTCGCCAAACCAAAGTTCATCAGCTGCACGGGGAGCTAATTGAACAGTTATGTGATCAAGAAGGGACTGCCGGCTGCGTGACATTAGGAAAAATAAGTTAACTGTTGGCTAAAAAAATAGTTTCCGGTGTAATATTCATAGGAACTTATGATGTCAGAAAACACAACATGCATATTAAAGTATAGTCCACTGAGTAGTCCAACGTTCTTGGCAAATGGCAGTTGATAGCACTTACAATGATGCTTATAAGCATGAATAAATAAATGTCGCATACCTTAGCATTCCTTCCTTAAATTTGATATGATCCATTTTCATCCTGACATAACCCAATTCCCTACCTGCTCTAGGAGCAATCGTGACCTGCTCAAAAAGAAATAACCGATGAAGACGTCATAACAAAGAAACTTTATAATCTCAACAAATTTGAAACCTAACAGGTCATACAAATTCGATGTTTCTGAGATCAGGAAAGTTCACAGCTACAACAGCCATTGCTGCTTCATTTATAGCCACTTGTTTCCATGTCTCTGGACTTCTGTCCTTCCTATCTAGCATACCCCTTTCTTCTATCTGTGCTGCTTGGAGCAAATCATCAGTCGTAATCTGCAGCAATACAATAGTAGAAAGTCATATCATCACTGAGAGGCATTAGCTTAAGGGCATTTATACCTTCTAAATAACACTATCAAATATAATCCTAAAATTTCACATCCAAGACGTAATAATATCCCAACTTCATTCATCTTATGTATTGGAAACCCTCTAAATTTTATAAAATATGTTTTCCAAGTTCATGCTTCTCTGTTCCGACTAACTATTTTTCATCATCTGTAACGCCTTCATGATTTGCAGAAAAACTAAGACATCCAGTTGATGAATAAGATAGTTCACAACACAAGTTGCCAGTACCTCAGTCCTTCCTTCACGAATCATATTAATAGCAGCAACCTCAACTATGTTAGCAAGCTCAGCACCAACCATTCCATCAGTCATGCTGGCAACAGCCATATAGTCCACATCCTCAGCCATTGGCTTCTTACGTGCATGAACCTATAACAAGGAAATGAGTAGTACAGAAAAATAAAAGGTATTAACTAATGTTAAACCTTTAACTGAATATTTCGTAACAGAAACAGAGTAACAACATAAATGAAAAATTATATCTACATACTACCTGCAGAATTTCCGTGCGACCTATAAGTCCAGGTTTGGGGATAAAGATTTTTCGATCAAACCGACCAGGCCTCACTAGGGCAGGATCTAGAATGTCAGGTCTATTTGTGGAAGCAATAGTAATAACATTCCCTCTTCCTTCAAAACCATCCAAGCACACAAGAAGCTGTAGCATCACAATTGTAACATTAAAATTGGGTGTGGGTGGAGGAAATTACTTTTATGTACACATATATAGTTAAAATGTTTATAAACAAAACAGGTCCAACTATCAACAAACCTGATTTAGGGTTGCATCACGTTCTTGTCCACCAGAACCCTTAATTAAACCACGCTCTCTTCCAACAGCATCCAACTCGTCAATAAATACAACCGAGGGGGCCTAACACAAAATTACAAATAAATTGAAGGAATGTTGTACTGGGAGTCAAAAAATAGTTTGGGAGCATTATAGAGAAAAGCAAATTATGGGTGATATTTTTATAAATCCATTATCATGTAATCATCATAACTGTTACCCGTATAAATGGAACTCAAGTTATACATGCAGAAGGAAAAGAGAACATAAAGCAACCAGAATAAAGACAACACTTACATTTTCTTTTGCTTCCTGATAGAGTGCTCGGACACGTGATGCACCAACCCCAACATATATTTCAACAAATTGAGAAGCAGATATGGAGAAGAAATTTACACCTGCTTCACCAGCCACAGCTTTTGCTAGTAAAGTTTTCCCAACTCCAGGAGGGCCACAAAGAAGTATTCCACCTGATTAAGAAATCAATACAACCCGAAATATATCAAGTGCAAAGCACTAAAAATTCTATGACTAGTAAAATAAAGCAAAATAAGCAATGTATACAAAAAAAAAATTATAAAAAGGATATCCTCGCTCTAAGCTGAAAGAAAATGTATTTGTTCTTGTTATCATATTTTACAGACATATGTAGCCACAGAAAGTGCTCAAACTGGATGAGGAAACAGTTCAATGAAACCAGAAATATTAAAGCATTAGAAAAAAATTTATTGGTCTGCATTATCTTATAGCGAATGACCAGCTTACAAGAATCTGTTACCAAAATAAAATAAAATAAAAAACATTACATGCAGTTCTTGAAGTACCTTTTGCAAATGCATATGTATTATATGATTATATCGAAATCAAGAACATGCAACTTCACCTATGAATGATTGACCTACTTCAATTTAAATGAGAGGACCAGTCAAAATTTGTAGAAAACAACAATCTAATGGTGATATAAAGGGATCAAGGATGGGAACAAGTACACAGATAGGAAATATAGAAGTAGGAGAGAGTTGCAACCGGAGACTAAAAAAGGAAAAAGAAAGGCACAAGTACCACTTGTGAACATGTATACAATAAGTATAATGAAAGGGAAAAAATTTATCCGCTATCCAGCCATCTGGATCAATAACCACTTCAAGGGTTGCCTAATAGAACTTAATTATCATATAATTATGGTATTATATGATAGAATGCTATAATTCTATGAACTTTGAACTCTCATCATCATTTAGAGTTTCCTAAACATATGATCTGTGGATTCATTGCAATTTCAGTTCCGCCCCTTTGAGTTTTACATTCCTACAATTTTAGAGTTTGGTAGCGACCTCAAAGTAAAAAAAAAAAAAAGAGAGGAAAATATAATCCGTCCAAATATAAGTTCGTGTATCAGGGATGTCAAGTGTCAACAGTCAGTTGTCAGGCCAGAAACTAATGTAAACAAGGCAGAGGAACAATCTTTCATGTAGATTTCGATCATAGTTTCAGGTTTAGAAATTTTTTACCGGGTATCCTTACTCCTCTTCTTCGGTACATCTCCCCATGTGTGAAAAACTTAACAATTTCCTCAAGTTCAAGCCGAATTTTGCCCAGTCCAGCAACATCTGAGAACTTTACATCGACGCCTCTCTCCAAATACTGCGGCAATCTCTTATTTTGTGCCCTTCGTACACGTGCCCCCGACTTCATGAATTGCATAGCCATCTTCAAATAAGGATTCTGTTCACCACCCCCTTGCTCAGCCTCATCATCCTCACCCTCGATTCCTTCCATTTCCCTCTCCAACTCTCTCATCTTTTTTCTCTCTTCTGCCTCTGCCTTCTCAATCTTCAACCTATCCTCATAATCCTTCTTCTGCTTTCTGTAACTAAGCACCACAGTCCTATAAAATATCACAAAAAACACCAATCCAAGCGCAGTTGCAACATTTGAGTCCTGAGCTAATCTGGCCCACATATTAGCCATACTCTGATAATTCCTTCTAGCATCACGCAATGACTCCTCATGCTTCCTCTTCCTAATCTGGCGCTTCTTTCTCCTCTCCTCCTCCTTCTTCTGTGCCTTCATTGTCTTTTCAAGCATATCTCTCTCTTCCCTCATTGTGGCCAAATCCTCCATTTTCTGCCTCTTCAACTCCTCTCTTTCTCTCCTAATCTCCAGAGCCCTTTTGGACTCCTTCTTCGGCTTAAACCAAGACAACATAAATGCAGGCACCCTCCATAAGAATCCCAAATAAGGAGAAGGCACCTCAGGCTTCTTAATTGGAGGTGTATATGCGTTAACACATAAAGAATCAATCTTTAACTCAACCCATGAATCCCAAAACTTCATATCACTATCTATTGAAGGCAAAACAGTTCTTAACACTCTGGAATCCTCTAAAACTACTAGCACTGGCTCTGCCCTTTGCTTCAAACTAGCACTAGGCGACTTAATCAAATGCTTAAGCTTTCCCTCATGTTTCAAACTGAGAATTTCGGTATATGGAATCCTGTTAGTTACAACAGGAAGATTTTTCGACCATTCTTTTAGCTGCTCAGGGGTTAATGCTTCTTGGGCTTTTTTCTGAGATTTTTTCCTATCGGATACTTTAACCGCAGCAATTGAACTTTGCAGTGGAAATGAAGTGGAGATTATAGTAAGAGTAACGGGTAAAGCAAGAAAACTGAATTGGGTTTTCTTGGGTTTAACATTATCATCATCATCATCAAAGCTATTGCTCTTAGAGTTATAGATTTGACAAGAAATTAAAGGGTAAGAGCTGGAGAAAAAAGGGGTTTTAGATTTGGGTTTTAAAGATGAAAGCTTTGGGTTCAGTGAAGAGCCGAAAGAGAAATGATAAGCCATGAACAATTACAAAGAATGTCAAAATGTTAAGAGATTGAAAGAGAGAGACTTACATAGTGAAATGAAACGGAGACATTGAAATTAAGATGATTGAGCTTTGGATTTAGCCGAATACGAAGCCTAAGACGGAGCATTGTATTCTTCTCTCCCTTTAAAACCTCTCCGGATAAAAAAACTGCGTCTACGATGGAGAGGAAAACCCGACCTTAGTGTTAAACGACGCCGGTTAACATATTAAATAAAAGGAAAAACTACACTAATGGTCATCGAATAATATTTTGAATTAAATAAAAGGTTTAAAACATTTTTAATAATTTAATAGTTAAATTTGTTAATTTAAATATTTAATAAATAAAAAATTATAATAACGAATTAAGGTGAAACCTAACCTTTTTAAAAACTTGACCCTTTTTGAGTTATATATGTTCAGATAAAAAAATTATAAAAACTTTTACCTTTCATAATTATATTTTTTTTAACATAAATTTTAATAACTGATAAAATTGAAAATAATTTCATAAATAACAAATTAATATGCACATATGAATTTAATAATTAATAAAATTATATTTAAAATATAATTTCATAAATGAGAAATTAATGTATATATATTTAACAATTATTAAAATTATAAAATTAATATACATTTATATATATACTTAATAATGATATTAAAAATCTTATTTTTTATAATTTAATTAATTTTTAATAAATATTAAATATAATCATATATTTATATATTATTTTATTTATTTAAATAAATATTTATTAATTATCAATTAATTTTAAAGGAATAAACCAAAAAAAACGAAGAGAGAAAGAACTTTCAATTCCATGTCAGAAGCCGAAGTTTGTTGATATCACAGTTGTAGAAATGGCCTTAGTTTGAGGATGGGTGGCGAGTTGAGACCCAGAACGCAGGGATTGGGATTTGAGTTTCTGAGTCCAAAGCCTATTCAATGGAAACAAACAAACATGAAATGAACTTGGGAAGTCACTGGCTCTTCAAAGCTCCTGCCCAGTAACTCCGAATTTCAGCCCAAAGCTTGAACTCAAGAGACATCATCCCTATTCCTATGGACGAAGCTGATCTCTATTTCCTTCTTGCAAGTTGTACACGGACCTAGGTATCAACCCATCTCACACCACTTCTTGTTTAAGCCGGTGATATGCTGAAACCCTCTTTCATCTGTACGAAAATCTGAAAGGAACGTCATCAAACAATCAGGAAATTGAACAAAGGACATGCACAAGTAACTGGAAACACCCTTTTTCCTAATATCCAAACATGTATTCCATGAGTTTGGTCCCTAGTGATTTCGTGGGGTTTGCGATAGCTGCACCTCCTGAATGACGTGCACTGGTATTGCCATTCTGAAGGTAGTGAGGGCGCGATGGTTGGAAATTGTTCAGCTCTGATGTTGTACTCGATGGTGGGGGCAAAGTCATGAATCCCTGATTATTCACTCTTTTGTTTAGAGCTTCGTGTTGCATTGGATCCACTGGCTTCACACCAACGATTAACGCCCCATTAATTTGAATTCCATTCTTGCCGAGAGCTTTCTGAGCATCAGACTGATTCTGTACCAAAAAGAAAGCAAGAAGGGAATAAGCCGTTGGGCTGAAAAGGATAAACACCAGCCAAGACGTCCAAAACCCACACATTGAAAGCAAAATCACAACACATGACACCACACAGCCCATCTCCCAAAAGCAAAAGTTTAATCAGGTTGGGGTTTCAGCAAAATCCATTCAGATATTTAACACACAACATTCCAGCTTGAACAAAGAAGACATATATGTTTTGAATTCAACCAACATGTTACATCACAGAAAGAATATGAAACTGATTTTTTAACTTGTTTTTCGGTCGACAGTGATCTTCTTTTATATTAATCTCCAACTGAATTACATTCTTTTATCTTCATGACATGTATTGATTTAGCAAGCATAGATAGCATGCAACAAATAAATAACACCACATCAGAAACACAGATCTGCAAAAGCGAACCATAAAGATAGATAAGCAAAGCACATTAAAACTTGTATTGGGAGAAAGAAGATTCACCAGATAAAGAATGTGCATCCAGTTAGCATCCCTTGGACCAGGAACATGCTTCAATATCACACCACACTTTTCGAACTCTCGCAAAACTAAATTTGTATCGGTGGGAGAAAACCTGGAAAGAAGCACATATTAAATTTTGATCACATTGTCTACTAAAACAGAGAAACATGAAGAGATTAAACAAAATAACCAAGGAGGTAAAAGGTTCAAATCTCAGCCGAGTTATATTAGAAGATTACAGTTACAGGTTGCAGACATTGGACCAGAAGACAGTACCAAAGAAACCAAGAAAGAAGTGTTTTTTAGGGATAAAGAAATTAGACAATACCCCAAAACCAATTCGGTAGAACATTCAAGAAAATTACATTTAAACAATTACATTTTAACCTGACATAAACAGGTCAAATTTTGGCAATGCGAAAATGATAGAAAGGGACCCAAAATGCAGAGAAGTGACGGGAATAATAAAAGCAAAAGTTACTCCAGCAGAATAAGGCACCGAAACTACAAAACACAACATAGGTTGAGAGAAGACCACAAGATAAACATGTCAATTGTTCAGTACAACATGAAAGTAGGGAGGAGTGTACCCATAAACTGTAACCCATTCTTCCTCATCCAGATTGCCTGCGGGTACGGAATTCCTTCGAATCTCAGGCCTAGCAACCTCCCTTGGAGGTGGAAGTGTGATCAAAGCACCTGGCTGAACCACACCCTCAACAGGAGAACCCTTTCCCTTCTCGTCCTGCTCACTACCACTTGTCTTTGTGGGTGACCACCAACCTGAACTCGTTTTGTTCTGCTGATTCTGCGGCCCATTAAGTATAGCAAATGAAGTGCTTGCACCTGAGTTGATCTTAGCCGGAGTTGAGAAGTCACGTCCAAAACTTTGAACCGGACTTCTTGGGTCTGACTTGATTTCAGGAGACATAGGGTAATCCTGTATCCCCGATTCAGGAGAAAAATCCGAACGGTCTTCCAAGGTGAACATGGGAGGAGGTGGAAGATCTGAACCTCGAAAATTCTCCTGCCATAAAGCTGAGACAGCAGCTGCTTGGCCTGGACTAGAGAATTTCCCTCTACGAGCTGAGACTGGTGAAGCTAAATCTTGGAAAAACAACGACCTTCTCCCCGATTTTGGAGTTGTATGAACGGCAGTGTTCATTTCCTTTTGATAATACGAGTCCTTGAAAAAAGAGTTCTGTATAGATATCATGTCATTAACTTTAACAAAATTTGATGCAACAACTTAACTAGCCGATCTAAGATTAAGTTTCAGTAAGCTCAACCACGCACAAATTTAAGATGCATCAGCAGAAACATAGTTCTTGCTTTTTCTTTCATGTTCATTTCTACTGAAAGTTCAAAGAGTAAAAACAACACAACAACCGATAGCTTACATCTCTTTTCGTCAATTTCCCACATAAACCAGTTTTGCATCTCAATTCCCTAACTAAAGATAAAGCATGAAATCAAACAGAGAGGAAGAAGAAAAAGATAATACCTTTAGTAGAGTTTCGTAGTAAATTTTCCCAAATTGAAAGAACGCTGAAGGGAGCTCTTCAAAACAACAAGTGAAAGAAGATTATATTTGAAACCCTAGACCCTGGATTCAATTTTCAAATTTTAGATTTTGAGTCTTGTTTGAGTCTCCTTAAAATTACATCAACGTCCTTCAATTTCCCGGTAATTAAGGTTCTTTTCGCCATTTAACATACTTGTGCTCTTGTAAACGGAGATTAAAGTTTGACTTAGAACAGATGTTTCTTAATTTTTTCAAATTGATCCATGAATTTGACATTTCCGGTCAAGTTAACTTTTTTTTTTCAAATTGGTCCCTTTTTTAGGATCCAAAAAATAAATAGTAAAATACATAAATAATTGTCTTATCGTAAGTTTTAATTTTGTTGAGTTTTATTTACTATTATAACAGGATAATTAATAAAATTTGTATAATTAAAATTTTAACATCTAATTATTATAATTTAGTCTTAATTTTAATAATCGTGAATCATGCATAGAGAAATCTTAAATGTAACATCGACGTGGCTGCTGATATGGCATGAAAGCTGAAATATCAACGGCTACGATGAGAAATTATTAGAATAATTATATTCACAAATTATTTATAATTTATTTAATAAAATTTATTTATTTCGAGACAACTGTCAAATAATTACATAATATAAAGAAGAGTTAAAATTTATTTTAAAAAATAAAATAAAAAATTATTATTAAATAAAATTATAAAAACGTGATGATTACGAACCGTCAAATAATTTTTCGGTCACGAGAGAGATTATTCCAGAAGGGCGGGTGCTGGGTCAGTCAGGATTCAGGAATGTTGGTGGCGGCTGAACTGGTTAGGGTCTATTAGGTTTAGTCAGATGGGTTAAGGGTAGTGGGCTGTTTGGGCATAGATTTAATGGGTCAACAAAGAAGTAATGAGTTATGGGTTGGATTCTGTATTTGTAATTGGAACATGTAAATAAAAAATAAAGAAGATTTATTTAAGGGTTTAATTTAGGATAATTTTACTGAACCGGACGGAAATTAGCTATTACAGTTAGACATTAAATAATAATTTGTGGTAAAATTTCTTTGTGATCATAAT
Source organism: Abelmoschus esculentus (assembly GCA_035048815.1). Taxonomy (NCBI): domain Eukaryota; kingdom Viridiplantae; phylum Streptophyta; class Magnoliopsida; order Malvales; family Malvaceae; genus Abelmoschus; species Abelmoschus esculentus. The sequence continues at coordinate 6,524,662 of JAUCBN010000007.1, read as the reverse complement.
ATTTATTCTATTCTTATAAAATATTATTTATTAATAGTTCATAGAATCAAAATAATTAATATTAATTAATAATTTACGTTGAGATTCCATCAAAATAATTAATATTAATTAATAATTAAAATTAGCTATTCATTTTTATCTATTTAAATTCTTTAAAAATTTAATTTATTTATAAATTTACTCTAAATTTTTAAACATTTATGTTTTATCATTCAATCCTAAATTTTGACTTTATTCATGTATAAATGCACTAATTTTGGTTAATTGTATTAATTATAAATTAAAATTATAAATAATTTGATTTTTTTAATAAATAATGTTAATTTTTATGTTCAATTTGACTATTTCAATTATCTTCTATCTATCTATATATTAATTTTGAATACTCTTAAGTTGTTTGATATTACTTATTCATAGATATTTTTAATTTTTTTATAATATATATAAACAAAATAATTTAAATTTTAATCGTCTAAAAATATATAATTATAAAAAGTCAAATCTAACAAATAATTTTAATAAAAAAATAAATGGAGCAGTTCATACTAAAAAAATAAAAAGGCATAAACATAATTTTAACCCTTAACGTTTATAATTTTTGTCGTTTTAGCCCTTATTCTTTAAATGGCATATAATTTTAAATGGCATGGAATGTAACCTATCAAAAATATATATATATATATAATATAATTTTATTCTAATATAAGATATAAAATAATTAAAATTTAAATAAAATATTAAAAATTAATTAATTCTAAAATAAAAATTATAAAACATTCTTAACCCTAACTACGATAAAATCAAAATCTTATTCGAATTGTGTTTATATTTTTTTATTATATTTTAAAATTAAAAAATAAATAACATATTTTTTAAAATTTCTACATAATTATTGTGACACAATTGTCTCATGAAAACCTTTTCCCCGTAAATTTGGTTTATTGTATGTAACATTTAAGATTAAATGTGATGGATTTTGTATTATTTTAAGTATTGTCTAGAATTTGACATTTAAAATATTTGTTATATAATAAAAAATAAAATATTATATTAGTTTATGATATTTTATTTATATAATATTATTTCCGTTATTTTTTATTTGTTCATACATCTCAAATAAAAAATAATTAAAATACATTATGATTACAAATTGTAAAATAAAAATATAAATACAATTTGAATAAAATTTTGATTTTATCGTAGTTAGGATTAAGAATGTTTAATAATATTTTATTTTAGAATTAATTAATTTTAAATATTTTATTTAAATTTTAGTTACATTCTATTCCATGTCATTTAAAATTATATTCATATATATCATCGTTAAATTTTTAACGATCCAGTCATTAAGCTAGTTAAAAAATAAGATATTTGTCAAAAAGATATAGATTAAAGGTTAAATTTATCTAAAAAAATAAGGGTCAAACCGACAAAAACTATAAACTTTAAGGGTTAAAATTATTTTTATGAAAAAAAATAAATTCAATCTGCGTGTACATTGGTAAAGGTTATATCCTACTCACGGGTCTTCTCAAATAAAATAATAAGAAAAAACCTCTCCCGCCTCCGCTCGTCATTTGTCAGTTCGTCACTGTAAAGTTTTCCCAGGTAGGATCAAAAACAGCTCAGGCCAGCGCACCATAAATCCTCACCGCAACGCCTCCATCTCTGTCTGTCTCAGAAGAATGGAGGCATTACTCTCGAATTACGTGGAGAAAAGCTTGAATCAATACATGCTAAGAAACGCAATTTTCCTCTCCGAACGACTCATCGCCGAGTTCCCTTCCGAGGTTTCCTCCGATCATTTTTTTTTCTCATTTTCCGATCGATTCATTATAGGAATTGACTTGAAACTTTAAATCTGTTATTTCTCTTGTTAATGTAGGTGAATTTACAATTGTTGGCTAGATGCTATTTGGCTAAAAAACAACCTCACTCTGCATATTACATTCTTAAAGGTACTAGTACTACGTTTTTTAAGTTTTCGTTGGATTTCTCGTTTTAATGTTGTTAGGGAATGATGCTAGTGCTTTTTATTAATGCCTGTGTTTATGTGTCCCTGTTTGAAGGTATGCAAATGGCTCAGTCTCGTTACCTCTTCGCAATTGCCTGCTTAGAAATGGATCTCTTTAGTGAAGCAGAAGCTGCATTGCTGCCTATTGAACATCTCTGCGCTGAGGTATGTGATCATCTTTTTTGTAGTCCATATAATGATGGAAAAGTTGGTTTTGGCATCCCCTTCTTGCTTGTTTATTGAAATTTAATGCTCATAATTTTTGCTACATGCATGTAGGTTCCAAATGGTGCTGCTGTGCAATATCTTCTCGGCATTATATATAGGTTTTTTCTGCCACTCGATTTTTATGTTTATGTATCATAAAACTTCTGGGATTCTTTATCTGACTGTTTTCTTTCGTTGTCCCAATCTTTATAGTAGTATTGGTATGATAGGCCTGGGGTTCAATGTGATTCTCCTTCACTAGAGTAGTGGGTTTCCTGGGCTGTCAATTTTGGTTGGAAAATAATCCAGAAATCAGATTTTTTTTTTCTTTCAAGGAGAATTGGATAGACATCACTTTTTCCACCTAATTAGTTGGCAAAATTTTAAAAATGCTTATGTGGATCCAAAATTTTACTAGTTAAACAAACCTCTGTTGGCTTATAATGTTTTTTGCAGCCTTACTAATCCACTAACACTAAATGATGAGCTAGTTTTTTCTCTTGCCAAGTTTATAGCTCTGAATCATGCTGAGTCTTAAGCTGTTCAAGAGAGTCTGGGTTTATTCATACAGAACCGACAGATAATACTATACTATGTTATCCTTTCCTTTGCATTTCACTAGGATATTACTTGTGCTGGCCTGCTATATTCTATCTTTTCACTGCAATATCATTGTTCTGGGTTTTTTCCCCGCAGGGACACAGCTAGGATGAAAAGGTCAGCTGAACACTTTAGGAAGGCTTTGTCAATTGATCCATTGTTTTGGGCAGCTTACGAGGAACTTTGTATGCTAGGTCAGTGATTTTATATAGATTAAGTCAGAGAAATTTGGTGACATTAAGTTTTAGCATCATTTTCTTTTCTTCTTGTAATAAATTTCTTTTCAAAGGCTGAATAGTGTTACAATTAACTTATAACCTTATTTTTCTGTTGTAGGGATCTATCTGCATGAATAATTAACAAATTGTTGACAAGACTAAGTGTATTTATTTCAGGTGAAGCTGAAGAAGCTGCTGTTTATTTTGGTGATGCAGCTATACCTTGTGTTCAAGGGCATTACCTAGGTAACACATCCAGTTGTTTACTAATAGCCGGTAACAATCATAGTGTTGGTTCTTCTCAAACATTTGGCTTCGATGATTTGAGTCTGAGCCATTTACAACAAAAGGAAGGAAAAAAACCCAGAGATAGATGTCGGAATAATCATGGAGGACCTATTTCAACAGGAGCTGTTGAGCAAATAACAAACAACTGTGGCAATACACCATCTTTGAGTACTCCTTCCCCCGTGCCCACACACGTAAGTCATTTTTGGGTAATTTAATATCTATAGTCTATTTGATTTGCTGTGAGATACTTATTTCATCTGTATGCACTAGCTCTAACTTGTTAATTGCATTACATTTCATGCATGTAGATTTACATTTATATTATATTTGCTTAGTTTAGTTTACTGCATCGTTTTGTTACTTTATCTGATGAGTCTATTCTAGGCAAGCAAGCATGTCATAGTCTTGCCCTGTTCAACATAGTAGCAGTATTCAGGTATTAGATCTACTATTTCCATGATCTCGGAGGCATCATTTCTTCAACAGCAGATCTAGTTTTTGTCAATGTTTTGGAAGCATGCAAATTATTTCAGGGTATTCTTAACCATAATTTTCGAAATGAGACACTGTAAGCAGAATGGAAAGCATTTTAAAATTTAAAACTGATATTAGCAACTCTGATCAGAGAAATTATTGATTTTATTTTTTAGTTCAGATGTGTGACCATTGGTTTATCAGTTCAGATGTGGGGAGTTATTGATTTTATAGTTTCAAAGTTATATCCTTTACTCAGCCGCACTTTTTTAAAGGAGATGGGACCATTTATCTTCTCATTCAAACTGTATGTCATGAGAAGCACTGGCTAATTCAAATAGGAATTATCTAGTAACTCGGAAGCAGGGTTAGTCATACCGGATGGATGGTTGAACGGAGCATTTTTGTTTTGTGGTCTTCCATCAATTGTACATTTCCATCATCATTCTACACTACCAGGAATGGAATCTTTAATCGTCTTTGTAATTTTGTAGCATTTTGCTTGTTTGAATCTACTTTAGGCTTATATATGTACTCTACTGTTGATCATGTGCATTCACTTTTTTTCCCCATCAATTTAATCTTTTCTTGGTTCTTTAGTTTCTTCTGTGTTTTTTCCTTCTAATATTATTGTTTATATTTTTCTGTCGTACTATGCAACATTGCTAACGTACATTTTTTAATTTTCTAAAATTTGCTGCCTCTTCTGTTATGATTCTGAAGATCCGTGGCAGTTTATTTTTCGATTCAGGACTTCGTAGAAGTGCAAGATTAGCTACAGCCCTGAGAAGCTTGAACACCTCAAAAGGATCAGAAAACAAAGAAAACAGTTTTCATGCTTCAACTAAATTAAACTCCGAGACTTGCTCTTCAACAGCTCGTCAAGGTTAAATTCACAATTTAGAGGAAGTTTTTCAAGAACTATTTCTTACACTATATTCAGTGCCTTTTATAAAATTTGATTTATTAATATAAGGACATTCATAGGTTTTATCTTATATGTTAGACACATTGAACTTCAGGTATAATTGTGAATTGAATCTAATGTCTCATAATGTCAAAAAGAATTCCTATTTCCATCTAGTTCAGGTGAATATCTTACTTCATTTTTAAAGTCAAACACTTGGATGTAATTTGTAGGGAAATTGCTGGAAACTTATGAGGTTGCTGTATCGGAGTTCGAAGAAACTTCGTCTTTATCTTCAACAGCTGATGTTAAATCCATTCAGCATGAGATAGTAAATGCAAAACTAAGGAACTTTATCTCGGATGCTGCAACAATTAAATCTGGTATATCAGATACGTTTAAACTCCTGAGAATTCTTGGGGAGGGATACAGGCATTTGTGTATGTTTAGATGTAAGGTATTGCTCTGTCAACCGAAACATGTTTCTCTATTATTCTAAATGGTGTGCTTGAGTTATTTTTCTAATGCAGAAAAATGACGGAGGACACTTTCTTATTGATGTTACAGGAAGCTTTAACTGTCTATCAAAAGCTCTCATCAAAGCAGTATAATACAAGCTGGGTTCTTTCACAGGTGATTTACTTGTACCTTAGCTGTCCATTTTGTGAATCTATATTTTGTTTTTAGCTGCTGGCTTTTGAAAGAAAGTAATAAGCATTTTAGTTCTTTGAGAATGTTAAGCAGAAAAATGCTTCTCTTTTGGTTTGTGTCTATCCTTCAAATTTCTATCATTTATTGTAGGTTGGGAAAGCATATTTTGAGCTAGTAGACTACTTAAATGCTGATCATGCCTTTAGTCTCGCACACCAAATATCTCCTTACAGTCTGGAAGAGATGGATATATACTCCACAGTTCTTTATGTGAGTTCTCTTTACCCGTGTTTAGCTTTGGGAAGATAATTTAAGATAGCCATTTCATTTTATATTTAAATGCAAATCCATTCAATTTGATATGCAATTTGAAATCCTTTAGTTGCTACCTTAAGTAAGAAACTGGTCCATGTTGCTAATTTATATTTCGTTCTCCTTCTGAAACCTTTTCTTTTGAAAAGTTCTTTTTCTGAGGTGCAGAGTTTAAGTAACATCCTGATAGTTTCTGATGCAAGGATTAACATATTACTGTTGACAGCTGTTATTACTAGCTGATTTGTTATCATTTTAATAATTCTGTTGGAAACTGTCCATTGTAAATAAAAGTTCCGAGAACAAGTCACGAATAACTGACATGAAACTTCATTCTTCTTAAACTCTCATTCTCTTCTTCATTTTCTTTCTTGTTTATTGTTCATCCTATCGGCAGCCTTAGTGATTCATTCATCAAATCACCGTACCAGTTACCAAGTTTATATAGAGGAGAGAATTTTATGGGTTGTGAAACCCTTGAGGCTACCTTTGATTTGTTAGGAAATCTTTTGGAAATAAAACCACACCCCTCCTCTTGAGTTGTACTGTACACGGTTTCATCACAAATATTGGACTATAAGCTGTGTTCTTGGAGAAATTTCCCATGTTTTCTACAGGATCAGCTTCATGATTTCTATGACAAGGATGGGAAAGTTGACTTACTGATGGCTAACCTAGAATACAGGAAAGGAGATTGTGTAGTCTGACTGTTGGATTAAAGAAAATATCGTTTATCCCAGACAGTTTTATGAGCTTTGTTTGTGGGGCAGAAAAAATAAGATGATATACAGTTACTTTTCTTTATATTTACCACAATTTTGTTTTGCAGCATTTGAAGGAAGAAATGAAATTGAAATACTTAGCTCAGGAGTTGATATCGGTTGATCGTTTTGCTCCACAAACCTGGTAACCCTCTATGAGTTTCTAAAACAGTTAAAATCATGTTATTTTAATCCCGTGCATGTTTGAACGTTTTCTTCTGTTTTAGTTCATGTTCTCCCTAGCATTTCTTCATTTCAGATTTCCCTTTCTAGTTGAAGAAATATGTTTCAGATGTCTGTTTATTTTTTAATTATTATTTTATTGGACGGGTTTGGGGTGGGGAACAAGCACAAGAATGGAGATTTGTTTTTTTAAACCTATGAAGATTTTAATTATGGAATTCCTAATGCAGGTGTGCTATTGGAAACTGCTATAGTTTGCAGAAAGATCATGAAACTGCACTCAAAAGTTTTCAGCGAGCTGTGCAGTTGGATTCTAGATTTGCATATGCACACACGCTTTCTGGTCATGAGTATGATCTTACACTCAAGAATGTTTTTTAGATTCATCTCCATTAATTGAATGACTCAAGGAAAAGGAAGGGGATCCCATTAAGTGATTGTTGCAGGTATGTTATTATGGAGGACTACTCATTTGGAGCAGAGTGCTACCAGAAATCTCTTAAAATTGATCCAAGGCAATATAAGTCTTGGTATGGGCTAGGGATGATCTATCTCCGCAAAGAGAAGTTTGAATTTGCAGAGCACCATTTTCGCCAGGCCTATCATATAAATCCTTTTTCGTCAGTTATAATGTTCTATTTGGGAACCACTTTAGAAGCATTAAAGGTTTGTCGACTTCGATGTTATCATTCTCTACTGAACTATCCTTTTGTGCTACCTTATGACTCAGTGAACCCAATATGTTCTTATCAATGAACAGTTGTAATGTGCTACCTTTTGGTCTATCTTGTTTGCTGTGTTACGTGCGTCTTTTTTTGTGTGTGTGTAATTTATGGTTCAAAAGTTTTTATACATCTTCTCTACAAGTTTTTAAGTTCATCCTTTAATATATTGTAATGTAAATATTAATGTTTAAACAATACAAGGACCAAACTAGTGGTGTCTTGTTTTGATATTGTTTGTCCAATTGACAATTGTTCTCTTATTCGTTTTGCAGAGGAGTGGGGAAGCTTTAGAGATGGTTGAGAAAGCTATTGCCATGGACAATAAAAATCCACTTCCGAAGTACAACAAAGCAAAGCTGCTGGTGACAAACGGAAAGCTGAATGAAGCTTTGGAAATTTTAGAGGAACTCAAAGAGTGCTCCCCTCATGAAAGTTGCATCTATGCATTGATGGGTGAAATCTATAAACAGCTTAAAAAATATGACAAGGCCATGCTTCATTTTGGACTTGCTTTGGACTTAAAACCATCTCTAGTTGATGTTGCTAAAATAAAGGTAATATCACATCCTCTTCTTTCTTACTCATTGGTGTCTGGCTTGTCTATTTTCCTCCTTAACATGAATTTGCAACAATGGTTGTTTTAGGGATGGCTCCAATGGTTGCTTTCCTTGTTTCATCCTCTGCTGTGCTTAGCAATTTAAATTACACCAACCATTCTCACAAAACTAATCAAACTATAACTGTTCAAAGCCCGAATCTATTTAATGACCACACATCTGAGTGCTAGGTTCTTATATATTTATGTGTGTATGTAGAATTGTAGATATAATGTGAATGAATGAAGTCATGTGAAGCCTTGAAGGGCATAATCCTGCTCATTGTTGGAATCCTTTGGTAGATTGATGTTTTTTTTTTCTCTTGCGAAGACGAGACTTGAAGCTCCTTCATCCATTGATCATGAACCTATACATAGTCATCTGATTCGGGTCTTTGTTCCGTGTCAAATCTTTGTGTGAAGTTGGATTTTCATGAACATACATCTGTAAAAGAAACATCTAGTCATCTAGAAAGGAGTAACATTCATATTGTCATAACATCTAGATGAACATTTCTAGAGACTGAATAACATAATACCCTTAATACAACTAAATAAGTATCGAATGTGGATTTCTGTTTCTAACCATCTAACTTGTTATCTATGAAGCAGGCTGCCATTGGGAAGTTAATTATACCAGATGAAATAGAGGACAACTTGTAGCCATGTGTTCAGAGAGCCTTGGAGTAAACTTGAAGAAGTTGATAGAACTCCAGAAGACATCTTCGGACGAACTCGAATCGTCAAACTCATCCTGAATGATCAGAAACAACCTTTACAATACTGGTACCTTTTTCTTTCTGGTCAAATTAACTAAGATTCCAGGGAAACATAGTTTTGTTTGTAGGCTAAGTAAACTCCTTTGAAGTAGTTCCAAGACATTCATGCCTGGGTTGAGTCATTGAATCTCATGTAATTAACTTAGCCTTCCCGATTCTATTAAAACCATGGGTTGATTTTAGGGTTCCGTGGGTATCAAAGTTGGGGGATATTTAATATGCTACAAAAATATCTGGCAGCCGCAACCTTCTTGCTTGCTTCAAAATTTTGCTTTTTTAAGTTACCCTTTCCCCTCTTTTATTAAAAAAATAGACATCAACCTTTACTTTTTCAACTCATCGAGAGAAAATGTGAAGCATGTGTATGCAATTTCAACGACAGTATTAGACTATTATTAGTATGTTTGTATTTGTTTATAAATTATGAATATTAAAAATAAACTTAAACAAAAATATTTTTTAAATATACTAGTATAATCGTAAGGTAATATATATATGTTTATAATTCTTTTAATCTTTTGATAATTTATATATTTTTTATTCGAATCTTTTTAAAATAAATGTTATTTTTATTAAAATCATTCATAGGGTTCAACTTAGAGACGAGTATAAATTTGATTTTTTTTTTATATGAAAAAAAAAAACCATCCCCTCCAAAACAATGGTCTAACAGTTAGGTGTCACTGTCATCATCCAAAGCTCACAGGAGGTTGAGCCAACCTAATCACCACCTACCAAAAATGATTGGAGCTACCAACAGGTAACCAGGGATAATGGTTGGGTTCTCTTTGAAATATAAATTTAGGGTAAAATATCCGCAGAACAAGTTTGGTATCTAAAAATATAAATTTAATAATGTATTGATTAATATAATAATATCAAATTAATATATATGGATGATATAATATATTGATAATAAATAATTATTGTACAAATAAATATGGTTTATAGTCATGGATATATTAATATTGAAGAATAAATTTATGTCAACGCAAATATATTTGAAAGATTATATTTATCTTATCCCAATATAATTATATTTTAGAAAATAAAAAATTATTTAAATATTAACAAGTGATAATTATTGTGTATGCAAATTAATTAAAATTGATTTTGGGTTTATAAATTTTCAAAGAGATTATAAAAAATAAAATCATTTTAGATTTTCATTATGCAAACCAATTACAGTTTATTAAAAACAAAAAATCAAAGAAGAATATAGGTTTTTAAATGGTTTGAGTTAATCAACAATCCCTTCATTTTCAATGGATGGATTATTTTTTCTAACACGTAAATCGTAATTTCCTTCCACTATTTATGATTTTGTGCTGAATCTTGTTCGTCGACTAAGGTCGAGTAGTACTTCATGCTTTAGAAATACTCCTTGTTTGCCAGATCCAAGTACCAATGGATCTTCGTCTTCTTGAGCTACAAACAGCATGGCATTGGACATTTTTTCGTGTATAAGATCGATGGAATTTATAAATGTAAAAAATTAAATTTCAATAAATTATTTAGAATTTTGATTGAATTAATCAAATGTATAAATATAAAAATTTAAATGTGTTATTATAGATATTTATTTAATTATAACGTGAGTGGTTTTTTAACAATTAAGAAAAATGGAATGTTTAATACAAAATTAAAAATTTAATTGATATATTTTTTATTCTATGATCTAAAATAGAATTAATTATCAAATGAGAAATATGTTAGTTTATTGTTAATTTTGAGTATATAATTTAACATAATGTTTAAAATATCTATATTATACGAATAACATATCAATCTAATTAAATTAAATTTTTATTTTTAAACGACAAGAGTTTAATTAGATAGAAATCGATACAAAATTTGTTCAAGACTTATATGATGTATTTTTTAATGAATTTTAAAACCGTTAAAAGATTATAAATCCTTAGAAGAAACCTAAAATAAACTAATTTTTTTATAAATCTTTAGAAGAAACCTAAAATAAATAATTAAAAATTATTTGTGTGTCATTGTTTCCCTTTAAATACTCCTCCCCTTCCATCACTCTCGCTCACACAAATAATTTTCTCTCTTTTTCTCTCCTCCCAAACAGCAACTAAAGGAGGAAGACAAGAAATGGAACAAAATCTACCAGTGAGAGCTAAAAGAGTATGGAGCATAGTGAGGGCTGTTCTCTTCATGATGAAAAAAGGCATAGTATCCAAGACTAAGTTCTTCGCCCATCTCAACATGCTCCTCAAACGCAGCAAAATCGCCACCTCCAAAGCCATTGCCAACCTCCTCCTCTTCCACCACCACCACCACCACCTCTCCTCATCCTTTAAGGCCTCCGCTTCGGTGACTCAAGAATACGAGTTCAGCTGCAGCAACACCCCAGCCTATATCTTCCCTTTCAATCTCTCCACCAAGAAGAAGAACAGCCTCCACAGCTACTACCACCACTTCTTCTCTTGCACCTACGCTCCCCCTACTCACGACGAAGACATCGCCACCATCAAGGCTGTCCTCGATATGCTTAACAACAACGACAACGACAACAACGTGGGAGGATCTTCTGTTGTTGCTGCTTCCCCTATGTTACCAGGTTTCGGACAAACTCCTCTGGTGAGGCAGCTTAGGATAACGGACTCTCCTTTCCCTTTAAGAGATGCTGATGAAGGCAACGGCACCGTTGATAAAGCAGCTGAAGATTTCATTCAAAGGTTTTACAAAGATTTGAAGCTGCAAAATTAAGGAAATGCATAGTTTGATAATAATTTCCATGTTTTGGGTTTTAATTTCTGTTGCTGATACAACAAATAATGAAAAAAAAAAAACAAGAAAATCCATGCATGTTTCAATTATTCTTTCCATGTTTATAGTGTAACATCAAATACTACCTTTTCAAGTTTTGAGATTTAAAATAAATATGAAAAATTTTGAGATTTTTGAGTTAATAACTATTTTTTTTCATTTCGTGTTTTTAACATAATTCGCAAGGACTAATCAAGCGTGACATTTTATTATAATGTATTTTTTTATATAACTATTCATATTTAATATATTATTTTTAAATTTTAAAAATTATTTTATTCTACTAAACCAAGCTATACTTCATAAACCCCTTGATATTGATACTGATACAATTCCACTAAGTTATATGGACCCTCCTAAAAAAAAATCAATCACTTTTGCTTTCCCATTGCTACACTACAACTTTAATTTAATCTTATTTATTTCAGAATTTGGATTCATAGTCACTACAATTATTCCACTCGAATTATATTAAAATTTATATTATTTTAAATTATTAAATAATTACAATAATTAGATGTCTGAGATTAACAGTAAATTTTTTATATTTATAAATTATTTCAACCATTCATTTAGTCTAATCTAATAATTAAAAATTTTAAAATTAAATAAATTTTACCTAAAGTAAAAGAATCCCAACCCAATTCATGTATATTTATGTAGTATACTATTAATTTCACATATTCACGTTTTATTTTATTTTATGTACAATAAAAAATAGAAAAAATCACGAGTCATCTAGCCTTAATAGTTAAAGAAAATTGTTGTTGTCCTTAGAAGCTACTGGTTCGAGTACTAGTAATACCAATATAATGATTGAACGATTAATGTTTAATGATTGAGAGTATTTACTAGAATAGATATTACTGTAATTACCGTAATTAATTTAAAAAAATGGGGGAAATGGGAGAGAGGAAAAGAGTGGGAATTAAAGTTAAAAAGGTTATTTGATTCAGACTAGTGGATCCATGCAGGCCAGCTCGTCTCAATTTTGCTGACAGATTATTGGATAAGGAGATGCGGGATCACAGAGTCCTTATAAATTATTTAGGGTTTAAAAACTAGTTCAGGTGTGCTAGAGTAGATACTAGTTGGGCATTTTTAATAAAAGTAATTATAGGATAAACTACTTTCAAGGACACTAAACTATTATAATAATTTTATTTTAATCACTAAACTATAAAATTTGTTAATCGCGTTATTAATAAAATTATTGATCGATTAATGAAAATATTGATGTGTTATCTAAATAAATTTGTATAATATCAGATTGATTATAAAGAAGAAGATACCCATATTTTTTTTAACTTTTTAATAAAACATATACTTTGCCGATAAAATTACTTTTATTTAAATTTTTTAAGACGAACACCGTCTTTTCTTATTAAAACAATATAAAATAATTAGTGTTATAAAATAGGACAAATGGATAATTTTGCTCAAAATCAAAAACTAATTTTTTTTGAACAGTAATACAAAATACATATAACTCTTACCGATTAAAAAAATAAAATTATAAAATCTACTAATTAATTTAGTAATTAAAAATATTCGTATTATCGTGTTTTATAAAAGTATTTTATAATTAGGCGAGTAAAAATAAAAGCAAGTTATATCTCGAATCAAATTAAATAATAATATATTACGACAAAAATGCACTTCCTATAAAATAATGAAACCACACTTCTAACAGAGAATAAAATCATGAGCTAGCTGGGATACTTTGTTATTACTTGTGGGAAAGATCTTTGATGTTGGTAAGCAACATCTAATACAGAATTAATTATTTCATTTAAAAAATAATTTAAATATTTTATTTTTTTAATGTGATGTTCAATATAACTGTTTGAGTTTGTAAAAAAAATATTATTTAACAATGAGATAAAGTATTAAATTTATTCATAAATTTAATGTATAAACTTTGATTTTGTGTAATTATATTCATAGAACTTTTGATTTTTATTCAATTATATATTTAAAAAATTTATTTTAATTCAAACAACATATTTTATAAATAAACACATCTATTCATCTTTACTTGTATGATATTTTGAATATCCAAACGTAATAATTAATAAGATTAATATATGTTTTGCAGTTAAAATTATTTAAATTCAAATTTTTTAAAATATATAATTTTTATGAACATTTGGAACTTGAACGATGCACTCACACAAATCTCACTAAAGGCCAAATGTTATAGCTTTTAGGTAGTATGTTAGGTGATTTGGGGGATCGTTTTTATTCTATTTATGGGTGTTCGACGTAAAATCAGTCAGTTAAAAGTTATTTTGATATTACTTATTATAAGATCATTACAATTTTTCTTAAAGACATGTCTGATAAAATATACAATATTATCATTTTTATATCTCAAAAAAATTTAATATAAGATAAATATTTAATCTTTTTTCAAACGCGACAATATATTTTGATATTTTTCGGAAACGACATTATATTTGCATTATTAGGTTTTATCGCACATCTTTGTTTGAGATGTTTTACTTGGAAACTAGTGCATCAGTCAAAATCATCCTAATATGTAATTAAAGGAAGTGAAACCTTTTACAAATCTTAAATTACTATGTAAAGTCATCTACTTTATGTATTAAAAACTTAACAAATTAAATTAATTAGTTGGTTTTAACATTCTTGTTGTTTAGTACAAGTTCTTTGTTCTTGACGTATGGTCTTGTTCTTTTACAGCTGTTGATAATATTTAAATAAATTTTAAATTGAAACAAGGCTTGGGTTTTCAAAATTTAGAGTCAGGGATTAGTTGATTTAGAAATTTATATTTATAATTAAAGTAGATATTTAGTCCAATTGGTTTGGAATAAAGTTTACCTAGTGAAGGAAGAGAGTTGGATAATCTAAATGTAATTTCATTATTTACATTAAATTGAGATCAAGTATATTTGATCAATTAATTAAAGTAATTTTTTTCTTATTAATCTAATTTATTTTAAAACGATTTAGTTAAGCATACAACATAGAACTAGTATTTAACGTTTAAATACTCAAATTATTATCGACAATACCCATGATCATCGGTATTGAACTAACGCTTAATGTTTCAATAAATCTAATCAGTATCGATACTAACTTTTAAAATATGATTAAGGTAAAAGGTTTTTATTTATCTCTTATACTGATAATATTTTAACGGATTTGTTTTCGAGTAAATTTTATAGAATTTTCCATCAATTTGAACTGTCTAAACTGTGTATAGACTTACCCAGGTGGTTCCCGAAGAAAACCACGAGCTTGGAACTGTCCAAGAAGCAGCTGCGATGGAAAGGTAAGGCTTTAATTTCAGACAAGTTCAAGGGTAAGCTTTCTCTACCACTAACAAAAGGAACCTTTGGATTAAAAAAATATTGTCAAAGCATGCTCACTTAGTTCTATGTTATTTTTGCTGGTGACGGAATTTAGAGCGAAAGTTTTAAAAATTTAGAGCTAAAATGAAAGTTTTGAAAAGTTTTGAGGGTTTAATTGAAAATTTTAATATTTTTTGAGATATATAAAAAATTAGTTAAAATTTTTAAAATTTAACATAATTTTTTAAAAAATTTGAGGGATCATGAACATACAATTCATATACATAAATATATGTCCATGCCGAAACTACAGTAAAGAGCATAAGTTATCTAATTTTTTTATGACTTTATTTGTGCTTCCGCTTTAAATTAGAAGGTATAAGGTTTAAAGTTTATGGTTCTATATCAGTGGTTATGGTTATGGTTTAGAAAATTAAGGGTAAGGTGTATTTTTTAGGGTTTAGAATATAAAAAATAAGAGTTAAAATTTAAAATTTAATTTTTTAAAAGTAAGGGGCATGGGTCCCAAAACTTCAGATACTTTTGTATTTAATCTTTATTTTTTATTATTTAAAATTTCAAAAATAAATTCAATAATTTTTAGTTAAACCTCTAAAATTTACAAATAAATCTTTTAAAAAATTTAAAAATTATAATTTAGGCTTCAAATATTTTGAATAGGCTTTTCCAATTTATTTCGTCAAGATTCACCCATAAATAAAGATTATTTTTTAAAAAACTTATAAAAATATTTCAAATTGACGTTCTACTCCCTTGGAATTTCACTTCTCACAAAAAAACAGTGTCAGTCTCATGTACATTTTGAATAGTTTTCCACAAGTATTTCAATTAGTATAATTCATCTCTTTCTTCCCCATCCCTTTTTGAATATTCCAGGATATATTAGTCTTAATTCATTAAATTTTATTTTTTTATAAAAAATATTATTATATTATAAATTGATTCTATTATATTAATGAATTTTGTTTTACTTCTAAAACAACATAAGAAGAAAAAAGAGTACTTAAAAATATTATTAATAAGAAAATATTACACCAAAAAAATAATAAGAAAATTGTGTTTTGCTTTCCCTTGTCTCCACAAAATAGATATCCCTGTATAATTTATTACAGTACTGGTATGCTCTTATGTGGTTTTTGGGTCACTTTAATTTGTTATAAAGCTAAATTACTTAAGAATTGGGAATCCAAAATCTAGGTCTCATCGCCTAATCCTCCACATTAAATTAAAATAATATTACTTTAATCTGAGATGGAAAGATGTTGGAAACAGAGGTGGCAAATGGGAAATATATTAATTAATGAGAGATTTTAAATTAGAATTAATTAACCCAATTTGTCCTTACAAGAGGACAATCCTTAAGGCTTAAGATTAAGTGGGCGAACAGGAACTAAACTCAAACGTTACTCATTTGTTGTCCGTATATTTCCTTGGGTTTTAAAATAGAGAAGAAATTATGTATTATAATTTAAATAAAAAATAAAAAATAAAAAATAAAAATATAATTCTTCTTGTATTCAGTTTATATGACTATGTTTTTTTTTTAACTTGAATAACATGTTTATTAAATAATTTTCCAAATTTATTGTTAGTTTGGAAAAAATGGTTAAAAGAACAAACTTTTAGAAGTTTAATAGGTTTATAATTATTTTATAAATGTTATAAAAAAAGAAAATGAAATATTTAAGCCCATTTCAATTAGGGTTGGGCCTCGATTTCTTGTGGGTTGGACCACCCGTTCTCAGCCGTCAGATCAATATTTTGTTATTGAATGTTTACATTTTATTTTATCCAATTGAATCATGAAATTAAGTTTGTCTTTTTCTTGACATGTAAATTGTTAGTTTAATTGTCTTAAGAAAATTATTTAATGATTAAATGAGTTTAGTTCGTATGATATAATTTTAAATATGTTTAATCATTCTGAATTCATATTATAATTAACATATATGGTGCAATTTTTTTATTATTTGAGGTAAAAGACGAGTGCCATATCCAGTGCAACATTTGTTGGGTTTCTAAGCCCAAAAATTCTATGGATCGTCTTCCCAAAACGCAGCAACCAAAAATAATTGCGCCCACCGTGGGGCTCGAACCCATGACCACAAGGTTAAGAGCCTTGCGCTCTACCGACTGAGCTAGACGGGCAACTGATTTGAGACGGAATATATTTATAATTAAAAAATATAAGGAATTGACGTGTGAAAATCCCGCAAACAATAGCAATTGGAGAAAGATTGAATATAACCCAGTAAAAGATGTCTGATATGCTTCATCACCTGATGGTAAAACAACATTAAAATTAGAATTTGTTGTAGACAAAGACTAAAACATGGTATACAAGAGTCAAAATTATTGCAGCAATGGCCTGTTGGGTAAGTGAAATAGTCTTTCCCTTTCCCGATCCTGATCCCAATCCCGACTCGACTTCCTTGTTCTCGGTGCTTGAAGCCGAGTAAAGCAATGCCATTGATATCATATCTTCTTTCTCTCCTTTATGGATTGGCCTACCAATTACATGCTTCAATTCCCCACCACTCAGAGCCTGTTTAAATTAGCAACAAAATGTTTAGACAAGAGAAGTTCTTGTATCATGAAGATCAAAACATTACCTGAATTTGATCTCCGACTGTAATGACCAAGGCGTGATCGTCGGGGCGAAACGACACCCAACCTTTCTTCGAATATACATGGAATTCGGAAGATCCATCACAGATATGCAGACACAAGGCGTGTGAGTAATCGATCCCTCGTATCAACATTTTGATCACATCGTACCATTTGTCCCCTGAAATATTACCACCATGCTTGTATATGTAACATGCGGAGCCGACCGCGTCGTGGCCTTTCATTGCTTTGGTTCCGTGATTCGGGTCTTGAGGGTAACTTTCCCGGAAAATGGTCAGGATTTTCTCTGCCACTTTCTCGATTTCGGACACCAGAGTTCCCATTTTCTCACTGAATGTGTTAAAAATGGTTGTTAGAAAATGCCAAAATGGCTAAATATGAGTGAAATGTAACGTCTTTTTTTACCTGAAATTTGAATATCCAGCAGGCCAAATTCCCTCCATTGCCAATTCCAGGGATTTAGCTTTACACCACACGAATTCTTCGCCTTCGTCATCCTCATGAATCTCCTCAAACCCGTATAAATTCTCCGGCGACATCGTCACGGCCGTCCGTTTCTCAGGCGACAGTTGAAAGATTCCGGCGGAAGCCGACAGTGCCGATCGGATAGTTTCCCCTGGAATCCCAATATTCACTAGCTGAAAGCATCCGATTGTTGCCACAGAATCCAGAATCATGGGAAGAATCTCACTTCCCATTGAATCCAAATCCTGGAAATCAATCTTCGGCGGGTTGTCAATGAACTTTTGCTTTGGGAAAACCTTGTCAGGCAAAACCAAATCAGGGACGCGCAGAGAATGCTGGAGGAATTCGGAAAGAACCTCGTCATTGTTAAAGCATGAGCGGCGGCCACTGGCAACCGGAGAAGGCGGCGGGGCGCGGAAATCAAAGGTGTTTTCCGTCATGGATTGATGTGATACAGACATAGATGAGAATTGTGTTTGAAGTTGTCAGCTTTGTTAATGGAAAAGCAATAAAAAGTGCCTAGAAACACCATGATGAATTGTCCTGGGACATTGAAGACAGTTGTAGAGAATCATCACCCACTTTTGCTTTTCTTTATTTATCAAAAATCATAGCTTTAGTCCTTTCACTTTTGTTTTTAATCATCATTTCCATAGCTAGCAAGCAATGGCCAGGTCTCCGTCTGGATATTTTATATATAAAGAACAAGGTTTGGCTGCTTTAGAGTGAATGCTCCGGTAACTGTACAAAGTTGAAAGTTATACTGCCTTGATATCTTTAATTTGTTTTGGTATAATAACATCTTGACCCTCAAACTTTAACAATTTAGTCATTTTAACCCTCAAACGTCTATTACTT
This sequence comes from Abelmoschus esculentus, assembly GCA_035048815.1. Taxonomy (NCBI): domain Eukaryota; kingdom Viridiplantae; phylum Streptophyta; class Magnoliopsida; order Malvales; family Malvaceae; genus Abelmoschus; species Abelmoschus esculentus. The sequence goes on along the minus strand of JAUCBN010000007.1, from coordinate 6,505,866 downwards.
TTTTTTAACCCTCAAACTTTTAGTTTTTGTCCAATTGATCCAAACATGATGAAACTAGCCTATACCAAATCCTATTTTAACCCTTCACATTTGCATGTTTCATTTAAAATTAACCATTCACATATAAAATAACAGAGATTAGTGATGATTAAATATCAGAGAATGTGTGACTTTTTTATAATTTCTGAAAAAAAAAAGTGATGGATTGAGGTTAAGATTTTGAAGCTCGAGACAATGGTGGCAGTGAGATATGTAACAACGGTCGATGAGAGAGGCTTTGGTATTGGGAGGTTTGGATGGTGGTGTCGGTGACATCGTAGTGGAGTAAGAGATTTGATAGTGGCCTGAGGTTGTTGACGAAAGATGATAATGTGTGTTTTAGACTATACTGACAGAAATCATAAATATGAAAGGTTTAATTAGTTGAAATATTTTAAATTAGAACTAAAATAATAGAATATATAAGTAATAAGGACTAAATATAATATTATACAAATTTAAGAACTAATCACGTCAGCAAATCAGTTACCAGTCAACAATATAGTGATTTGATTGATAATAATTTTTATTTAGAGACCAAAATAAACCCAACTCATAGTTCAGTGGCCTAATAAGTAATTTATCCTAACACTTTATTTGGGCCGAGACCCTATTTGCAATCCCTCGTTATTTATTCCCGTGTTGATACCCACTATCGTCGTTTTAAATGGGCCGAAGGGATCCATATCAAACATAAACAACTGATTAACAGGCTTTTCTTTAGGAAAATAGGGCATCTAAAATAAAAAATTAGGAAAATAAGGCATCTACAATAATAATTAGGGAAATGGAACCGATTTTTCAAACGAGAATCCCCTGGACTCTTTACGGTCATCGTGTTACTTTTCCTACTTAAAAATCACAGCACAGCAGAAGGAGGTTACTTCCTTTTTAAACCACGCTTCCCTTCGAGTTTCAAATTTGAAGAAAAACAGGTTCAATCTCTTCACACCTTTGTAAGATTTTATGTTCCAGCTTTAATTGCTCATCCTATTTCGTTCGTATTTTGAGAAATTTGTTCAATCGTGATATGAATTAATAGTTTTATGATAATTGATTTTACATGTAACGCTAGTATAATGTAATTTTTCCAAAACCCCAATTTTGGTAACCGTTTTATCTTTCTTAATCTTAGCTATGGTTTGAATTTTGAAGTGAAAGTTTTCTCCTTTTGTTTCAGATTAATTGTTGCTTTTGGAAACAGCTTGTTTTCATGTTATAAAAAATAATCGACCTCAGTTTATTGCAGTTGTTAAGGTGTTTGGTGACATGTCTGATTCAAAGACAAGCCAAAGTGGCGGTGCTGGAAAGACCCAGGCTCGAAATCTTCCTTCATGGATGAGTTCAAGAGAGAATGAGAGTAAATCCTTTGGAAACAAGCCAAAGGATACTAAAGGACACGAATCGAGTTCTAACAACACCAACTTTCCTAAACTCATGGTACTGAAATGTTATGACGTGCACTGATGTTCTTATTTCGTATGATTAAGCTAATGGAATTGTGTTTCATTTGTTTCTTTCTGTGTGTAGGAAGGGGTGATTTTTGTATTGTCGGGATTTGTTAATCCAGAGCGTGGTACATTGCGTTCCCAGGCTTTGGCTATGGGAGCTGAATACCAGCCTGACTGGAATTCAAATTGCACGCTTTTGGTATGTGCTTTTCAAAATACTCCAAAGTTTCGACAAGTCGAAGCAGATTGTGGAACAATTGTGTCAAAGGTAATATAAACTGCTGAGCTATACCCATTTAAAACTGTTGGACTAGATAATCCCATGGGTGCAAGCCATGGCAATTTGCAACTCCAATGGAATTTAACACATTTTATGTGAGGCTACAAAGGGTTATCGGGGATTTTAGTTTTCCTATCTGATCTTCTATTTAGTTGAGGTCTTAAATTCCGACCGTTGGAGAATCTGAGGTTGATAGTCTGCAATTTTTAGTTCAGCTATCCAATCTACTATTCAATCTTCCGTTATCATGTTTTCTCTTAAAATATTATTTATTATGTTAATGATAGAATTTTGGATGGTGTGATATGGGAACAGGGAAAATTTTCAATTCTAAAAGCAATTGCACTGGATTTGTTAGCAGAGGACTTTCCTTGGTTGTTTCATTTGTATTATAATTATAATGAACCAGACCACATTCTCTGTTTATAACAAATTTTCTCTAATGTTTGTTTGAACTTTTGCCTATTAGTCGGATGATATCTACTTTGTCTCGCCTCAGGAATGGATATTAGAATGTTATGCACAGAAAAAGCTTGTCGATATTGATCCTTACCTCATGCACGCTGGGAAACCTTGGCGAAAAAGTAGCACTTCTCATGAAATTAATGAAGGTAATACCGTGTTAGTGCCTATTTTTTCCCTTTCCCTTTGAGTAAAGACTAATTATTAAATTATTAGAGGTTAGAGCATTTTTGAGTAAAGACTAACTGTTCTCAAGAAACTGTGTCAGTACCTTTTTTGAGCCTTGTTCCTTGTCCTAACCACTCAAGCCAGAGTTGTCAGACTTGTTTTAATTGCTAGTTGTTTATTGTTGAACATATAATAAAGCTTTAGCAATTTCTTATGAAAATGGAGCTTTGCAGAAGAATGCAAGGGCATTTACTTTGCATGAGGATGTCCTGATTTGAAACTGACTGATATATGCAAGTATAGAATTGTCTATTCCTACTCTTTAGATCTGCTGTTGAGGAGTTAGGCTACTGAAGTGATCCAAATTTTCACCAATTGTGTGCAAATCAAGAGATTAAGAAGAATAACTGTACGAGCCCTGTGTGGCTTCTTGATAACATTGCAAAATTTCCACTTGTGGTTAACTGTTCCGGTGGCTGGAATGAGTCGGATTACATTCAAATTTTAATCGAAAAATGCTTTAGCATTATTGGAGTCTAATGTAGTATGTTCATCAAATGTAATGATATTTGTGTTTTCTCAACACACCATACATTTTTTAATGTTATCTATATTTCTACATTTTTTCCATATAAATAAGAAGTCTGTCTTCTGATTTCAAAGGTTGCATGCAGAAAAACAAGGATCACCATTAGCAAAATCTTACAAGAAAGTTGAAACACAATCCCATACAACTTCTGGTCCCTCCGAGGTGTCGTTTTCTTGTTATAACAATGGAATGCAATTGCATTATTGTTTTAGTTCCATGATCCCGAGTTTAAAATACGACTATATATTTCCTACATTTATCGGTGGTAATGTATTTTTCAGAATAAAGCATCTCAGCTCGCTCAAGAGAGATTTTCTCCTTCTAAGGTGAAGAAGTGGGTTGTCAATGATTTCAATGGAACTATTTCATGGTTGGAGAGTCAAGAAGAAAAGGCAAATGGCATTTATTAATTTCATTTTCACATTCCTTGTTCATGTAGGCTTCCAATATCTTTTGTGCTAGCTTGATTTCTCTGTTGTCTTTTAACAGCCGGAACCGCAGGAGATAAAGCAAATAGCTGGAGAAGGGATCTTAACTTGTTTGCAAGATGCCATAGATTGTCTTGCACAAAAGCAGGTATTTCATGCTCGGGAAACTGCATTTATTCTCCTCAAATAAGGGATCTTAATTTTTACTGTTTTATTTGACTTATATGACACGGGCCTTCATCTTTGATGACATAAGCATATTACGGATGTGTTATAGAACTTCCTGAGTTTTGTACCGACGATTCATGTAACTATCATTAAGGGGTGGCATTCAGTAGGATTAGGGTTTGAATTCCGGCTTCTACAACCCCTTCTGTATTTTCCCAGGTTGCAGGCTTGCAGCCTCCACTGTACCAAAAAAGTGGGAGCAGACAAGGTTGCTTAATGCTTGTGCTCTCTTATATCATGTTCCTTGCCCTTGCAGCTCAGCATTCTACAAATGGAATCTTTGAGAAAATTTCCTCTTATTCCCAGTTATTGATGACTTGTTTTGTTTTGATTTTTTCTTGTATGTTAGCTGTATTGAAGTTAAACACGATCATTTATAAGTAATCTTTTGTCCTGAACAAATTATCCTTTCTTCTGTCGTTCAGGATGTGCAGCAAATTGCCGAGCAGTGGAGCTTTATCCCTCGTGTGGTCAAGGAGATTGCCACACTCGATGGCAATAACCATGGCTCTCTCACCAAGGAAGATCTTTTGAACAAGGCCAAGATCTGCAAGCAAATCTACGAGGAAGAGCTAAGCCGGATGGACGATGATTCTTCAAAAAGAAAAAAGCCAAAGACTGATGGGGGTGAAGAAGGTATCAAGAAGGGAACCAAAGCCAGCTCCAGGGATGCTTCGGGTTACGATAGCGATGAAACAATCGAGATGACAGAGGAAGAAATCGATCTTGCATATAAGAATTTTGCTTCTGGAACTTTGTAAGTCAAGTTTTATGTGAATGGTCTGAAAGTACTGGTTTTTTTAGTTAGGGTTGCCATTGCCATTTCCTTTAAACTTTAACCAGTCATTTGTATTGAATCAATCAGTTTTCATGATCATGACGATTTAAAATATATATTATAAATTTATTTTATATCTTTCATATAATTAAAAATTAATATATATATTAAAGCGATTGTTTTGATCATGAATTTTATTATTTTGAATCTCGACATTGTGAATGAATAATAGAACTGACATTTAGTTTAATATTGATTATAAAACTTGCACTGGTAATTTTAACAAAGCGTTGTAAAAGTGATTTTAAAAAATTAGGTTTAAGAATATTATATTAGATATTGTCATTAAAATGATAAAATATTTATTTTTAATGTTGTTAAAAAAGTTATTGTAAAAAGTGAAAGATTTAAGAATGTAATAACCCATACCCAAACTATTAGCCCACAACACAGACCCCAATCCAAATGAAAATAAACCCAGCCCTAAACATAACTAAACCCTAGTATCTGATCAACCCTAATACCCTGTAGCCGCCGCCCTCACCAACCGCCACCTCCACGTGGCGATCTCCTATTGGTTCCCATGGTCGGCCGCCGCACTGCTCCACTGCTCCACCGCCCACCGACCTGCAAAGAATTAAAGAGATTAGATCTAAAATCAGATCTGGAAAAAGATTGAAGCAGAGATTTGTAGGCTTTTATAATAATTTATAATGTAATATTATGGGTATAAAAACCCGAAACTATGATGTAAACAGGGGACTTTTCGATTTTTTGGAATGAAAAGAGAAGAAATTTGAAGCAAAAAATAGATCCAATATCCACCAAACACCACCATATATTCGAAACAAAGAAAAAAACGGAAAAGAAGGGAGCAAATCAGAAGAAAATCGGAGATTAAAAAGGTAAAAAAATATATTAGACTTAATTGCTTCTCAGATCTACGCTTATACGCTCAGATTCTCGAAAATCCGACTTCGGATTCGAGTTCTGCACGCGAAGAGGATTCGGAAAGCAACTTCTTCTCCAACTTCCGACCACCGGCTCGGCGGCCGGCAGCCGTGGACGGCGGTGGTGAACGGCGTCCCTCCCACCGGCCCGGCGCTGGAACCAGAGAGCCATTAAGGCTCAGCTTTCTCCTTTAAGAAGAAGAGAAACAAATGAGACTAAAAAAAACAAAGAGGGGGATTTATATTAGATTCAAAACGACACCGTTTTGGTGCCGGCCCTAATAGAACAAAACGGCGCCGTTTTGAAGACTCCAGACCCGCATTGAACCCGCATAACCGACCCTGACCCGTGCCTAACCCGAGACAAGGGGAAAATCGCGCATCTCGTCCCTACACTGTCAGAGTATTTGTGGTTCGGCCACACAGTTTATTTTTTCTTCAATTTTAGTCACCGTTCTCACTAATTTGGACTCAATACTTTTATTTTATTCGATTTTAGTCCATATTTCTACTATGTTTACCTTTTATTTTTATTTCCTTGCAGATTTGGTCCCTATTAACTCTACTATGGCTATTATATTCATATTATTATTTCTAGTCTTTGTGCTTTGTTTATATTATTATCATTAATATTGTTATTATTATTATCATACTTTATTATTATTATTATTATATTATTACATATCTTATTATTATTATTATTATATATGTTTTCTTATTATTTTTATGTATTATTCTTAGTATTATTATTGTAAAACTAAAATTGATTTTGATATAACAAATAAATGTAAGGACTGATTTTTGAAATAATTTTTGGTCCTTAAATACTCGTACAAGTCTTTTTTACACGAGGGTATCGATACCATGAGGATAGGTATCGATACACCTGGGAATTTTCAAAGTTTGTTCTTGAGATCAAGAACAGGTATCGAAACAAGGTTCGATACCAAAACTTTCTGCCAACCCATGTTTCGATACTGGTATCGGAACATCTTGGTTAATTTTTAAATTCTTTTTAATTTTAAAAATATGACTCCTGGTATCGATACAGGTATCGATACACCCTTAATCTCCAACGGCTATTTTCAAGATTTAAATAAGTCGACCGTTGGTGTTAGTTAATAATGAGTTGAAACGAAAGGAAAACAGAATACTTTTTAAATATCACCTGATTCCTTCAATATATATAGTGTAATCAAATTGATTCCTACCTTAAGCATTGGATCTCCTGTCTCAGTTAAGAGGGGTCATGAAAAGAACAGGCTCAAAATCACGATCAATTCCTTTTTCAAATCCCGCTGCGGCTGCGCGAGCTCTTCCCGCGTGCCATAAATGACCCACGAATAGGAAGAATCCTAGAACAAAATGAGAGGTAGCTAACCAACTTCTCGGAGAGACATAATTAACTGCATTGATCTCGGTAGCTACGCCTTTGAATGATGGTTAGCCTGTATCGAAACAAGGTTCGATACCAAGCATCACAGAAAGTTTTTGTATCGAAACAGGTATCGATACACCCCCTATTAAATGCAAAACGACTCTTTCTTTTCTTGGCTTGTTTCGAAACAGGTACCCCATGTTTCGATACCACCTGCTGCAGAGTGCATTTATGATGGAAAGATGAAGCTCCAACGATCATATTTACTTTCCCAACAACTTCAACGGTTAGAAATCAATGAGAAGGTATAAAAAGAAGCATTTCAAAAGCATATTAAGAGAATTGAACATCAAGCAACATTCAAGCTCATAAATCCAACTCAAAGCACTTCATTGAACACTTTGTCCTCCCAACTTGTACTTTTCACTTTGATCTGTTGTAAATTAAGTTTTGGGAAAGTTTGTTTGTAACAAGGGCTATTATTTCTTGTGAGAGAATCTTTTTAGCCAATTTAAAACTTCTTGTAAACCTTGTGAGTGTTCAAATCAATTTTGGGTAAAAAATTGATTTGTTTGTAAAGGTTATCCCTTGAACCTAGAAAAAGGCTGAATTCAATAGTGAATTGTTTTCAAAATCCTTAGTGGGAGCTAAGGTAGTGGAGGTAGAGCTTGTTCGAAGCTTGAACCACTATAAATCTTTGTGTTCTTCAATTTTCGATTTTTTACCGAATCTCTCCTACAAATTTTTAATATCCAATTCACCCCCCTCTTGGCCATTATCATATACCGATCAACTCAACAATTATTATTGGTATTATTATTATTATTATTATTATTATTATTATTATTATCATTATCATTATCATTATCATTATCATTACCTCCTTTTACTACTAATCTATGTCCATTTAAATATTTTGTCATCTAATATTTTTATTTTGCAGGTTAAAAAAAATCATTATGGGATCATAAAATTAAGACCGAGTTTATATTTTTGATCATATGAAATATTTTGTAACCGATAGGTGCCGATTTCGGGCGTTGTAGGGGTGCTCATCCTTCCTTACGCGTAACAGACTCCCGGACTCAACTCTAGTACTCAGACTTTGATTTTGGTGTTCCAATCGCATCGTGAAATGATTGGTGGCAACTCCCCGAACCAAAAACGATGATTACAAAGAATTAATAAGAGTTAAAGTTATCGTTTCAAATTCAAATGAGATTTTCAACCCAAAATTTTAAAATATATATATATAAATTTTAAGTTTCGGTCGATAATATTTTTTTTAAAAGTGTTTGTTTTATCAAAATTCGTGTTTTTTATTGATTATTAACCGAAGAAATGATTTTAGTCTTACAAATTCAATAAAAAAAACGAAAAAAATCATCTCATAATAAAACTTTATAACATTCAATCTGATTTAATAATTAATAAGTTAAATTCAAGTAGTTAAATCAAATAAAAAATACAACCTAGTGGTGTTGGGTATCATCCTCCCCATTTCAAAAGACCCCGAGAATTTCTGCCATTTTTAATGCTTAAAACATCTTTACAGGTATGGCTTGGCCTGCGTCGACCAGGAGACTCTCCCGCTCCTTCGCTCATTTTCCTGATATAATGTTTTTGACCCAAAGCTCTCCCATATACAACACACATCTTTAATTCTGAGTTCCCACTTTTGTATATTTTGTACTATAGCAAAGCTAATAATCTTACAGTATCAATACAAAACAACAACTTCGGTTATCAACTACTTGTTCTTCATCTATCTTTTTGAGGAAGACGACTGAAAACAAGACAAACGTAAAAAAAAGTTCCATATATATATATAGAGAGAGAGAGAGAGAGAAAGGAAAGATGTGGGTTTCTAAGATATGACTCTCAGCTCCACTCTGTAACGTACTCTTGGTTTGCATGGAAAGATAAATAAAGAGATTGCCTTTCTTTCTTTTCTTTTCTTTCCTTTTGAGTTAGTTATATTTTTCTCCTGGGAAATTAATCACAACGAGAGAGACAAACATGGCGGATAAGAGCATCAGCTTGGAAGAGATCAAGAATGAGACGGTCGACTTAGTGAGTTTTCATCAAATTTTTGTTTCTTTGTAATAGGGTAAATGTTGCAGATATGTCGAACTCTGATGCTGTGATTGTAGGAGCGAATCCCTGTTGAGGAAGTGTTTCAACAGTTGAAATGCACCCGGGACGGCCTATCCAGTGAGGAAGGTCAGAAAAGGCTTCAAATATTTGGTCCAAACAAGCTTGAAGAGAAAAAGGCAAAATTTTCTGATCTATACCCTTTTGTTTTTATTCTCAACCCAAAAATGTAGTGTAGAAACTTATCTTCTATGTTAAACAGGAAAGCAAGTTTTTGAAGTTCTTGGGATTTATGTGGAATCCTCTTTCATGGGTCATGGAGTTTGCTGCTATAATGGCCATCTGTTTAGCAAATGGGGGAGTATGTTTAATCTCATCATCACTTTCTCTTGGACATGAACCAGTCGGCTTGAATGAATGAGCATTCTCTAATTGTTTGTCAAAATGCAGGGTAAACCTCCAGATTGGCAAGATTTTATCGGAATCGTGTCGTTGCTGTTCATCAACTCTACTATCAGCTTCATCGAAGAAAATAATGCAGGCAACGCTGCTGCTGCATTGATGGCTGGTCTTGCTCCCAAAACCAAGGTGTTTAAGAATATGAAAATAACTTGTAAATAGAAATTTCTTGGATCGCAAGAAAAGGGAAACAAGGCATGTCTAACCCTTTTTACATGTTTGGATGATTGAAGGTGCTAAGAGACGGAAAGTGGAGCGAGCAAGAAGCTGCGATTTTGGTGCCGGGAGACATCATCAGCATTAAGTTGGGAGATATTGTCCCTGCAGATGCACGTCTCCTTGAAGGCGATTCACTCAAGATCGATCAGTCCGCACTTACTGGTGAGTCTTTGCCGGTAAATAAGAATGCAGGGGATGAAGTATTCTCCGGCTCTACTGTAAAGCAAGGTGATATCGAGGCCATCGTTATTGCCACTGGTGTCCACACATTCTTTGGAAAAGCTGCTCACCTTGTTGACAGCACTAATAACGTAGGGCACTTCCAGCAGGTAAAGAAGAATAGAAGTACTTGAAAGTATTTCCAAATTTGGAACCTACAGTTGTCTTTACTTGTACCCGACTACGTGCAATAAACATCGATTGTTTTTATCAGGTGCTGACAGCAATAGGGAACTTCTGCATATGCTCAATTGCTATAGGGATGCTTATCGAGGTCGTGGTGATGTATCCGATCCAACACCGTGCATACAGAGATGGAATTGATAATCTACTGGTGCTTCTCATTGGAGGGATTCCGATTGCCATGCCAACAGTTTTATCAGTGACTATGGCCATCGGATCTCACCGGCTTTCACAGCAAGGAGCCATCACCAAGAGAATGACAGCAATTGAAGAAATGGCCGGAATGGATGTACTTTGCAGTGATAAAACTGGGACACTCACTCTCAACAAGCTTACAGTAGACAAGAGCATGGTTGAGGTTAGTTCTTGAATCAGAACTTCAAAATTACCATGGATATGATGTTGCATTAATCATATCACATACTGATCTTGTGAAATTTCAGGTGTTCATGGACGATGTGGACAATGAAATGGTTATTCTACTAGCGGCAAGGGCTTCTAGGATCGAGAATCAAGATGCAATTGATACATGTATTGTTGGAATGTTAAGTGATCCCAAGGAGGTGAGTTAGTTAAGATTGACAAAAATGAATCACATTGATCATATGCATGATAACTGGCAACATAAAATTTACTTCTCAATTTATTTTGCAGGCAAGAGCTGGGATTACAGAGGTTCATTTCTTTCCATTCAACCCCGTTGACAAGCGTACAGCCATGACATATATCACCTCTGATGGTAGTTGGCACCGAGTTAGCAAAGGTGCTCCGGAGCAGGTAAATGGATCTGTTTGCCATTGTATCAATGCTTTTGTTATCAACAAAATTCTTCTCATGTTGATGCTTTTCTTATCAGATTATTGAACTATGTAACCTCCGAGAAGATGTGAAGAAGAGAGCTCATGATATCATTGCTAAGTTTGCTGATCGAGGGCTTCGCTCTCTTGCAGTAGCAAAACAAGTAACTTTCTATGCTACGTTCTCCGTTAACTATATATGACTGATCAAGTAAATGGAACGAAAAGCTTATTATGGAATGAACTTTCTGATATTGTAGAATGTGCCTGAGAAAACCAAGGATGGCAAAGGAGATCCATGGAAATTTGTGGGTTTATTGCCTCTGTTTGATCCCCCAAGGCATGATAGTGCGGAGACAATTCGCCGTGCTCTAGATCTTGGTGTCAATGTCAAGATGATCACTGGTGATCAACTAGCCATTGGAAAGGAAACTGGTCGCCGTCTTGGCATGGGAACCAACATGTATCCATCATCTGCTCTCCTTGGCGACAATAAGGGTAATGCATTAGAGACAATTGGTGTAGATGAGCTTATCGAGAAGGCTGATGGCTTTGCTGGAGTTTTCCCTGGTGAGTTGATTCAACACATTTCGGTATTAATTCAACGCTTTAAAAAAAACTGTCACTGTTGTCTTAACTAATGGCTACCATTCAGAACACAAGTATGAGATTGTGAAGAGGCTGCAACAAAGGAAACACATATGTGGCATGACGGGAGATGGTGTGAATGATGCGCCGGCTCTTAAGAAGGCTGATATCGGTATTGCAGTTGATGATGCAACCGATGCAGCTCGAAGTGCATCAGATATAGTATTAACAGAACCAGGTCTAAGTGTGATTGTGAGTGCTGTTCTGACAAGTAGAGCAATTTTCCAGAGAATGAAAAACTACACCATCTATGCTGTCTCCATTACTATTCGAATCGTACTGGGATTTATGCTCCTTGCTCTTATCTGGAAATTCGATTTCTCGCCTTTCATGGTTTTGATCATAGCCATACTCAATGATGGAACAATTATGACCATTTCCAAGGACAGGGTTAAGCCATCTCCTATGCCTGACTCATGGAAGCTGAAGGAGATTTTCGGCACCGGCATTGTCCTTGGCACCTATCTAGCTTGCATGACTGTTGTTTTCTTCTGGGCTGTTAATGACTCTGACTTCTTTTCGGTATGTGCAAAAACCCTGCATCTCCTCCTTACAACCCATAAATACAGATCCCTACTAAAACGTTGTCTGACAACAATTGCAGGAAAAGTTTGGGGTGAAATCCATTAGACACAATCAAGACGAGCTTACAGCAGCTGTTTACCTCCAAGTGAGCATTGTGAGTCAAGCACTCATCTTCGTCACTCGTTCTCGGAGCTGGTCTTTCGTCGAACGTCCCGGTTTCCTGCTTGTGATTGCCTTCCTTTTGGCACAACTAGTGAGTTCCCTAGAGAAATAACAAAGATTCCACTTCAATTTGATGGAATACCATTGCCATATTTGTCATAAACTTTTGTTCCTTCAACTTTGTAGGTGGCTACTGTAATTGCAGTTTATGCAAACTGGGGATTCGCAAGAATCAAAGGCATAGGATGGGGTTGGGGTGGTGTAATCTGGCTCTACAGTCTAGTCTCTTACTTCCCACTTGATGTAATCAAGTTCTTGATCCGCTACGCCATGACCGGAAAAGCTTGGGAGAATTTGATCCAAAACAAGGTCTGATAAGAGCTCATAATGTCCATCTTTAAAGATATGATCCATTGATCTTTAACCTTGCATTCATTCAAACCTGTAGACTGCCTTCACAACAAAGAAGGATTACGGGAAAGGAGAGAGGGAAGCACAATGGGCATTAGCTCAACGCACCCTGCATGGCTTGACACCTCCAGAATTTGCCGAGAAGAGCAACTATAAAGAACTCTCCGAGCTCGCCGATCAAGCCAGGAAACGTGCCGAAGTAGCAAGGTGATAACCATTACCCCAAAGTGTCTGTAACATGAGAAATGCAGACAAGACAACATCATACCATGTTTGAGGTGATTTGATCTAACACAGTTTCTGGTTTTCTAGGTTGAGGGAGCTTCACACACTGAAAGGACACGTTGAATCTGTGGTGAAACTCAAAGGACTGGACATAGACACCATCCAACAACACTACACTGTCTGAGAAATCAAGGTTGTGACTGCGGTTGTAAGCTAACTATCATCCATGCCATGAAAGCTGGAAGAGGTTGAAGTAGAAGTTAGGGGGGGTAGAATTTTAAATCAGATTCAGCCTCCTATTATGATTCTTTTGTAATAGGCCATCGCGTGGTATTGGAATAATGTTTTGAATAAACTGACACAAAGAGGTTTGTCTTATAGTTCGATTGGCACAATTCTTGGCTAAAAACGTTAAAGAATACAAGTTTATAAGGTTTATGGACGTTCAAGTGGTGAGAAATTAAATTGATATTTTATTACAAGTTTAAGATCAAATGGAAAAACCTAATTCTCTCTGACCCGTTTCTTCTCAAATTGCATCTTTTTCGATTTTCGTTCTGATCGTTTCTTTTGATCGGTGGTCGACAATCAATTTTAGTATTGGTTATCGACCATCAGATCTATCTCTTTTTCTTGTTTTATTTTAATAAGGATCTCTTTTTCTTTCTTTCTTTGTGACACGCTTTTCTGTGTCTTTGTGACATGATTTTATTTTTGTTTTGGGGTTTGATTCGTCTATCCTTATGGCATGTTGTAGCATACCCTAGCGACCGGTTGTTGTTTGCACAAAGATTCAATCGATGCTAGTTTTCTGATGTATTGTTTTGTCGGTGGTCACTTGGAAAGACTTATCCCCACTCAGTTGATGGTTGTTTGTCGATAAAATTAGTCCTGGTAGCGGTACTTTTTGCACGACAGTTTGAATCGCTTACAACTCCTTCTTCCTTCACTATGCGTCTCGTTTGGACAGAGATAAAGAGATTCAAGAAGCTACTGAATTTTATTGTTATGCTTATTTCCATAAGAATTTTATTTTTCGTTGTTTTTGGATTGTAAGAATTTTTGGATTTTTTAATCCAATTATTTTGCTTCTTAATTACGTTTGTAATTATAATTATCTATGGATTTAATAAAAATTCAGTAGCATTTATAAAAAAAAAATCAAATTAAAAATTAACTTTCTGGATAATGTATTATGTTATCAAACTAATAAGAATTAAGGACTCAATAACTAAAATATGATGAAAATTGATGATCAAAATAAGATAAGTAGAAAATTAAAATGACCTTGGGATAATTTACCCAAATTTTAATAGATTATTTTGAACTTAAATAAAGGTTTTTTTTTAATTCTTGAATTAGACACTTTATTTAATTTGATCATTAAACATTTACTTTTGATCTTAATTTTTTTATCATTTTAATGATGGGGAATATTATTGTGAGAAAATATTTTATGTATCAGTTATGAAAGTTTTTTCTTTATAAAAATGTTTAATTTAAGGGTTATAAATTTCATTAAAAGTTTAAATTTTTTGAGTTTAAGTTTTAAGTAAATTTAAGGTATAGAGTTAGAAATTAAGAATTAAAATTTAAGATTTAAGTTATAATTTAAAACTTAGTATTAAGAGTTATACATTTAGATTTTATGTTTTAAAGATTAAATAGATACTTTTGTAAAAAATATTTATGGACATGCATTAAATTTTAACGCTTAAGTTATATAATAATCTTAAAATATCATATAATAAAAATAAATAATGATTACTTTTTTATATACAAAGGAGATATTACTGAGAGGAATAATATCGTATCTGAACGTAGATATAAAATATCTTATAATCTAATGAATTAGATATCATTATAATTTTATACATTTTTTAAATTTTAATGATTAAAATAAAAATAAAATAATAAAATAACAAAAAAATTATATATATATAATAAAAATAAACAAAATTTAATAATCATAATAAAAATTTCAAAAAACTAACGACTAAAATAAAATAAAAAATCCTTGAAATTTCAGTAATCATTTAGCCTTTAACATATTGTGAATCATGACGATTTGATGAAGTTTGATTTCGTGAAAAGGTCCGGACGGGACGGGTGCTCGAAAAACTCTACTCCGCTACAATTCCAACAAAATTTCTGTCAACGAATCACTTATATTACGTTTTAATGAAGGAGAAAATCACTGAAATCTGATCTAAAAGTCATTACTAATTTTTTTTATTTTTATTTTGTTGCATGAAATGAGGGTGAAGCCATTGTTTATAATCATATCCACACTTTCCGTATTCTTGGCCGTCGTTTTGCTATCTCCTACGCGCCCGGTTGATCCTTCTAATTCTTCCGATTCTCCCAACAGGTTATAACCCATTTTCTCTTTTCGGATCTCATTTTCACTATTGATGCTTAATTTAATGTAAATCTTTGTTGATTTGGGGAAATTGCTGTGCCAGATCGGAGATATGGAATGTCAAGAGAATTGTGGAACGGAGACCTTGCAGTTGGTGGCTTCAATCCCGCTTGACGCGTTAGTATTCTATCTATTCGTTTATTGTTTGTCTTTTATTACTCTTGCATTATTAGCTTTATTGCCTGTTTTCGTACAGTTAGATGCTGGGAGGAAGAATTGCTGTAAATTTTAGCATATGGGATCTAGTTTTTTGAAGCTCGTTTTTTAGTTCCGTTTGTTTGATGTAGATTTGGTACGATTGTATAGAAAAGGCGTTTAGTTTGGGAAGTTGTGTTGTTAAAAGAGTGTGAAGTGGGGTTTGGATTAGGTTAAAGACTTCTGTTTAAGTTCTGATATACTGAGTTGGCTTTTTGTTTGTTCTTAATTGGCTATAATTGCAGATATTTGCATTGTTTTTTTTCCTTTTCTTTTTGTTATTGAAACTGTGCAGCTCTACCATCGAAGAATAATGGGTGCATCCGTGTTGATTGCTATGGTGGACTCAATCAGATGAGAAGAGATGTGAGTGCAAAGCTGTCATAGTTCTTTTAGGTTATTAATAACTAAACTCAGTTTGGCCTAAACATCAGATATTTTTCTTGATGTGGGCAGTTCTGTGATGGTGTTGGTATTGCACGTTTACTAAATGCTACTTTGGTGCTGCCGAAGTTTGAAGTGGCTGCATATTGGAACGAGTCTAGGTAATTTATGCCTCTTGCAGTTCTCAAGAATATTTGCTATTTGTGATAACTCAAATCACTCATAGAAAGGAATCAAATATTGATGGAACCTGTGATTCTAAATTTCTGAACAGTTTCAAAATTGTCAAGGCAGTAGAGAAATATGTAATATTTTACTTTATAATGCTTGTGGTGAATACCCAGTAATACAATTCTACTTTCTAATTAGTTGTGAATCCTCTTATTGAAGTTAAGATTGCCCAGAAAAAAGTGAGGGCAAAATGAAAACCGACTCAATATCTGAGTAATTGTCTTGGTAATCATGGGGGTTACTGTTACTAGCCATGTCTTCCTATCCTACTAATGCTAAAGCAGGTCCTATCCTATGTTGTGCTATCATCTGTAGTTTTCCTTTCTCAAATTTGTATTTGTACGGTTGATAAATGCTTGTACTATTCTCCTTCAAAAGTATGCAGATAATTGCCAAGGGATGAACTTAGTAATATCTCACATGTTGCTTGACTTTGAATTCCTGATGTTCTGAACTATTGAACTTGAGAAGAATTTGGATAGAGCTTTGTTGTTTTGTTGTAAAGATCCATACAGTTCCCTGCCTATGGTGATTAAAACTTTAGTATATTCCCATTTGCTTTATTTTTCCTGTTTAAATATTTAGATTATGAACAATTATCTCTAGAAATGTATTAGTAATGCTTGAAATTTGGCCATAGTTATTCAAATCATATTTTAGTGATTGTTAACAGGTTATTTTGTTTTATTATACATAATTTAATTATTATCTGATGAATGTTGCTAAAATGTTTCCTATGGTACAGTGCCTAACAACATCCTAGTGTGTTTATGTTGCCATTTATTTTAAGTAGATAAATCTTTACAATTCATTCCTTTCATCTCCAGCGGCTTTGCAGATGTATTCGATGTAGATTACTTCATAAACAAGATGAATGGTTTTATCAAAGTTGTTAGAGAATTGCCACCTGAGATATCATCAAGAGAACCCTATCGAGTGGATTGTAGTAAACGGAAAGGTCAATTTGATTACATCGAAAGTGTTCTTCCATTGTTGTTGAAATATCATTACATCTCTATCACACCAGCAATGAGCCAAAGAAGGGACCGGTATAGCTTTCTGTTTCTGAATTTCTCACTGTATGCAGAAGTATGGTGTTGATGAAGAGTATATTTATGTTCTTTTAATGACATTTTGTAGGTACCCAAAGTACGCAAAAGCTGCGCTTTGTCAAGCCTGTTACAGTGCATTAAGGCTGACTGAATTGTTAGAGAAGAAAGCTAATAAGCTTCTGGAAGCCATACCGAAACCTTTCCTTTCCCTCCACCTTCGATTTGAACCAGACATGGTAGCTTATAGCAAATGTCAGTACTCAGGCCTTTCATCTACCTCAATGAAAGCCATTCAAGCTGCACGCGGAGATGGTAGAAATCCATGGACCGGAGTAGCAGCTCAGATTTGGAGGAATAGAGGAAAATGTCCTCTCACACCGAATGAGACTGCCTTTATACTCCAAGCATTATCGATACCCACAAGCACAAACATTTATCTTGCAGCTGGGGATGGACTAATGGAGATTCAAGGCTTAACATCAATCTATACCAATGTGTTTACCAAATCTTCTCTTCTTAGCAGCGATGATTTCGAAACCATGCACGGGAACACAAAAGCGGCCTTAGATTATCATGTGTCGATCAACAGTGATTCTTACATGGGTACATACTTTGGAAACATGGATAAGATGGTTGGGGCAATGCGAGCTTTTAAAGGACTGTACAAAACAATGTTCTTAAGTCGAAGAGCTTTCTCCAAGCTGAGTTCTGAAGGGTTGGAAGGTAAGGCACTGATGGAAGCCATATGGACGGCTCACAAAGATGATTTCATCATGGGACGAGGGTCTGCTTTATCTGACTGCTTTTGTGAGTTCAAATTATAGTTTCAGCTGTTATTATTTGATTTTTGTGACAAGTCATTGCTATCTTTTAGGTATTCTTTTTTAATATTTGATTCTGTGTTATTATTCACGTGAAATTTTGATTTTTGATTTAATAGTACACTTTAAGACTATTTAAAAAAATTGTATATACACATTTTAAAAAAGTTAATATATTTATTTAATATTAGGCTTAACTACAAAGAATCATCTAATCCCTAACTTGAAATCACTAAACCTCTAAAAAATTCTTTCGACCGTTGTTTTATCTATCATTAAATGTGTCTTTCTTTGTCGATAATCTTAATCTCATGCCATTGAAAATCAACAAACGGATAATCAAATATACTACTTTTAATCGAATAATAGATAAATGAACAACGAAAGAAGACTCGTGATGACGATAATGTGGTGTTCGATAAATATGAGATTTAAAGATTTTTAATTTATTTTAAAAAATATTAAATTTTGGGGTTTTTTAAATGTTAATATTTTTTTATTTTTTTAAACAAAAATCAGATGAACATTGTGAAATATATCATGTGTCAGTTTTTATTAGATGATTATTTTTTTATGTTTGTTGAAGATTCTTTTTAAATTACAATAATAAATATTAGATATCTAATTAAATAATTTAAAATATAATTTAAGTATTATGTTTTTTATTTGAATGCATTATAAGAAATCACGGTATAAACCTTTTCTTTTAATGCACTATAAGAAATCACGGTCTAGATTTTATGGTTACAACCAGATAAATTAGAACTGATTGTAGTGTATTTCTGTAGGTTCTTTCTTGACCAATGAGATGTATCGCCCCCAACCCTGAGAACAAAAACCCTTTACAGAGAAAAATGAAAATCTTCTAAAGATCTCGAATCTTAAAAAGACACGACTCAGGGAGAAAAAAAAAACAGATTCCTTTTTTAAGAAAAGAATTTTTTTTTTGATAAAGAGAATGTCTTTAACATGTGTGAAAATGTCAGAGGATGTTTGGCTAACTTGTCTTACACATGCATTGTCCACTGAAACTGAAGAGATCATGGGTCTTCTTCTCGGTGATATTGAGGTTTGTCTTTACTTTATATAAAATATATTATATTTTTATTTTTACATAGAGCCCATGTCTCAAAATCCCTTTTTTTTCTTTTCGAACTTTAAAATTATGGGTTTTTTTTCTTCTTCTGGTTATTGTTGAATTAAAGTTGCAGTCTTTGATTTTTCTGTTTGAATTTGTGCTTGCAGCAAGTAGTTTACGTCTTTAATTTTCTGTTTAAGGGACTGTGAGTTTTACGAATCCTTTTTCAGTTTGGCTACTACTGAAACACGGTTCTAGGAACTTTAATCTCTTTATACAGAACATAACATATTAAAAACCTGTTCTTTTTAGTTCATACTAAAAAGAGAATCCTGTAATTTCATCTTGCAGTTTTGTCATTCTGTTTTTTTGGTTTATATTGCATGACTCGATTTATGTTGCTTTGTCCACCTATTGCAAATTTCAGTACTCAAAAGATGGAAATGTCACTGCGTTGATATGGGGAGCATCGCCTCAATCACGCTCTGATCGGCGGAAGGACCGAGTCGAGACAAATCCTGAACAGTTGGCAGCTGCATCAGCTCAAGCTGATATATCCTTCAATCTTTGTGCTTGTTTTCTTTGTTGTTGATAAATTGGTGTTCGATTTTGTGTTCATTACAATATGAAAAGAAATAGTTTTCTAGATTCTAGTCTCGACCTTTTCTATGATTCCTTAGTGATAATGTAGATCTTTAAATCATTATAAGTGCCTAAAAGAAATGAGTTTATTCTGCTCATGTTGTAGTTTGCATAATGAGCTTTAATGATAAGGCTTTTCTGCTTACCTGGTTCACTAAAAGGGGTTTATGTGTTAACCTAAAATGGTTAATTTCCGCAACCAAAAGTCATTCAGCATAAAAGCACAAAGCTAGTACAGATTTGATTATGGATATCTTTTGTGTGTTCGGATTCATAGTGTCATGTTCGAGATTGTTAGTTTAGTTGTGAAATTAACTTCAAGACACAGAATGACTGTATCGACCGGAAGAACAACAAGGGTGATTGGGTGGTACCATTCACATCCCCATATTACTGTTCTTCCTTCTCATGTTGGTAAGTTTTGAATGAGTAGTTTTGTTTGTCGAAAAGTTTAATCTGCTGTTCTAGCTTTCCACTATGAAAAATATATTCATCTGTTCGAAGATTTGTGCACTCTGATGTTTAAATTTTAACGGATATTTCATTTCATGTACGGTTACCTTTTTGAAATCCTAAGTTTATTATGAATCATCAAATGGACAAGTGCTTGTTCCTTATTGCATGTCTAGGTTGTTCAATTTTCGAGCACACTTTCTGTCAACTGTTGGATGCGTTTATATTGAAATCCAACGGATGCAAGTTAAGATGTTGGATTTTCTAGTTCTATGAACTTCCAACCTCACATGAGTGGAACCACATCCTCAAAGTTAAATCTGGGACTTTGTAGCTGACATGAGAGTGCTTGCTTATTGGTGAAACTTGATTGTGAAGAAGAAGATTCTTCATTCGGTCGGCACAATCATGTTGTTTATCGGTCATGAATATAACTTTGCATATATGATTGGTTGCTGGACATTGAAAAGATTTGCTACTTCTGCAGATGTGCGAACTCAGGCTATGTATCAACTTTTAGATTCTGGATTTATTGGGCTTATATTTTCTTGTTTTAGTGAAGACACAAACAAGGTTAGTGATTCATGCATACTAAATTAAAACCAATCTTATAGAAGTCTTTTTTATTAAGTCTTGAAAGGTTAATAAATAAAATTGTGATAATTTCAGGTGGGAAGAGTTCAAGTCATTGCTTTTCAGTCATTGGATGGGAAACAGAATCATGTTTCGAGACCAATTGCTTTATCGCCAGTGAATAGAAGCTCAGTTATTGATCTCGAGTTATCTTTAAGTTCTTCTAAATATCCATTGGTGACATCTGGATCTGCACAAGTAGATAGTCACATGCAAGACTCGAGTGATTCCAGATCCATTCAAGGATCCAGCAAGGTGCAATTTATGATTTTCGAAGTTAAGATTTGTCTTTATGATGGGATTTAGATGAAAACAACAGTAATCAAAAGATACAAGGTTGAAAAACAAGTTTGACAGAAGTTTGAAGTTGGAACTCTTGAAAACATAGGGTAATAAAAAATTTCTAGTTTCTCTAATAATTCAAAGAAAATCATTAACTTCAATTATAGTTCCATCTCACCATTGTTTAATTCAAGAGCATGTACCAATTGCTCCTCCAATCCATCTTGCACCACATGATGTGCAGGTCCAACATCAAGAAATGAGTTTTCTTCCTCGCCAAAATATGATTCTTCAGTAAGACTGCTACCTTTCAGTATGTTAAACTGGTTGTGTGTACCTTTTTGAATCTTCATCAAGGTTCCACTTGTTTCTGTCACAGCCAAGTGTAAACTGATCACTACAATTCTTCAGTCTAACATTGTACAGTAGCGAAGTCTGTTTCTTGACACTGATTTCCTCTTCCTCGACCACTAACACGTCCAACCATGGCTTACTGGCAAACATTAGGAACTTATTAGGCTTTGATTCCTAATTCGACGTGGTTTAAGAAGAAAACATCCCCATCCAAAAGAATTATGGCTGAACTAAATGATTAGGAAAGAAGGAAACAACATACTAAGCTTTTTCTCTGTATATTGTATCTGCCGTATAGATGATATCACATTGTTAAGCTCTTTCTCCAGAAAAATGCAAAAAAGGTGTGTTTTCTGATGTGTTGACCACCTTTTTTTCGAATGGTTAGCAGTGACCATTCTTAAACCCTACTCTTCTATGTATTGTGTTTTCTGCTTTTATGTTCCACATGATATTTTATGTTTGTTTTCCCTTAAGGTTCTCTTAAAACGTTTGTGCATATGGGACTTGACTAGGGTGGTGGAAGATCTGTAGACTTGGGAGGTTTCTTCTCCAATGTTGATGCAAACTATCTGGGCCTAGGGCAAGATCAAGGCAGAGATTACTATAATACCAATAACACCCAGAATGCTGCTGTTGATATTAATTCCATGGATATGTCGGAAAGCATGCAAGAAGCCATGCACCGCTCGAATTTGGACATGAGGTATACATGAGTATGCACATGATCACTCAATTTTGGAGTTGGAACTTGCATCTCCTGGATTTGTGTAATGAAAGATCATTTGGTTTGCACATGCAGTAACACCGAAACATGCTTGCTTGTATAACATATAGAGTTTAAATCTATCTGGAGTTAAACGAACTGTCAATTTGAGATACTCGTATTTCCTTTTTGTGTGTTGACAGTGGTGCTGAGTATGTTCGGAAAGAACTTCCTCTTCATGTTTTGCCAACATCTTCTCTTGTTAATCTTGACTCGCCATTAAAGTCATTCACGGATTTGCAACGTGTACTTTATGAAGAGGAGCGGGCAGCATATAACCAAGCCATCTCACAAAATATGAGGTTTTATTTTATGGGAAAGTATTCCATTTTTCCTACTGTAACTTATTATTCTATTGCTGATTCTACCTTTCACTTCATTTGACTCAGAGGTGGCAAAGTGCATCCACTTTCTTTCATCCATCACACATCTACGTATCAAGCTTCTATGTGCAAATTAATCGAATATTGGTTAGAAACAGATCCTAACCTCTTGCAACTACTTGCGATGCTTTTATGCTTGTACTCATGTTCCTTTTTAATTTGCAGTTTAAGTCCCGCTATCAGTGCACTTCAGGATCGATTAAAGGAGAATGAAATTCGGGTACGAAATGAAATTAAATCGTTTGATAGTTAAGATAAAAGTTACATTTACTGTTAGAGCAGCTTATAGGACATCCTTGGGAATTCCGATAGTTCGAGTTGGCTACTCCAATTATCAAAGTTATGAAGATTTGTCCAGATTACTTCAATGGTTTATACACTCTGGATACCAGTATACTTTCTAGTTTTACTGACAAGGCATGCTTGATGGCGTATGATGTATCGTTTTATATATTGCTTGCAATGAGATTAGCAATGGAAATTAGAAGAAAAGCTAGAAATATAGAATAAACAGATTTAAGGTCTCTTTTGTGGTTTATGATATCATCCACGTCTTTTTGATCTAAAATCTATGCTCGAGACTTAACACGTCTTCTGTTAAAACAGTTAGCAATGTTGACGGACGAAGCTAAGACGATGGAGACTGAAGCCTCCAAGGGGAGCAGACTAAGTTTCCCGCATACTCATTCATCACATGGATTTAGAGGAAGCACTTGGGTTGGCCAGAGAGACTTGCTTAATTCAGCTGAACCCATCAGCATGAGGACATTTGCTGGAAGCCGAAGCAGAAAGCAATCTTAATAAAATTTCCATCCCAAACCCTCTTCTCCATGCATTTTCGTGAGTAATAATCCGATTCCATTAATAGTTTCTTTAACATATTTCTTCATTGGCCTTTATATATGTTACTAAACCCGGGATTGTAACATTATATTTTTTTCTCCGCCAAATGATCATTCCTCATTTGAACCCGTATCCTCTAGGTTGAACATGTTCTCAGGTATATCGGAGGAACTTCTGCAACTCGGTTGGAGGTGTCGAAGTTGAAGACAGTTTGTAACTCAAAGAGAGTTGTTAGGGATGGTTGCATTAGTCTTTTAAGAAACAAGCAAGGGTGTACTGTAAATAATCTTGTTTCCTCATAATGTTGCAGTTTGAATGTCATGTTATCGACGAGGGGGAAGGGGGATTTTTTTCCCTTATGCTTTTTTCTTAAAAGTATCTCTACTCTTTAAATTTAAATTCTCAATGAAATGTTGTGCAATTTTTATTTATTTATGCTATGTGAAATTTAATGGTAGAATTTGCACTCCTAAAGAGAACGTTAGTTCAAACCTTGGTGCCTCCAGCGCCTTTTAAAACTAAAACTAAGATCTGGTACTCTGACATTCGAGTCTAAGTAGCATCATCTGTTATCAACAACATTACGCCAATTCCCAACTAAAAAACCTTAGATGGGATGAAAAAATGGAACATCTGAGGATGATACCAATGTAACTTAATATACAAGAAACAAAATGGCGATGAAATCATATTAATGGTTCAGTAAGAGGATTCCTTCAAAACTCAACACCAGAAAGTTTCATGAAAGAATGGTAAGGCAGACATGGATTATTTTGTTAACCTAGGAAGATTCATTGTCGAAAAACATAACCACCCTGTATCTAAGTTACCAGGAAAAATGGAGATACCATCTCAAATGTCCATGGGAGCCAGGGGGCAATGAAAACAAAACAGGACAAACCCTGTTTTTAATAATTGAAGGTGCATCGAATGCTGGACAGTGGACATCATTCCATCATCTTCTCCAAAATTTTATTTCGCTAGGAAAGCTTGAAAGTTGCAATTAATGATGACCATCCTCACCATGTCCATCTGGAGGACCTCCGGGACCCACAACTTCCAGCTGCACAACATCAAAGGAAATAATTAGGAAAATCCTACAATGCTGAAGACAGCCTAAGACTTCAAGCAAAGCAACGTCATTGAAGTTTCATTTGTCTTTCAGGGATGATTTTTCGTTGCATCCGCGGATCAACTTACAGAGTAGTAGATAAAGTAATGAAAACCAAGTTAAAAATATTACATCCATACACATAAGCTACTTATTGCACGAACTGGTCGGTCAAGCTAGCTCTTCACAGGCTTCCTTAAGAATAAATAAACCAATACTATTTATTTGTAGCACAAGGCCACAGGTCATAACAATTAATTCAAGCCTTCAGAGATTTTGGTGAACCGCTGTATTGGCTAAGATAAATATCTGAACAGGCATTGGATCCAATGAATGAAAAGAGAATAAACAGTTACGTGCGAGCTTACTAAGCCTACTAAAAGTTAATGAATGTCTTCTAATTCAATATATCTACTTACCACAAAATACTGTGAGCAAACTGGGCACTCATGTGGCTTGCCTTTTTCCAGCCAAAACCAGACAACATCGTGCTCATCCTCTGAATTTTTTAAATATTCAGATAAAAAGAAATAAAAATTAGGTCAAGCATAATGACTCAATTTCAAATAAATCTGAGAAGGCATATAAGAACTGAAGTTAGAAAAGCAGAAACAGAGAACCAATGAGAGAAACTTACCACCTTCACCTCCTGGGCATCCAACTATTCTCTAGTCATAGTAGGACTTAACGACAGCAGGAGCCTCCTACAAGCAGATAACAATATTTCAGCCATCAAAAGTCATGAGGTCGCTCTTATGATTCAAAATGGTCAATATCCAGTTTCCAGCATGAAAAAAAGGGTTATTATTTCCATATAAAATGCCCAAATCAAAATGATAAATTCACAAAAGAAGAGATGTTTTGTATGTGCCTTCGTACATAGACAAAATGAGTTTACCCTTGAAACCATATTTGAGTTAATGAGTTTTATTTTGTCAACCAACTTGATTTAAAATTTACTGAATCGAATAGAATAAAAAGATACCTTCTGATTGTTTACTTGATCAAAACTGTTGCAAGAGGTATGGTTGAATTATAGTAAATTGGAATTTACTCACCCCCTCTAAAATATTGAAAAGCAGAGAGTTCGATATTATCTCATTTTTACTAGTAAAGCTACAGCTGATAATAAATAAAATTTAAAGAGTATTGCAATAAATTGTCCATTTTGTGCCTATCACCTTAAAGAGAAGTGAGTCGAGATGCAGCATATGCGCCTAGCCCTAAAGGATCCAGCGTGATTCCCTTGCCTAGGCGCACACCTTGACCACACTGGTTAATAAAATTGAAAAAGAAAAAGGATGAGACAACAATACAAAATAATGCACTCGTTAACATCTTCTGCTATATATTTAATTGCATCACAAAACACCAGAGCAAGAGACATCGATTTCAGATGAAAAGTAAACCATTTAAATAGAAATGCACATAAAGCCAATCCTTAGCATACAAAGGAATGGAGCATATAGTTTATAGCAAAGAAAAAGAAGGGGAGATGACCATTAGTATTTGAAACAGCATATGACATTGAAACAAACACTAACCTTTGTACCAAAAGGACCTACTGGATTGTTTACATCTTCAAGGATTTTCTTTCCCTAATCAAAATAGAACAAAAAAAATGAGGATGAAAATGCACCAACCTGATGCATAAACAGAGACAGCAGTAAATTAAATTTACACATGATGCTTATAACAATAATCTTCGATCACAAGAAATCCTCACATTTTGAAACCAAAACAAAGAGTGTAAGAAGAAAAATCACCTCGAGCTCAGCCTCAAGCTCCTCACGCTCATGACCAGTGGCGATAGGCATTACATCCTCAACCCTCTTCTTCACGATAGTATCCGCTACACATTCCAAACCAATTGAAATCAATGTCAGATACAGGATATCAAACTTTTAACATCTTCAGATTTCAAATCACTGTAATTACTGAACTAAAATATTCATATAGAAACAAATTGACATAAAAAGTCTTGCATAAGGGATGCACAGCTTGAAACTAAAATGACTCAATGACGAGGATCTATGGAAATTAGACTTACCTGAACCGGAAGAGAAGCAGTGAGTGAGGAAAGAAGCGAAAGGGAATGGATAAACGTGAGATTTGAAACAGACCGGCGGCAGCGTCGTCGACGTCGTCTTAGAGGCGGATCGGCATGGGACGGTGCTTAGTGTTTTGAACTGTGAAGTCAGTAGCCTTCTCCACATACCTCTGAACTCCAAAGATTTTTAAGCTTTGTTTTTCTTTTTCTTTTTTGGTTATTTTTTAAAATTTTTCTAATTCTCAGGGGACGATCAAAAAAAGCGATTGTAGTTGTTATTCTGTTTGTTTTGACACGTGCCACATTTGTTACATGTGCGAATTTGGTGGAAGTTGTTAGGGCTCGGTTTATGTTGACTTGTTCTGTCTTTGCAGATTTAGTTTAAATTATATTGTTGGTCCTTTATGTTTGTGTTATTTGATTTTAGTTATTAATTTTGAAAAGATTATAGTTTAATCATTTATATTACCGATTTATAATATCTTGATCATTAATTTATTAACTCTAATTAATAGGATGATGTGATATATTAGATAAAATGATTTATTTTTAACTGAATTCAATAAATTTTAGATAAAATATCAGTTTAACTTTTGAATTCTAAATAAAATATTAATTTAATTCATAAATTTTGGATAAAATATCAATTTAACCGTTGAACTTTAAATAAATCTCTCATTGATAGTTACCGTTAAAGATAAAAAATGAGTAAAGAGAGGATAATTTTGTATTCATAACTTAATCCTCAATTCTATTAAATACGATTTTAAAAAATCTCATTACATATTTTGAAATTTTTTTCTTTTGTAACTTTGTACTTATCAGATTCAAGATTATAGAGATCATTGCAAAAACGAGCTTTGTCAATTTCGATCACACTAAGTCATCGCAAAATATAAAAATTATGTGATTTTAAATAAATATATAAATTTTGTTATTATTTTGAATATGATGAATTAGATAATTTTATAAAGTTTTGGGCATTTTAGTAAACTAAACATTAAATTTACGTTTAAGAAATTAAAATAAATAAATTCAAAATTTAGGGTCTAACCGTCATTATCTGCTATAGGCAGTAATGGTGAGTGACATTCCATAGTTAGGACTTCGGAGAGACAGTTGGTGATTAGAAAATTATTTAAAGTTTGATGATCAAATTGAGATTTTATTCAAAATTGATAGATCAAATTAAAAATATTTTTTGATTAATATAACACGTGATTATATAAATAGAAATTTAACGGCTCAATGATTAAAATATTACAAATAAATAATTAAATGATCAAAATATTAAAGTTAAAAATTAAAATTAAATAACACGAAAACAAAGAGACAATAACCATGTAGTTTACTCTTACATTTAAGAAAAATTGTTGCTCCGATCCTTCATCATTTTAAAGTATTTTCATATTTAAATGAGAATATATCAGGTTACTGCGGTATTTTTATTACGATAGTCTTAAATTTAGAATTTAATAGTTTGATTTAAGGTTTTGAATTTAATATATATATAATTAGAATTTAAGATTTATAGTTTAAGATTTAATTTTAAAATAATAAAATTAAAATTTTTAATTTTTATTTTTGAATCTTAATTTTAATCATAAATTCTGACCACATATATTTAAACTCTTAAACAAAATTCATAAATCATATAACTGTGACATTTATGTAAATGACGTTTCTACAAACGCTTGCATATAAAATAATTGTTATATTTCTTCTTAATCAATGTTCATTTTTTCCGGTTTAAGTATCCGTCATTGGGCAAGTGAAAAACTTTCTTTGGCACTTAATTTCCACTATTTTAACAATTATTTTTTAGTGTATATTTTATAATTTAAATTTTATTTATATTTTTTATTTAAACTAAGTTATTTAAGTTTATATTTAGTTTATTTATAAATATTTATCATGTTATGTTATTAATATGATCTAATTTAAATAATTTTTAAAAATATACAATGTAAATATATTTTTATCATTTTTTCGATATACATATATAAATCAAAGTTAAGAGATTTGACTTAAACATAAAAACTTATTCACCAATTGTTAAAATTTTTAAATTATTCAAAATCTCATTTTATAACTCAGATTTTCTTGAGTTTTTTTGAAATCAAATTAAAAAAATATATATTTTATATATTTTTTATATCGATATATCGATAAATGAATGGAAGAATTAATGAAGATCATTAAGAGAGTCTATTTTCAATTTTAATTTGCACAACACAAAACAATTTTAGTTGTTAAAATAAATATAAATTATCAAGCACATTTATAATTAAAAAAAAACATTTTTCGATTTAAAAAAGCCATTTTTGATTTTATTATTATTTATATTATTTTTAATGAATTAGTCTAGGCTTGCTTGGGAGACAATTTTGACTGGGTATGCAAATAATTTTATATCTAACTAATAGTATAATTATTTAAGAAAAAAAGAGAAAAGAGGAGGCCGGTCCAAGTCCAATTAAAAGTTTGATGCTTTTTAAGCCTTAAAGTAATTCTCAACTGTTACCGAACCGGCAAGGAAACTTCTTCCTTATCTGGTACTCTTAACATCCTAACCGTCGGATCATTATCATCATTCATTTATTACCGTTCGATCACCAAAAATATTTCTAATCCATTTAAGAAATCCCTACCCTCCTTATATAATCCCAAATTTCAACGCGCAATACCTAAAATTTTCCATTATCAGCCATCAAGAATTCCTTTCTCATCGATTCTAATCTAATTCATTGACCATGAGATTCAAGAAAGGCAGCAAAGTTGAGGTATTGAGCAAGGAGGAGGTTCCGACCGGCGCTTGGCTTTGTGCCGAGATTATCTCTGGAAACGGTCATACGTACAGCGTGAAGTTCGGTTGGTTTCCGTTCACCAGTGAGGCGGCAGAGATGGGGAGAGTTCCTAGGAAAGCGATTAGGCCTTGCCCTCCTCCTATAAGACGGGACGATAATTGGGTTCCCGGTGATGTCGTTGAGGTGTTCGACGAGTTGTGCTGGAAACCGGCCGTGATCGTTAGGGTTCTCGGTGGAAACAACTTTTCCGTTAGGATCCTTGGATTGAGTAGCCAACTCAAAGTACATGAGTCTCGGTTACGTGTTCGACAGTCTTGGGAAGATGGCAATTGGTTCCTTGTTGGAAAGGTAAATTCCTTTTGTTTAATATGGCACTTCAATTTATCTGTTTTGTTTTGATTTATGTTAGAATTTATTGATCCTTACCTTAATTATTATTTTCGACTTCAGGGTTCGTCAACTTCCAGTGGGCCGCAGAAGAGGAAAATATCTTCTATTGGCTTCTCGGATGGTGGTGCAGAAAAGACGAGGGTGTTTGAAAAAGGTAGTAGTGGTTTTCAAAGAATAATAATTCGGCTTCCTTCGCCTGCCACTGAAAAGGTAGATGCATTTGTGTCCCCAAATAACATTCTCGGTGAAAGATGCATGCCTTCTTTTAATAGAATTGATGATACCATGAGTTGTGCATCGTCTGTTGGTAGTTGTAGTGGTTTGGGGATTAATGGTCGTAATTTGTCCCATAATCATGTATCTAACGGTTCTGAAAACTTAGAGGAGGATTATCGAAGTGATGCTGATTCTAATCCGGAAGTGAGATGCCAAGAAGAAGGAAGTTATGTTTCCACTAGCATGGGATTGGGGTATGATCTTCATAGGTCTGAACTGCATGCCTACCAGAAAGCTCTTTGGGCATTGCATGCGTCTGGACCTTTGACTTGGGATGAAGAAGAAAAGGTGACCAATCTACGACGTTCTCTTAATATTTCAAATGATGAACATTTGATGGAGCTAAGAAAGTTGAAAGATAACGGTAATAGGCTATTTATTAGATGCTACTAGATTTAGAGAAGTCCTTTTATACATGTTTATGCGGTAATGTTATGTTTTATTCAAATGTTGGAGATATTGTAAAGATACTTCAAAGTTCCAATTCTGTAATTGCTTTAATAGCTTCTTCTCCTACCTCCATGATTGAGGCCTTTTTTTCTTTATTTAATTTTTCTTTTCCTTTTCACTTTTTTATATGCAAAGATTTGAATTACATTCTTTTGTTGGTGTAACAGATGCCCTAAAAATGAAGTTGAGTACATCTTGTTTCAAATGCATGTCCTTGACTGCCTCCTTCCCCCTACTTTTCAAAACCTAAAGAGAGATCTTTTTCTTTATTCATTGGGTGGGGTCTTGTTTATTGTGACGTGTGCTGACTGGTTTATGATTCTAGCTGGTATTTTATATATTTTCTGTTTTATGCACGTGAAACTGTTCTACATCATCTCGTGATGTTGGCTACGGATGTTATACTTGCTTTATTTTGGCAGTATATGGAATTAATGTTGAGAAATATCTTGATGCTTTCTCAGAGTATCTCATGATGTTGGAGGCATCCATACCTTGCTTCTAAAGCCATGATTGGTTGAGTTTGTCATCTCTTCCAGTTGACCAAGAGGCAACATCCATGGTTTATTCCTAAGCGAACTCTTAGATGTTGGTATGAAACATTTCTAAAATTATTTTTCAAATTTTGGTTTATCTATGGCATTGTTAGTACAGGTTGTTGTCTCCTGTGTTGCAGAGGCCCTACAATTAGTTTGCAAATTGATTTTGCTGTGATTATGGAAAAGGTAAACGCATGATATGAAAAAAATACATTTATTTAAGAAAAGGACAACTATGATGGTTTGAAAGCTTTTCTGCCTCCAGAATGTACATATAATAACGGAACGTTTTAAGCCAGGGTGATTAATACATCTCTATCTATTTCTACTCACTTTTGTCCAAAGACTTCAATCCTTAAATGCTCACCTATTGACAAGAATATGTTACTATCTATTAATGCTTAAAATCAAATTTGTCTTTTTTCGTGTGTGTGTGTGTGTGTGGTGTGGTGGGGGTGGGGGTAAATTCTTACGGTCTCAATGTGTAAACAACTTCATAGGTGGTTTCTTGATTTTGATAGATGGATACTTGTACGTCCCTCTTTGGAACATCAGGTTCAAAATTCTTCTGTTGTGATTTTAGAGTTATTTTTTCCGTGCATAGTATTATATGTTCTCAATCCTAATGAAATTTGTGTGAAAAAATCCTGTTGGCATCAATGAATAAAGAATCGGACAGGATGGTTGAACTGAAAATCTGTGATTTGTTTGGTCCAATAAGTGGAATTCAATCTTGAACTGATCGAGTGGTGGTTAATCTGGTATAAACAAAAAAGTTAAGTATTTTTTTCTTTTGTCATCCAGTTCTTTTATTTAATTGAATTTTAGGTTTCTAGCATGTGAAGTTTCTGTTCTGCTGCTGGGAAATTGCAAGAAACATAAACAAGGCTTGAAATATTAGTTACTAAATATTTTGCTTTCATTTTCTCTCCTTATACTTTAGTGTATTTTGATGGAGCATTCAAGTGGGTGGGATTATGGGATAAATCTTCAGCTTACATTGGAAACCTGCTGTTTTTTTTCCAATTTTGGAGCAAGTGCTATGCTTTACACTAGAAGCCTAAGTTCCATTTTTTATGTGTCTTTGGTTTTAGGTCTTGGGTTTTCTTTAAAACTTTTAGATTTTCTGTAAGGCTTAAAGTAAAAAAAAAAGTGACTATTCAGTCAAACGTTTGTGGTATTTTTTTGGCTTTATGCAATGTATGTTGTATAGTGTCAATTCATTTTGTTACATGCTATTTCTCTTTATCCATGTCTGTAAATGAAAAGGGTTTTTAATATTAATCTCGACAGTTTAACTGTTTGTTGTATAGTGTCAAACCTTGTTATTTTATAACCTTTCTAAACCAGCGGTCAATTCATTTTGTCACATGCTATTTCTCTCTCTCCATGTCTGCAAACGAAAAGGGTTTTTGAATATGGTGAATCTACCAATGCACCTTGATATATAGTCAAAGTACACCATCTTTCAGGTTAGTTTGTTTTTCCATGGTAACAATAACTTGTATTCTTATATATATTGCAGTGGCTTACTCTAATTGTGAAAACTGTTTGGAATAGAGGCCTTTGTTATTCTGTAATTGCGCTTCTTTCGTTTGAGGATACTTGATTTCAAACTTAGATTTTCCTGCAGAATGCTATTAGCTTTTTAGATTTCGTCTTCAGTTACCTTAGCCGTGTACTTGGATCTCCATGTCATTGCCCATTGGTGCTGCTTTACAGGTTTGTTTACTTGCCCATCAAAGCTTAAAAGGGTGAAGGACTTGACCAACCTGCCTTGCAAAAGGGAAAAAGCAAAACATGACACCAATTCAAACAGTGAAAAGTAATTGCTTAGGTAGATTTCTTGAGCTTCTGTCAAAAGATCATGAGTATTGTTTGAAGTTCTATCGACTTTAGATCATCATTCTTGCAATAGAAAATACCATCTTAAACTCAAAGAGAATATTTTACTTTTGTCTCTTCTGTCTGAATCACGATGCCTGTGGTTTTGCTTTTAATTTTTTGAAACTGCTGTCAGCAAACAAATCCCTGCAAATCATGTTCTATGGTTATATTCTTGTCTGTCAGTTTTTCCGCTCTTCAGTGTTGTTCCAAATGGATTCTTGTATTTTTCATCATAAATTTGACATTTAGATTTATAGAACAGGATGTGTGAATTTGTTACAGTTTGTTTGTTATTTCCAGCTTTGAAACTGCAACGCAAGTGACGGATGCAGTGAATGGAAACCAAGTTGATGTTATTAAATGTTTTGATTTGATCCATTCCATAGTAAGGGTTGATTTAGATCTATGTTGTGACCCAGCATCTCGGAGCAAAGTCAAGTGTAGGTGAGCTGCCACCATACTATACAGTCAGGGTTGAATTTAATTAGCTTAAAATAATTGGCTAAGTAACAATTTATTTTTTCCTTCCAGTTTTTACTAAATATTCATTTTTATTTCACTACTATTGTACGATGTCGATCGGATAATTATTTTAAAAACCATGAAATTAATTGCCATATATACACTCATTTTCTTTTTGAAAAAAGTTGATAATATATGAAAATAATTCTGGATGTGCCTGCGACGATATATAAAATGAAACAAATAAACTTCTCAATTAGCAACTACTAAGTTAAAAAAGTTTGGTTTTCACGTGATTATCTTGGTGTTAATATATTCGATCTTATCAGAATTTTGTGATTAAAAATGTTGAAATTGATGAGAGAACGAGAAGCATTGTGTTTTAGGTATCACCAAATAAATATGAAAAAAAATGTGATGTTTTACTACTGTATTATTCGTATAATTTATTTAAAATTTTATAATAAATTTTAATTGATTAAATTGATTTTTTTTTTAGTTTGATTATTTTTCTTTAAAATATCAATTTGATTAATGTTTAAAAATATTTTAACTAATAAATTTTGAGTAATTCAATTTGATTGCTTAACCAAATTAATAACATTCTTAACTTAAATTCGAATCATTTTGATCTGAAATTGGTATTAATTTAACACACCCTAACCCAAGTCTAATCTGATATCCACTCGACATTGACCCAGATCTAAGTCAATTTGAACCCGACCCAACAGTTATCGAACTATTGTCTTTACCGAACATAACATCAATCCAATCTGGCCCATTTTACATCCTATTTATATTTCATCTTAAATTACACTTCATCTATTATTTAAATACAAAGTAATAAATAAACAATATCTCACTGTAAATTATATTGAAAATCAACATTGTAGCCGTCAAATTTAGATTACATTTCCCCTACTGGCTACTGCTTCTCAATATTTTCCAAGCTCCTAGTCTACCATTTAGCCAAAATCATAACCAGATCAATGCAAACACCCAAGTAGACAGATAATACCACTGATGATGATAAAACTTATATTTGAGGGAAAATAAAGGAAAGGAAAGGGCACATGAAGCTTAATTTTAACTTCATTCATCAATAGATTTAGAGCTAAGCTGAATCCATTTTTTTCCATTCCAAATATGAATAAGAGATATGGCCTGGACAGTGACACTTCACAGATTGTAACACCTTAAACTCAAAGGTTTGCAAGTTCAGTTTATTTCTCTATAAAGGACCTACAGGAACGATGCTCAAAGACTCGCACAGACTATATCCTGGCAGGCAAGCTGAAACAAACATATCAGGCATCAGTTGCCGTATCCGTCTCTCCGGTTTTCCCTTCTCCAACTACATGAAGGCCACTCTCAATCTTACGGGCAACCTCATCGGCTACCGCCTTCACTTTCCCGCTTGGTTCGTTTACAGGTAATAAACCACTCTCTTCACGAGTCACTGGACCTGTCTGCCATATTCTAATCGTACCATCTTCAGATCCTGAGGCATATGATTCCCCTCCAGGGGAGAAACGTACGCAGTGGACAGGACCATGGTGACCCTTGTTGCAACCTACATGGATTAAGCATCATCTTAAACACCGACAAAAAGCCGTAAATAAGACATCATCTAATAAGTCCCACATACTGCATAAATACAGCTCATGTGGCACAGAGTAGGGATCCAACTATATATATTCTCACTTGCAGCATTTGAAAAATACCCAAACACGAGACTGAATATTCTTTATAACAGCAACCAAAAGATAGCCAAGTAAATAAAGGTGTTAACGAAATGTTAAAATGGAACCACTTTAGGTATTAAGCAATACGAAGTTCAAAGTCATAGTCTTCATAAATATTTTCTGTTCCTAACAATCTCGAGGCACATACCAAGCTCTTTTCCAGTATGAAAATCAAAGATATGGACCCACATGTCTTCTCCTCCAGCAACGAACTTATTCCCATGCTTCGGTTCCAGTGAAGCTGATTCTACATTGCATGGCATATCATAGCTTTTCACCAATCCAAAACTGGTAAGACAAATACAAATGTCAGCAGCCTTGATGGAAAAAGAATTAAAACTCGCACAAACAGTCAAGTTATTTGAACTTACTGATTTGCATCCCAAAACTTAACAGTAGATCCATCAGCAGTAGTTATATAGTGACCATCCTGACTTACTTCTGCACTGGTGACGGGTGATTTGGTCTCGAGTGTTTGAACAATTTTGCCACTTCTTAGATCCCACAACCTACAAATGGAGAAAGTACCAAGGTCCCGGAAGTTACATGTGCATGCATATTCATCAGATGTTGTGAACACATAAAAGGTTTGAAAATGCACCATTAATCTAAACTGAAATCTCACTTTTTATATTTATTACTTTCCTGAACTTCAAGTATCTAAGAGATTTCACAACTTCCCATACAGCCTGATACTCTGAAACAATTTTTGAAGTCAACCAGCAAATAATGCCACCAGCATTTTGTTCAGCTAAGTCAACTTAACCTAAAGGAACATTTTGCATAACCTGCAAAATGCCCTAAACTTCCATGCTTAACTTTAACCTTGAGAAACAATATGTATCCGTTACACAAGAAAAATCTACCAATTAGGCTAGGCACCTAATCGCATAATCCTCAAGTGACACAATATTAATATGACATATGATACTTGTTACAAACAAAATATCTTACAGCAAGCAATGGGAGAAAAAGAAGAGAGAAAGTGCTATCAATTGAATAATCATACCTAACACCATTACTATCAGTACAAGAACTTAAGATCATCTGGTCACTGTGGAGCCATGCAACAGTTCTAATTGAGCCGGCAGAATTATCCACTAGTCTTGGCTGTGCATCTAGACGATTTAAATCAAATATTCGGAGAATTTTCTCAACTCCACCAGTGAGTAGAAAGTGTGTATCCTGGAAATATAACAATTTACTCAGATGATGCAACAAGATAACAAATGAGCAAGGCATATATAGATAAATTTTATTTTCACTGAAGAATAATTTATTGAAGCAGGAATGTCACTGCATGATGCAAGAATTTAGTCCAATATAAACACTCTCATATGTTAAATAAAATTTCAATTATCTAAAGGTTTCAGAGGAAAAAATCCACCAGAGCCCACTTAAGATCTTTACTTCAGTCCATCAAAGAGCATATGCAATTATATATAGCAATTCAAGTTCCCAAAGAAAGATGAAGAATATAAATATAGAAGCCGAAAGATTAGTCAAAAAGAAAAGTATGCTAACTCTTTTCAATGGTAGACAAAAAGTTAAAAAAATATCCAAAACATTAATTTAAAGCAGTATTTTCACTAATATTTGCATGGGATTTCACTAACTGACTCAATACACATGCTAACTCGAAAAAATAACTATACAGGCATTTCAAGAAATATAATGTTATTGCAATAAGTTCTAAATGGAATGCAGTAGTGCTTATGTACTATACAGACCAGCCCTATCAAGAACAACATTGCAATGAGCAGAGAGTACATAAGCATTAAATGCAGGCATTAGTTCAAATTATGAAATAATATTTAAAAGAGTAGTTCCAATGGAAAAGTAATTAATCCCTACATCTGAAAAGGCACAAGCTCGAACAATATGCTTGTGTTCAAATGAGTGCAATTCGTCTCCTGTCAATGCATCCCATAGTTTCCTGAAAATATTGGAGGAAAATGATAAATCCCACCTCTCAATTCACCATCGTCACTAACAATATATATATAACCAAAACATGTCGGTCCACTGAATTTATCAAAAAGTTTATAACACCAGAATAACCAATTGCATAAACTATAAAGTATGTAATTCACATGTCAAATGAATGAATAATATTATTATTCCATCCAAGAAAACATCAATGTTGCAACACAAAAACAAGCACATCGTCCTTCCAATAGCTATTGTGCAGTGCTCCTTACAAAATCATTAAAGTGTTGAAAAGAACCATTTGCCCCATTAATCGTACTTCTTTGCTCAATAAGTTAATGAGGGACAAACAGCTCAGCATCCCACAAGGATGGGGTCCCATTTCTTTTCTGGGGAGTGGGGGGTATTTGATAGGAAATAAATGTAAATGGAGAAGGAAAATTATTGTTACAAATAAATCAAATCAAGTGCTTGTATGTCACCCATTCGAGAGAATTTAAAAGTACGACGTTAGATATATTAAGTATATAATTAGTTATATGAAACACATCTTTTATTATAGATAAATATTTTATACATTATTAATTATTATATTACAAATATTATTATATATTTAAATAATAATAAAATAAACTATATTTAAATAACAAGTAGAAAAATATCGGTCCAAGAAATAAAAATAAGAGGATCAAACCTTTTCTTTTGACTCCTTTTCAAATGCAATAATTGTTGGTTGATTATATATTTCATTTTAGTTCAATGATTATTGTTTCCTATTTGATTCTATTGAATTCCACATTTGCAGTTGCGATCGGATTGATTCATTAGAAAGAATCGATTCAATACATTTCATATTACTACCAAACACAAAGTTTTGTCTTGTATGTGGTACTTGTAACGAAAATTATGATCAAGATACCCTATCAACCACCATCTACTTTAGAGAATCATCCTAAAACAATTTTCAACTATAAGGGTTTACTATCTTACCACGAATTAGAGAATTAGGCAGGGATTTTTTTAACAGAAACTGAATCACAAACAACAAATTAATCCTCATTAGCTTCCATTGAGCTGTTGCACCTATCCTTTCCTTTTTTTATCATTCTCGCTTGAAAGCTTGAAAATCTTTGTTTATGTTTATTTTTGTAAATTAATGGGATTTTGCTCATGATTGCCCACTTTCCATTCTAGGATTTCTCTGAATTTGGAAGCTATCACTTAGTAGGTTTCCATCCCAAGGTTCAATCCAATTAAGTCCGCAACATCTACCAATTTCACCCTTTTCTTTCCTCCTTTCCTCTTTCTTTCATTTATTTATAGACCTTTTTATGTGATTTAGTTGATATATACACGGGAAAAGATGGGGAGAACAATTAAATTACGTACGCAGAAAAGTCAGCCGACGCAGATGCTGCACGTAACGCTTTGGTATCCAAGCAGGAGCTCCATATTGCACCTTTATGCCCTTCAAATGTGCCAATCCAATCTCCAGTTTCCCCATTTCTTAACATTGGAGTGGAGTCTGAATTTACAATGCATCAATAGAAATATAGTTGATAAACATTAAACTAAATTCCATAGACAACCTGATCAACCACAAACTAGATTTCCTGGCTCTGAAACGAGTATCCGTTTCAAGTAGCAGAGCAACAATAACTCACAGTTCTGTTCAAAGCAAAACAACAGCTAAAGGCCAGCTCAACATAATCTACATCAACACTGGATGAAGGCATTCAAATTCACACAACTAGAAGACTACTTAGTCTGCAGTTCAATCTAACAAGACTAAAATCATTACTAAATAACTAATAAACAAATCAACATTAAATATATATCTAAAAATAAAAATCAAACTGAAAATCAATATGATCCAGAGAAGCAAAACAGAGACCCAATTCAACATTAGTGTAACTGAACAAGAATCCATAGCTGATTATACAAAAATGATCACTAAAACAGAATTCTAAAGAAAACCCAGAATTTAAATTGGTATAAACCGATCAAAAATTGAAACCCATACCTTTACTGGCACTTATAAGAAAAAATCCATCAGGAGTTATAGGACTGTAGAACAAATCAACCACCGGCCTTGAATGCCCATGGCACACTAATGGCACAGTCACCTTTTTCTTCTCCATTTCCTCAATTTAAACAACAATAATATTAGAATCAAAAACCCAATAAAACAAGTACTTAATCCTTCGAAGATCAAATTTTCTTTTCTTTATATTAACAAACAAAGATCTTTTTTTAAAAGAAGGGGATGGAGTGGAAACCCTAAACGTAGGGTTTGATTTATTTATGATATTGCTTGATTATTAGAAGTGTTTGGATATGAGAATCAAAACAGTATTTTTATTGCTAAAAAAACTATAAAAACGGAAAAGTAAAACTAAAATTTGTATAATATATATGGGCTTTGAGAGCAAGGAAGAACATGGAAGGAGATCATATTATATATATAGTAGTGTGAGAATTTGGCATTTTGTTAGGATTTGCAAAAAAGGACTGATGTTTTTGAAGTTTTACAAAATCAACCATTGAAATTTTTATATAAAATGTGCAATTTCTCTGCTCTAAATCTCTAAAGGATCCAATTGGGATCCAATTCTTCTTCATTAAGCTAATCGCAATTTCAATAGTATGATTGAAGTAGAAAGATGTTCGGTTAAAACATAAAAACTCGTAACTACATATAATTAGAATAACGTTCGGTCGATTCGAATTAAAAAATTTTAAATTATTTAAATTAAAGTGTTATATTTTACGATTTAAAGTTATTTTTTTAGTCGTTGTCGTTATATGACAACTAAGAAGCAGAAGCAACAACATGTGTCTTCGCCGCCGCTTCACCGCTCGAGCCCACCACCAGTTTCTCTTCAATCCTCTCAGTCTCAGGCCATGGCGTTGGTCTTGAATGGGCTTTTTCATGGTAAGAAAACAAGGCCCTTTTCCTACGGAGAGATGTCAATTTCCGCACCTACCATGAAGTGGAGCCCACGGAAAAGTCAGTCCACCAACTCTTACCCACTCCCGCAAAGGCAAAGCCGATACGGTTGGTGAAGTGGGAACGCCACCTCTCCACCCAAATAAATAAACAACGAAACCATCATCTCCTCCTTCACCAGCCAAAGCAAGCTGTGAAAAAATGGCAGACAATTTCTGGGGGGATATGCCGGAGGAAGAGTACTACACGTCGCAGGGCGTTCGTAACACAAAGTCTTATTTCGAGACACCAAACGGGAAACTCTTCACACAGAGCTTCATACCTTTGGATCAAAAAGTGAAAGCCTCCGTCTACATGACACACGGATATGGCTCCGACACCGGATGGCTATTCCAGAAGATTTGCATCAACTTTTCAACTTGGGGTTACGCTGTTTTCGCAGCCGATCTCCTTGGACATGGCAGATCCGATGGTCTCCGTTGCTACATGGGTATTTTTCCATTACTATCAACTCTTTTATGGTTTCAAAATGGATCTAGCTTTGTTTTTGAACTGATTACTCTGCTTTTACTAGGGAATTAGCAGCTAAATCTGGTCTTTTTGGCAATATAGTCAGTCATTCATGTCTGAATTCAAGTACCTAAAAATCCGGATAACACACGTTAAGATTTAAGATCTTATTTTATTCATAAACTTGTGGATTGAAAGAGAAGTGTTCTTGAGAGAATTAAAGATTTACTCTGTTCAATTTGCAGTACCATGTTTTCAGAAAACTAACAAATTTTTGATTTACTTGCCATTGGAAGTTTGGAACTTTAAGTTATGCTATTCAAATTGTGTCTCGAAAATGCATTAGAAGAGGATATGTCAAGAAAAATGGAACATGTGTTTTGAGGATGAATTACTTGATTGCTTTGCTATTGAAGTTGTTCAACAGAGCTGCTGATTCTTGATGCAGGTGACTTGGAGAAAGTTGCTGCCACGTCTCTATCGTTCTTCAAGCACGTCCGCAACAGCGATGAATACAAAGACTTGCCTGCATTCCTCTTCGGTGAATCCATGGGAGGAGCAGCAACGATGTTGATGTACTTCCAATCTGAGCCTGAAATTTGGACCGGTCTAATATTCTCGGCACCTCTCTTTGTGATGCCTGAGAATATGAAACCGAGTAAGGTCAGGTTGTTCATGTATGGCCTACTCTTTGGATTAGCCGATACATGGGCGACAATGCCAGACAACAAGATGGTTGGGAAAGCAATCAAAGACCCAGAAAAGCTCAAGATCATAGCATCGAATCCAAGACGATACACCGGACCACCAAGGGTTGGAACCATGAGAGAGCTGGCTAGGGTGTGCCAGTACATTCAGGACAATTTCTCAAAGGTGAAGGCACCATTTTTGACAGTCCATGGGACAAGTGATGGTGTAACATGCCCAACATCTTCCCAATTGCTGTACGAGAAGGCGTTGAGTGCCGACAAAACCTTGAAACTTTATGATGGGATGTATCATTCGTTGATTCAAGGGGAGCCTGATGAGAATGCTGATCTTGTTTTGAAGGATATGAGGGAATGGATTGATGAAAGGGTGGAGAGGTATGGGTCTAAATAAAGTGCTGTAATTGGGTTCCTAATTCTTCTCTTACAAAAAAGGGTGTCTTTCATAATTGGGTTTTGGTGGATGATTAATTTGAGTTTTAAGGACAAAAAATGTTAAAGATTATTGTAATAAAGACGATCAATGGAAATTTAATGTTGTTTGTCATGATTATTGATCATAAAGCATAGATGCAAAGCTGTCATAAACGACTTCAACAACATCGTTGAATCATTTTCAAAATTCACACTCCCTTAAACGTCAGCGTTTAGCTTTATCTTCTATCCAGAACTAGTTAAAACCTTCAGAAAATCCCTGCCAAAGCCAGCAATGCTCTGCGGTTTCAACAATGGCTTTCTCTGCAAAATCTCTTCGAGCCCTTATCAACCCGCCCTCCGAAGCTCCTTCCGGACCAAAATACGAAACCCCAAATCCCTATTAAGAAAAAACACGCAAACTAGACAGCCAGTTTCTCTTGTCCCCGCTGTGCATATCCTGTCAGCAGAATATTCTATGCTGAAACATCTTTTTTCTGCAAGTTAAATTGGTTCCAAGCAGGTCCCATCCTACCACACCTTCCATACATGTCCAGAAGTGCATTCGGTAAGAAACTATCAAGTGCCACGCCGGTCCTCGATGCATATGCTGAAACATGTATGAAACAGAAAGACTCAGAAGCTTGTAAGAATGCTGTAAAATCATCTTGAATGTAGATGCTCCATTTGCATGAACAGCAAAAAAGCTTCTTTTCTGTTTGCTTGGGGATGTACTTTTAAATAAGGGAAAAGGCATTAGGACCATGGCTTGGTGCTCAGAGGACCTCGGCAAACTCCATGTTTCCGAATTGCGTAAACTTTAGGCGGATATGGGTTGATTCCATCTTTCAGAGGTGGAGAGGGTCCTTTTGAATATACACTATACAGATACGAGGCTTGACAGGTTTCTGGCTTTTGAGTTCACTTCCTCTGCTTGTGACAGCTCCTTTACCTGGGCTCTCAACGCTTATAGGCTGATGATATAGTGCAACACAACTTGGATAAGCTCCAGTCCACCCCTTTCGATTATTAATAGGTGAGCTCATTCATACCTTTGTTGTAGTTATGGTAAAGGGTTGTCCACTTCTGTACTTTCCTCTGTAACGTTGTATTTATCCTGTAAATTTGAATCAAATTTCACAGCAGTA
Organism: Abelmoschus esculentus; assembly: GCA_035048815.1. Lineage (NCBI taxonomy): Eukaryota > Viridiplantae > Streptophyta > Magnoliopsida > Malvales > Malvaceae > Abelmoschus > Abelmoschus esculentus. The sequence continues at coordinate 6,463,259 of JAUCBN010000007.1, read as the reverse complement.
TCATATTGAAACACATCTGTTTTGCTCGACTTTACGGCTTCTTTTTTCTTTAATGTTAATGCGATGTATTTAGGCCCGTCAGGTTGCATACAGCAGTATCATATTGAAATACATCCGGATCTATATCGGATTATATAGATATGTTATTCGGACTTTGGTGTGTAACTGTGGGATATGGATTTTCATAATTATTTCGAACTTGATCCTTCTGTGAGAATGCACCCTACCATAAAATAATATATGGCAATTCAGACTTAAAAACAAAAATACACAAAATACTCTGTTTATTATTAGACGCAGGAGCTATAGCAAAGAGCAATCTTCAATACCCCACCAAATCATACATATCAGGGAAAAAACACTCATAAAATATACAGATTTTGACCAAACTTACTAGGATCTATAAGTAAGCAACAAGCTGTTATATATATACATACCTCCAGTCCACTTAATTATTCAACCTGACACAGATACTTTTAGCAATCATCAAATAAAAAATAATAGAAATAAATCAGGTCAATACTGAAAGAATGAAGAACAAGCACTCAGAGAGATGCACTACTGGTGAAAATCTTCATATTTTCACTGCCTTCTTTATTGTTTTGATGGATGATTTGAAGAAGTTACTTCCCACAGCATAATCTTGTTCATCGTCACTAGTTACTATTGGCTTCTTTCTCATGCATTCCACTCCTTTCTTCATACCTCCGAAGATCAAAGATGGCGAAGATGGGATTCTTCGAAAGGCCCTGGCACTCTCGGACCTCTTAAGAACTCTTTCCTTCCGGTTTCCAATGGCGTCACCCTCGAAACTTGCCACTTCACAAGCATTGCTACTTCTCCTTGGTGTTTTGTTGCCTTGTACATCAACAATCTCTTCTTTCTTCTTCCCATCATCAGCCTTCTCCCGAACCATGGTTTGCATGGTGAGCTCTTTCTCCTTCAATGGATACTTTTGATCTAGCTTCTTTATGATTTCATCCGTTCCAGTCATTTCCTCTGCATCTACTTTGTCCAATTCTTCTTGAGTGTTCTCAAGCAGCATTTGGAGCCACCTATCAACATTCCCTTTCCCCCTCTGTCTCCGGCTCTCTTCATCTTCCTCTCCTTCGGTTTCTTCAAGGACAGGGAATCGAATTTCTTGTCTCTCATCTTTTATTTCAAGCCGCTGAAACTTCTGCTCAATTGGTCTTTCATCTTCTAAAGCAGCCACGGCTTTATCATGCTCCTCGCGCTTTAGTTTCAAGGCCTTTTTTGCTGCAATTGTGAGCTCCTCTTCGATTTCTTCATTCTTTTGATCTTCATTTGAAGATAAACCAGCTGCAGATGCTTTTTGTTCTTCCTCCAGAAACACTCTCAGCTCCTTGTGTGAAGGTGTAATCGGCCTGATTCCTGGTAGATAAAGAACGGTTTTGCTATCTTGACCTTCAAAGAAAGTATCATCCATTCTCGATCGCTTCCTTGCGTGTTCCAGTTCTGGCCTTATCTGCTTCTCGATCTCATCTCGCTGTTTAAATTTCTTGTGGAGTTCCTTCTCTGATGCATCACATATAGCCTTTTGCGCCTCGAGTCTTGCCATGAGAGCATTGGCTGCAGCCTGGTTCAGTCTCACCTGTTCCTTGTAAACAACAGTCCTACAAGAATCAAAACAATAAAAACTCTTGAAATCTATAAACATAAGCCTGAAAGTTTAAAACATTGTCATATAACAGCATGCTTTGGGAAATCTTACTGGTGCATGGCATCCCGAATCATCTTTTCCAGCATAATCCTGTATGAAGATTGTGCCTCAGCCAGCCGCCGGCACTTTTCGGCCCTTCTCCGCCTCTTTATCAGTTCTGCTTCCAAGTCTTGAATAGAGAACTTTTCTTCATCGTTCTTCTTCCTCATTTCACTCACTTCTGCATCCAACTTCTGGATTTCAGCTTGCATCTTGCTTGTTTCTTCCCTTTGTTTCAATGAATCTCTAGCCATGACAATGGCCTGATATGGATTTGTAACAAAATCTGGGTTTTCATTTTCCTTCAGAATGCTACCTTTCATTCTCCTTGCTGCTAAAATTGTTTCAAAAACACAAAAACGTTAGTCCGAGACAAATGATTGAAAAGCTACTCGTATCCGACATTCACACTTGAGTTCGAGTAACATATACTAACCAATAATAGGAGACTGTGGCCTTATCTGCCTGTTGTAATCCAGTGATTTTAAAGCTGATGAAGAGTCATATAGTTCCTTTCGAGTTACAACAACAGCAGCAGGAGCAAGCCCAAGTAGATCTTTTGACTTCATAAAATGCTGAGGGAAAGAATGTGAATCCACAGTTTGTGAAGCGTTTATTTCTTCATTTTCACCCTCTGCAAACAAGAAGGAAAATGCCCTGTGCCTGCCATCACAATTCAATCATCAATTTCCATTTATAGATTGCACCAAGCTATAGAAATTTTTTAAAGAGAAATAAAAAAACCTGAACCTGAAATCGGAGTTTCGAGAAGCAAAAATGGACAAGAACTGGTTCACAGAAATCCCCAACTGGAAATCCCACCAAGGGACTTGAAATTCCAGCTTGTTATGTTTTTTCTTGCACACTTGCCATTGTAGTATCCTTAGATTGCTTGCAACAGTCAATCCACCCCCTAAAGACATCAAACCCATCACCATGATTAAAGCCTAATGAGAAGTGAAAACATAACCCAAAAAAGAACCAACAGAGAAAGTAATGTACTTGAACAAGGAAACCAGTGATCAATGTCCCATGAAAGAGGTGAAGCTGAATCAGCATGGTAATACAGGACATTTCCATACGGATCCACTCGGATTACTTCCGGATCAAAGCCGGCGTTCCTGAATTAAAAGGAAGTGATAGAAATCAGGAAAAAAAAAAGTGCAAAAAATTCAAATCATTACTTTAACATATCTCTAAGGTTTAAAGAATTTAATTCAAGTAAATTACCCTAAATGACTGAGCTGCTTCCACAAGAGATTGATGAAGATTTTTGGCTTAGCTGTTGGCCTTGCTTTTGGATCAATAATTGGGAACAGTTCATCCAGTTCCTTTGCTCTCAGATTCTGCAAAAATACAAATTAGTGATCAATTTCATTTTAATTAAAAAAACAAAAAACACCCAAAACTCATTTCTCCTTCATCATTGAAGAACACAAAAAAAACCTTAAAAAATTACCTCATTTTGTTGCAGAACGTAAGGAATGAAGGTGAAAGGAGGGCCATGGTTGTAGGGACCAAGACTACGGTCCCTGCATATCTTTGCATAGGCTCTTGGGTATCCGAGACACTCGTCGATCACCATTTCCTCATCGGCGAAGGAGTAATCGACAGCCATTTCGTAAAGGAGTGAGATTTTCTGCTGCTGGTCTTTTTTGAGAAGATGAAAGAAACAAACAATAGAAGATGAGCTGTTTTTTTGGTTTGGGAATTAAGAAGTGAAAGGCAACGGTCGAATTCTGTGCATTATTAAATAATCTGAGATTTAAATAAAGGAGATTTGGTAGCATTAAAATGAGTGGAGCCACGTAAGAACAAATTCGGAGTGGGGATGTGTAACGGCTATATATTATTTATGGGCTGGGCTCAGCTGGTACATACAAAATTAAATACTCTCTGTCTTATTCTATAGGTTTAATTTTGACTTTTTGGAGTATTTTTTTTTGAATTTTAAGTTATTATTATTTTAGAATTATTATAAATAAAGATATAAAAATATATTTTAAAAACATTCAATTAAATAGTTTTAATATACATTTTAAAATTTAATTAATTAAAATATTTAAAATAATTATAATCACAGTTAAATAATAATTTTGAAAAAAATAATATTAAATATATTAAATACGACAGAAAAAATATTTATTTTTTAATTTATTATTTAATAATATACTAAACCTAAAAAAATTATTATAAAAGTTAAATAAGTGACAAATTCAATTAAAATATTATACATTTATTAATAAAATTTAAAACTGAATCTTAAAAATAATATTATTAAAAAATTTATAAATTTTAAATATAAACCATAAAATGAACATGTACAATATTTATGTATCATGTTCGTATTATAATTTCTAAAATAATTGTATTTATCGCTTCGTATAAATTTTAATATCATTATAGATAGGGACGGAGCCAGGATCGAATATTGGAAGGGTCAAAAATCTATTAAGCCTTCAAATCTAAAAATTAGGACGGACAAAAACTTTATTTTATTACTATCTAAATTACGAATGACCTTAAATATAATTATACCAAAAAAAATTGCCCCTTCCACTTACAACATAGATCCGTCCCTCATTATAGATTTTAACATATTCAGATAATAATACATATTTTAATTATATTTATTTTCTTATTTAAAATATATAGATATTATTAATGGCAAAATATCCTTCATTTTTATTTGTTAATGTTATGGTTTGGACAGTTGAAGAAGTGTTTTTTTTCCTTTGATATTTTTAAATAGCATCCGTCACCATTTTCTTTTCAGATATTAAATATAATTAATTATTAATTATTGATATTTATATTTGTCCATACTGTTTATTTTTACGAGTTATTTGGTTAGACTTTTTAACTTTTCTTATATATAATTTTGTTTTTAGAGGTTAATTTGTGATTTTTGATGGTTTAAAGGGGAATATCTAGCTAATTTATTTTTTGTAGGCTTTTGTGATTTTATTGTATTTTTATTTATTTAATAAGAACTAATTATTATTATTATAGAACTGAACTATTCTTTATTAATTAAAAAACACAACTATTTGTCAAAATATATGTAAATTTTTTTCAAATTCTATTTTCCAAAACTTTATTTCTAAAAAGGGTGGGGACCCCAATTTTGCATTTACTTTTAGCTATTATATTAATATCCATACCCATAGTAAATCATGAGCATAAAAATCCACTTATTTTGTGAATTGATTGATATTTACATCTAGGGGCGTAAACGAGCCGAGTCGAGTTCGAGTAGTGCTAAGCTCGGCTTGACTCGTTTAGAACTCGAGTTGTGTTCGAACTTTCTTCGAGCCTAATCGAGCTAAGTATTAATTGATCTTTGATCATGTTAGACTTGAGTAACTCTTATCTCTTATGTCTCATTTAAAGCTTAACGGAGAAAAAACTTTTATACACAAGTTGTGTAAACTCAATCTTGTTAATTTTTAGGTTTTAGTATGTTAATTTAGAGTGTAAGACTTATGTTTAGGGTTTAGATTTTAGGGTTTTAAAGTATATTTATATTTTCGAGTAGCTCGTGAGCTTTTCGAGTCGAGTATCATGTAGCTCGAGTCGAGTTTTGACCGAGCTTTAATCGAATCTAGCTCGAATAACTCGCGATCTGTCTCGTCTCATTTACGGCCCTATTTACATCCCTAGTTACACCCAATCTTCCTCTTTAAGAAACATATCAATGGTTGCTTTAAGCTTTTATTATTCTCCTCCATGGTTTGAATTTGAAAATATTGAAATAATGGAGCAGTTGAAGATGTAATAATAAAAAAAAAAAGTTGATGTCCTTTTGTTGAGAAATAATTTATGTCCCCCCAAAGGTACATTATTTGTTTGACCGACTGACCAGAGAGTTAATGAATTGGTTCGTTATTATTGTTTTAACATTTTTTATAGAAAAACATGGGAAATAGAAGAGGTCTATGGTTTAGATTGTTATTTTTTTATTTAGTTATAGTGATTACAGTAATATCTGTTTTAGAGTATACGTAATTTTAATCATTGGATATTAATCGCTCAATTACTGTGTTGACAGTACTGATGCTCGAATCCGTGACTTTTAGGAACAACAATCGTTCCTTCAACCGATGAAGCTAGATAGTTCGTGCTTAGATTGTTATCTTTTAATGTCTTCTTATGTACTGTATTTAAGATATTTTGATCGAATTAAATTTAATTAATAAAATATTATTTAATTTTAAACCGAATAAAAATTTTATGTTTTTTATTGTGTCTTTTTTATACATTATATTAAAATAATATTTAAAAAATAAATTCTAAATATCATTTTTAATTTTTTATATCCTAAACCCTACACCCTACCTTTAAATTTCTAAACTCTAACCATAATCGTAACATTGAACCCTAAATGGTATACTCACTATTTTAAAGTGAAAACATCATAAGAAAGTATAATAAAAAAATAAAATATTTACACCTTTTTAAACTTCAAATCATTCTATTTTATAATATTTAGTTTTATATTTTTGAAACTGTACATGTTAGTTGTAGTTATATTGGTATTAATTATTATTTATGTTATATCATATTATTATATAATATATATTAGTATTTATTTATAATTAATATTTTTTATAACGGTTTTATTAACATAAGACATGATCAGCACATGTATTAAAATTTTGAGATTTGTTAATTGACTGAATGATAAAAGAAATTTATGTTATCTTATCATGTATGAGTTTGAATTTTGATATTTATCTTGAATGTAATGCCTTTCTATTTAATAACAAATATATACGAATATTTTAAGATGAAATTGGAATGTTAATTTTTTAATTAATTTAAAATTAGAGTATTAGTTAGGGATGAAATTAGAATGTTTATAAGAATGAGGATCAATTTAGAATGAGAAGAATCATATGTTTTGATGAAATTGGAACATAGTTTGAGGGTGTATTGTGAGATTAATTCCTATTAACGTCAACCAAAATCGATCCCTACTATCCTTTATTTTCGAAATGAATCCTTGGATAATCATGCAAATATCCCAACTTAAAAGGGGTATTTTCTTAGAGTATCGCATGGAATAATTTTTTAAATATAACACATTAAACTATAGTTTTAAAATATATAAAGTGACAATATCAGATTCTACAAAGTTTTTATCTTAAAATATAAACACCAAAAGAATAATGATAATATTTAACTGAATTGATATTATAGTTCTTATTTTATAAAATCAATTTACCTCAAACATTTTATTTAAAAACGATCCTTTTATGAATATATAAAAATTATAATTAATCGATAATAAAAAACTTAAAATATTTTATATTATATAATTTAAAAATATATATTTTCTGATTTGTGTGTCATTATATAAAGTCAACATATTTTTTTTATATGATATTGTAATTGCACTGTACATTAATATGTAGGTTTATCACGATATTTTAAGTTATTTATCGTCAATTAACTAACAATTTTCATCTATAGAGATACCATTTTGATAAAAATAAATTAATACAATTAAATTAATTAAAAATAAAATAATTATTTAATCAAACATTAAAATATTTTTTGAGATTATGCCTAAAAATATATAGACATCTGTGTGGTGATTATGCAATATCCAAAAGGAATTATATAGATTAGAACATGATAAAAGTTAGATGATTCAATTGTAATGATTTTTTTTCTGTGACTAAATTAATGAAACTATAAATATTGAGTGACCAATTGAACAATATATCAAATTTTTGTAATGAAAGACCACACAACATCATTTTGAAGTTTGGTTTGAACTTGACTAGGTCAATAATAACCAATACTACTATTAATTCTCCCCCTGGTCTCATTCCTTCAACGCGATTCTCTTCTTCCCCTCATATTTTGGAATTTGGACCCACTGTCTATCTAGAACACAAATCATGTGGCCCAATTATATATCAATGATCTGTTATCAATTGGTCACGTTTCTAAATAAAAGTAAAAATATGATAAAAATTCTATTTGAAATTTGTCATTTCTTATATAATGTTTAAATTATTAAGGTCTTTAAAATTTTAAATTAAAAGATATTATATGTTAAAACACATTTTATTTAAATATTGTAATAATATTATGTTAATTAAAATAGTACTTAATCGATAATCGATTGATGTAATAAAATGATATTAATTTTTTAAGTAAAGTTAGATATTTAATTTCTGATATTATAAATAAAGAAAATCAAGTTGAAAGAATATTTTTTATAATATTTTTTTGTAAATTTAATCTAAATTATTCGATTAATAGATTAGATGCTAGTGATTATAAAAAAAATATTATCTTATTTGAATAAATTTAAATTTTTATGTAAAATTATGTTTAATTCATAGTTGATGTACATATCTATATAACTATAAATTATGATGTCATTTGTTGAAAATTTTAGTTATGGGTTAATAATTTTATTTTTCTAAACTTTTAAAAAATAATTTTAATGAGACATCATATATATACGTTACTTTGGTATATAAATTAACACGAAAATAAAATATACAATAAAACACTAAAATGATTTGAAGAGTTGTATTCTTTATTTCAAAGCAAGCGGTAGGTCAGTATAAGGATAAATTATGATGTCTTTGAATAATAAAATGAATAAAATATTAAAATCGATAATAAGAGGTATTAGTTTTAAACAATGATTTATAAAAGAAATATTGAAAATTATTAAGACAATATTTAAAATCGGTATTAAGTATCGATTTTAATTTTTATTGGATTTAATCAATTTTGCTGTTTACAGTTATATTCCTATATTTATTTTTAAAGTTATAATTCAAAGTATAATATTTTAAAAATAAAATAATTGATATAATATTTTAAAAAATTAAAAAAATTGAAGATAATATTTATGTAAAATTTTTAAATTTGTATAATGAACACTCGATAAAATATATAACTTATAAAAAAAATAGATTCTAGAATGCACATGTGCCTACCCTAACTATAATATACATCCATCATGTTGGATTCAAAAGGTTATTAAATTTAAATAAACAAACTTATAAATGAATTAACAAACAACCTTATTTATCAACACAAATAAACTAAATATATTTTTATTTAAATTCGTTTATTTAATTAAATAAATATATATTCATTTATATTTATTTATTTATTTATTTAAAAAATTAAACTATATACAAATGATCCGTGAAACCCTAGGTTAGTTTATGTCTTAGTCGTTGGTGTGTTATTTTACTCTCGAAAAATATAAAATTAATTGATTTATTTTAGTGGATAAAAATCATGAATAACGTGATAAAATCGATATACGGAATATTTTTTTCTTTCCGGGAGTTTTTGCATTTCTAGAGAGGAGTCAAGTCAAACAGGGTAGATGGGATTTTCTTTGTAATAGCATCACAAGGGAAATGGGAAATGGGTCTCTCCAACGTTGGGTTGGATTGGGTTTCTAGAAACCACATTCTTCAAAAATGGTGCACCGGCACAGGAGTCCTATGGCTATCAATGGCTTCCACGGAAAAAACATGTTGAAAAGTCTGACATTAGTATGGGGTCGCCAGCAGCCATGCACTGTTCACATCCTTATATATACACACACGTATGGCCAGGTTCAAAGGCAACAGCTCTTCATAGGAAACCAAACCAAACCATTTTTTTTTCTTTTTTATTCTTTAATTTGAGCTCTGGGAACGATCGAGTTTTGATATTGTTTTGGTGGGTTTTGTTTTGATAATGGAGGGTGGTGACATTTATAAAGCGAGTGCTAGTTTAAGGGGAAGTATACGTGCAGCTGGGAGCTCTTCGATATGGAGAAACAATGGCGTGGACGTTTTCTCGAGGTCTTCCCGAGAAGAAGACGATGAAGAAGCTCTAAAATGGGCTGCACTCGAGAAACTACCCACCGTGGCTCGTCTAAGGAAAGGGATATTGGCTAGCTCTCAAGGTGGTGCCAATGAAATCGACGTTTTCAACATCGGTTGGCAAGAAAGGAGGACTTTGCTTGAGAGGTTGGTCAAAGTTGCAGAGGAAGATAATGAGAAGTTCTTGTTGAAGCTCAAGAATCGTATCGATAGGTATCTATAGCAAGCTGTTGTGGTTTTTAATGTTTGGTTACTAGGAAAACCGGAAGGGAAAAAAGGAAAAGAAACATAACTATTTGCATTGGAATTTTCAGGGTTGGCATTGATCTTCCCACTATTGAAGTCAGATTCCAGAATCTAAATATTGAAGCTCAAGCTTTTGTAGGAACCAGTGCTTTGCCTACAGTTATTAATTTCACCACGGGTATATTTGAGGTACCACAGATTCTTCGCCTACAGTTCTTGTTCAAGCTTTTGTAGGAAGATTTTTCTGACATTTCATTTGTTTTGTGTTGTGATTAAAGAACTTGTTGATTGAGATGGGAATTCTTTCTAGTAGAAAGAAAAAGATGACAATCCTCAAAGATGTCAGTGGCATCATTAAGCCTGGCAGGTAACCCCAGTCCCGAACTCCAAGTTTTGATCTTGTACTGTTAAATTTAAATTTGGGGTTTCCTAAAATGAATCAAATTTCTTTTTTCTGATGCATTTCTCACAGGATGACTCTGCTCTTGGGACCTCCAAGTTCTGGGAAAACCACTCTGTTGTTGGCTTTAGCTGGGAAGCTCGATACTGCTCTCAAGGTGCTCAACAGAATTCAGCTTTGATTCATTGCCCTTGTTTCTTTCGTATCGGATTTCGGCTATCATCTTGTTTCTAATTCGAAATTGAAATTCTGTTGCAGTGTTCCGGTACAGTGACTTACAATGGGCATAAGATGAATGAGTTTGTGCCCCAGAGAACTGCCGCTTATATCAGTCAACATGATCTTCATATAGGAGAAATGACTGTGCGGGAAACTTTGGCCTTTTCTGCAAGATGCCAAGGGGTTGGAGATCGTTATGGTTAGTTTTATTTGTTTGCAATCATTTTGATGAGCGGAATACATAACTTTCCTTTTTTTTATTCTACAAAGCATGAAACATTGTTGTTTTGGATGTTTCAGACATGTTAGCAGAATTGTCAAGAAGAGAGAAACAAGCAAATATTAAACCTGATCCTGATATTGATGTCTTCATGAAGGTACGATTGATTTAGACATCTTTTATTGTATCTGGCAGAATCAATAGGAAACAAGATTGACTAAGAATCAGAAAAGGAGTTCAAATTCGGATTTGTTTTTACCAGACAGGAATCTCAGTTATAGACATAATCAATCATGTATTCATGATTTACTTTGTCATTTCTTAAAATTTCAGGCAGCAGCAACAGAAGGTCAGGAAGCAAGTGTAATCACTGATTATATTCTGAAGGTATTGTTAAAGAAATCTGAAGTATAATGAAAGATATCCAAGCACTAAGATTAATAAAAATACTTATAGAACTTTTTTTTCTATAATTTTTGCAGGTTTTAGGACTGGAAGTATGTGCAGACACTATGGTAGGAGATGAAATGTTAAGGGGTATCTCTGGTGGGCAAAGGAAGCGTGTCACAACAGGTAATCAATGAAATCGGTTAAACAGTTGTTTCCATTACCCAAGTACCCTCCCTATATTTCTTGTAACGAAATCCAACTCTCTCATTACAATTAGGTGAAATGCTGGTTGGACCAGCAAAGGCACTGTTTATGGATGAGATATCAACTGGTCTGGACAGCTCTACAACTTTTCAAATTGTGAACTCCCTCAAGCAAACTGTTCACATCCTTAATGGGACAGCAGTAATCTCTCTTCTCCAACCAGCTCCAGAGACTTATGATCTTTTCGATGACATTATTCTCCTTTCCGATGGCCGGATAGTATATCAGGGTCCTCGCGAACACGTGCTGAGCTTTTTCGAATCTATGGGGTTCAGGTGTCCTGACAGAAAAGGTGTTGCAGACTTCTTGCAAGAAGTAATGTTCAACGACGGTTCTCTTCGATTCTTCGTTGGAAAAAAGTTCTCATTCTATCTCATTTAGTTTTAACTGACTTTTTTCACTGCAGGTTACATCAAGGAAAGATCAAATGCAGTATTGGGCACGTAGAGACCAACCTTACAGGTTTGTCACGGCAGATGAATTCGCCGAGGCATTCGAATTGTTCCATGTTGGAATGGAAGTCTCAGATGAACTTCAAACTCCATTTGATAAAACAAGGAGCCATCCCGCTGCCTTGACAACCAAAAAATATGGTGTTGGAAAGTGGGAGTTGCTGAAAGCTTGCATATCAAGGGAATATCTGCTGATGAAGAGAAACTCTTTCGTATACATCTTCAAGTTTATTCAAGTAATCACTGCTAAGGACACTTGATTCTTGTACCACAGTTGTTATAGTTTCCATGACTCTGACTAACATTTTTATTTTATTTTTTATAGCTCTCATTTCTGGCAATAATTACTATGACACTCTTTCTGAGGACCGAGATGAACCGAGATTCAGTTGCTGGGGGAGGAGTCTATATGGGGGCCATTTTCTTTGGCTTAATTATCTTAATGTTTAATGGAATGTCTGAGCTTTCAATGACCATTAATAAGCTTCCTGTCTTTTACAAGCAACGAGACCTACTATTCTTTCCTTCATGGGCATATGCTCTACCAACATGGATACTCAAGATTCCTATCACATTTGTAGAAGTTGCCATATGGGTGTTTATTACCTACTATGTCATTGGATTTGATCCAAACGTTGAAAGGTAAACAAAACAAATGGCCATAAAAATTTATTGTGGAACTTAAAGTCTTGGTGTATGTATACTTAATTACTTATACAATCAGTTGTTTGTTAGCTATGATATGAATTGATGTGAAAGCAATTTGTCTGGTGCAGGTTGTTTAGGCAGTACCTTGTACTTGTTCTCGCTAACCAGATGGCTTCGGGGTTGTTTCGCTTCATTGCAGCAACTGGCAGAAACATGATTGTGGCCAACACTTTTGGGTCATTTGCTTTGCTTGTAATTTTTACATTGGGTGGCTTTGTCCTGTCACGAGGTATGACAAGTCTTGTAGACACATAACCAGACATCAGACATTCATGAAAACTAAACTTTTTTCTAATCAGTTTTCTTTGTTTAATGTCACAGGTGACATAAAGAGCTGGTGGATATGGGGTTACTGGATTTCGCCTATAATGTATGGGCAAAACGCATTGATGGTTAATGAGTTCCTTGGCAACCAGTGGAGTCATGTAAGGCTTTGAATCTGCAATCTTTACTTTTTTTGCTTTTATCTCTATACAGTATTCTGATCTTTTATATGTTCTTTCGCACCGAAGTCTTTTCCGAACTCAACAGAACCAGCAGGAATTGAAATTTTGAGGTCCAGGGGTTTCTTCCAAGATCCGAATTGGTATTGGATCGGAGTAGGAGGATTGATTGGATTCATAATATTGTTCAACTTTTGTTTCACTGTGGCTCTTACCTATTTAAACCGTGAGTATAGCTTTAAATATGTAAAACTTATTCCTCATCACAAGGGAGAGCTATTCTTTTACCTTTTATCAAATAAATATGCAGCATTTGGGACTTCTCGGGCCGTAGTATCAGAAGAGACAGAAAGCAACGAACAAGCCAATGGAGTTGGAGTTGGTGGAAGCATTCAGTTAGCAAACAATGAAAGGAGCTCAAATCATGTAGCTGGATCAGGTATTACAACTCACTTAGATTTGTATCAGTGTTATCATTTACAATCCATTTTGCAGAATGCTAAATCCAGTTGATATGCAGAGATTCAAGAGGATGTTCAAAGAAGCATCTCATCAAAGTCCTCGTCTATAACTGAGGCAACCGTTGGGGCCACTGCCATCAAGAAAAAGGGAATGGTTCTTCCATTTGAGCCACATTCCATCACATTTGATGACATTGTTTATTCCGTTGATATGCCACAGGTAACACAAGGTTCCACGTATAAATTCCGTACATCTTCAATGGTCGGATTATTCATTTTCCAGTTAATGTGGTCCACTATATGAAAGCTTATCCATTGGTCTGAAACTCTTCAGGAAATGAAAGAACAAGGTATTACAGAGGATAGGTTGGTGCTACTGAAGGGTGTTAGTGGTGCTTTTCGACCAGGCGTTCTTACAGCTCTAATGGGTGTTAGTGGTGCCGGTAAAACCACTCTTATGGATGTCCTTGCTGGTAGGAAAACCGGTGGTTATATAGATGGGAACATTACAGTTTCAGGTTTTCCCAAGAAGCAAGAAACATTTGCTCGAGTATCCGGGTACTGTGAGCAAAATGATATTCACTCTCCTCATGTCACTGTATATGAATCTCTGCTCTATTCAGCTTGGCTTCGACTACCCGCTGATGTTAATGCTGAAACTAGAAAGGTTGGCATTCACAAAACTCTGAGCTATTTCAAGTCTCTAAATATTCTTTTATGTTATATGTTTTTAGTATGATAATCCAATAGATGCAATTGGGTATGGCTTATGTTAATGGTTTTGTTTTGAAATGTGCTTCCAGATGTTCATCGAGGAAGTCATGGAACTCGTGGAACTGAACCCGTTGAGGCAAGCTCTAGTTGGTTTACCTGGTGTAAGTGGTTTATCAACTGAGCAGCGAAAGAGGCTCACGATTGCAGTTGAGCTTGTGGCGAACCCTTCGATCATTTTCATGGATGAGCCAACTTCAGGGCTTGATGCAAGAGCTGCAGCCATTGTTATGAGAACAGTTAGGAACACGGTGGACACAGGAAGAACAGTTGTGTGTACCATCCATCAGCCAAGTATCGACATATTCGAAGCATTTGATGAGGTGAGGAACTTGAAAGTCAATGTTGAAAGAGTTTTTTGCATCATTGTTGTCCGTTCATACGAGTTTATAACCGAATAAAACATGAAATTGCAGCTGTTCCTTATGAAGCGGGGAGGACAAGAGATATATGTCGGACCATTAGGACACCATTCTAAACATCTAATCAAGTACTTCGAGGTACGATGAAATGGAAAACCTTGAATAACAAAGTTAATATAGCTTATTCTTCCAACACTATAATGTTAATCTTTCTCCAGGGAATTCAAGGAGTTAGCAAAATCAAAAATGGATACAATCCGGCTACTTGGATGTTGGAAGTTACCACAACAGCACAGGAATTATCTCTAGGTGTTGATTTCGCTGATGTCTACAAAAACTCAGATCTGTACAGGTAATGACAACATTGCAACAAAAAGTTGTGAACTGATTCAAGTTCAACCATGTAATTTAATCCTGCATGAGATCGATTATCTGATATAGCTGTCTTAAGTAACTCGAATTTGCTACTAACTTTGTCATTTGTTCAGGAGAAACAAAGCTCTTATTGAAGATTTAAGCAAGCCTGCTCCTGGTTCAAAGGAACTCTATTTTCCAACTCAGTACTCACAGTCATTCTTGACACAGTGTGCGGCTTGCTTATGGAAACAGACCTGGTCATATTGGCGCAACCCACCATATACCGCTGTTCGGTTTCTTTTTACGACTGTAATAGCACTGATATTTGGGACAGTGTTCTGGGACCTTGGCTCGAAAACGTAAGCTACAAGTCAAGCCAAAAAGCTCATGCTTAAATGTTGGTTTTCAGCAACTTCATATATCTAACTGTTACATTGTTGAATTACAGGGCTACTAGGCAAGACCTAATCAATGCAATGGGTTCAATATATGCTGCTGTTCTTTTCCTTGGTATACAAAACGCTGCATCTGTGCAGCCTGTTGTTGCTGTTGAAAGAACAGTTTTTTATCGAGAAAGAGCTGCCGGAATGTATTCTGCCATGCCATATGCCATTTCACAAGTATGTTTTTACAATTTTGAAAACTTTGGAAAGCTTTGAAATGGTTAAGAAAGTTAAACAAACTTCTCCATTTTTTGCAAATTGCAGGTCTTAATCGAGTTGCCATACATTTTTGCTCAAGCCGCTGTGTATGGTATTATAGTCTACTCTATGATAGGATTCGAATGGACCGCCGCAAAGTTCTTCTGGTATCTCTTCTTCATGTACTTCACCTTACTATACTTCACCTACTATGGCATGATGGCTGTTGCTGTCACACCAAACTACCACATCGCCGCCATCGTTTCCTCTGCATTCTATGGAATATGGAACCTCTTTTCCGGTTTCATTGTCCCAAGACCGGTAAGTTGTTCTTCGATTCTCCATTGCTTAAGTTCATTCAGATTTCTTGACAACTCAACTTAAACTCGATCGATTTTTCAGAGCATGCCTGTATGGTGGCGATGGTACTATTATATTTGTCCTGTATCTTGGACCTTCTACGGATTGGTTGTTTCACAATTCGGAGACCTGCAAACACCCCTTCAAGATGGAGACTTTGTTGGTCAGACCGTGGAACAATATTTCCGAAGTACTTACGATTTCAGACATGATTTCCTGGGAGTTGTGGTTGCCGTAATTCTTGGTTTCACTGTGCTGTTTGCATCCATCTTTACTGTGTCCATTAGGTTGTTTAATTTCCAGAGGCGTTAACTTAGAATGCATTCATATATTAAACAAGTTTCATACTCCACAAGTTTCTCTGTATAAGATACAATTCTTTCATTGTTATTGAAGATTTTGTTGTAACACTATAGTTTAATGAATAAAAACTCTTTTATCTCTTCTTATTAAACAATTATAATTTCTTTTATTTTTTTTTCAAAAAAAAAATTCTTTTAGCAGATTCAAGTTCAAATGAACATTGTCGAAATGTCATAAAAAATTCGATCTCGACTTGAGTTCAAGGTCTTTACTAAGGCAGATTTTGACTGAATTCAAATTTTTACCGATAAACCAGTGAAAAATGATCAGATTACAGATAAAATAACAAGGATGTAAGATCTTTTCAGAACAGTCAGCCTCTCAGATGAACAAATAAACTGCCAGGAAATATAAGAAATTACAATGAAACACCCTCTCAGTACAAACATATCAGGAAAGCAAACAATAGTATCAACCACTTACAGGTTTTCGTCTTTGCGTTACGCTGATCCAAATTCGGTAAACCACTTTTCATGCTTCTCAATATCGGCTTGTGAAACACTGCGCTGGACCTTCGCCAAGGCTTCTTCAAAGTCGCACATCGCAACAGGATCCTTTGAAATCTCATCTTTGGACATATTTTTAATCTCGTCACGGGTTTTCCCAGCTATTTTGCGCCTCATGCCATTTAAGGAAGCATCGCGGCAAACATTGGTGAGATCATCTCCACTATACCCTTCTGTTCGACGAGCCACCTCATCAATATCTACGTCAGCAGCTACCTGTCACATTACAACACAGACAAGGTAACCTCTTCAAGCTAACAGTCTTGAAGCTCAAAGCAAATTGATTTCATAACAGGCATAGCCTGCCCAATATGCTAAACCCTCCATAATATTCTATTAACATTTCAAATCATCTAGTTTTCCGATGTTTCATATATATACTTCAATTTTTCTTCCAAAAGAAATACTTAAGTTACACACCATCACCATTATGCTACGGCCTACGGCTACCAAAGCGACATCTCATTTTATTGATTCATGGCATAAATAACTTATAGCTGAAAGAAAACTAAGAACTATGGAAATAAATCAAATGTGGCATGAAAAAATCAAAACAAAGAAGACAATCATAATATAAACCGTAATTAGCAAGCGTATTTACCTCAACCGTTTTTAAGTTGATCCGAATGAGCTCCTTACGACTCTCAAAATTGGGCAGAGGAATGTATATACGCTTTTCCAGTCGCCTCCTACATTCCATGAAGAACAATTAGATACAACAAATGTTAACTGATAACTTTAATCATAAGATCTACCAAATGTATGACTTGATGCAAATAAGATGCCCAGTGAAATGGGAAAAAAAGATGAGAAAAAAAAAATCAAAACTAGAACACAAAAAATAAAGAGGACCCACCTGAGCGCCTCATCTATGTCCCATGGGAAGTTAGTGGCAGCCAAAACCATCACTATTTTACGGCTACCATCTTCATTTGTTCCTGTATTATTTACACCATCTACCTGAACAAGCAGTTCAGATTTTACCCTTCTAGACGACTCATGCTCCCCGGAAGCCCTAAACCAAACCAAATAAAAAAAATGCATTCAAGGCCAAGAGTATGCAAAAGCCATCCCAGAGAGAGATCAATGTACCAATAAATGCCCAAACAAAGAACAAGAAAAGGAGAGCATGTCTATCTGTGAAAATTTTGGATTTAAACATCAAAATAGATCCCCCTATCATTCAAGAAAATATACATCAAAATGAAAGCTAACTTCCAAGATAGATCCCAGATAACAGCCAAACTGTACAGTATCAAACGGCAAACTTACCCACGGGCATTGCAAAGAGAGTCAATCTCATCAATAAAAATTGTACTAGGAGCATAAGCTCTTGCAAGATCAAACAAGCACCGGACCATGCGCTCACTCTCCCCGCGCCACTTTGAGGCTAATGTGGCAGAGGAAACATTGAAAAATGTTGTACCACACTCCGTAGCAACAGCTTTAGCCAAAAGAGTTTTTCCAGTACCAGGAGGTCCAAACATAAGAACACCTTTCCATGGTCGCCTAATACCCTAAAGACAAATACAAGAAAATAATTCAACCATTCCAGCAGTACATGTCAGAATAAACACATTTAGAATGAGAAAAAAGATATGCAGTAAAGTTGTTTTTTTAATTTCTGGAAATTTCAAAATAAAACTAACTCCACCTTAACGATACCACGTAGTAATAAAAATGCATACAGAAAATTAAAATTAAAATTAATGTCATTGTGTCCCTTTATTGAATGCAAAGTCAAGGCAAAGAAATCAGACAAAATAACATATTTAGTATTTCAATCATAGTACGTGATAGAAATGAGAATCAATCTGGCAATAATGCTTTAATGGCAATTCAACTGCAACACTGCAAGTACCTGAAAATATTCAGGCATCCATAAAGGAAGAACAACAGCTTCCTCTAAAAGCCTTTTTGCTTCAGTCAAACCAGCAACATCATCCCACCGTACTCCAGGAGTTGTTTCTAAAACATCCCTTTCTAACATTTCAGCCAAATCTGGATCAGGTCCCTCATACTGTGACCTCTTAGACTTCCCATCCTCAGCATCACCATTCTAAGAAATTCCAAAAGCAAATCAATCACCAAAATATTGAGAACATCGAACAGAAGTAGTTTAACCTTGAAATAGAAAAAACTGTTCGTATCCCTGTAGTTATTTGGGGTTGTATTAAAGCTGCTTTAGACATTAACTGCAAGTTTGCTGCGTGCATTACTTTTTTGAACCTAATCATGTTAAGCTTTATATTGAAGTTACTGCTGAATCTCCTTAAGCTAAAATTAACAGGCAAAATGTTTTGTCAACCAGAACTTACTGCTGAATCTCCTTTGGTAGATTTCCCTGAGCCAGTACCCTTCTTTCCAGTGGTAGATGCTCTTGCCCCCGTGTTAGTTCTACTTGAACCACCTGCCTTTGCACCACGTCCAGTTGTAGCAGTCCTAGTATTGCCACGACCCCAAGCCCCATCTTGTGGTGATTTCCTCGTGCCCACTTGACCAGCCCTTGCAGGTCTTCTACTTGAAGTGTCCCGACTTGGAGGCCTCCACACATCAGGATCATCCATTGGGGCACTTGATGAAGTCGGGTACTCATCTAATGGTTGGAATACAAATGATGACTTAGCATGAATTGGTGGCGAAGAAGGGCGCCGCCCATTAGGTGCTTCCTTAAATGACCTTCTCTCAGCATCCAACTGCTTCACAACTTCTGTCTCCTCTGATAGGGCTTTCTTCACATTCGTCCATTTTGCACGAATCATTGGGTCATCAAGACTGTTTAGATGCCTAAATGTATACCAATATATATAAGCAAATCAGCTCAAACAATAGTTAAAATAATGGATCTTCTACCAAAAATTAAAACAAATAAGTAAATCATGAATCAATAAAGTAAAATATTAAAAATTTATAACTACAAACTACAATCCATTTTCTTAAAATTGGCAATCTGAACAAAAGGAAAATCCCCAGTTGAAAAAGCTAACATATTTTGCATTTCCCCTAAACACCTACATTTTAACTGACCTACAAATGCAACTAACTTAACTGCGAATTAGAACTGTATAAAACCCCGAAATTTTAAATGCAGCAAAGATAGGGGAGAATATAAGCAGCTAAAATTACGGAAAAGGAGTGGAAAATAAAAAGAAGAAAAATCACTTGTTGATCTGAGCAATGGCGCCATCAAAGAAGATAATGGAAGTGTCATACAGGCCTTCGAGAGCGTATTCTCGAGCCAATTTCAAATGATCTTGTAACCCAGCTAGAGAATTTCCTGCCATTTCGATTTCAACTCGAAAATCCAAAAAGAAAACAGCAAATCTCCCAAATTCTAGGTTTCAAATTCGAAGAATAAACACCTTCTTTCTCCCAGGTTCAAATCGATGAAAATAGATTAGCTTTCACGGCGAGTTTAAAGTTCAAAAAAGTGGGGAGGGTAAAGGAGATTGAGGTAGAAAGGTATGTAATTACGTTTGAACCCCTAATCGAAAAAGGAAATTACATTAGAGCCATTCATGTTTTGTTAGGTTTTAGGTCGTTAGTTATAGTGGGCCAAGTAACGGAACTTACATCGAAGGTAGGGCCCAAAAAGCTAAAAGGCTTATTATTATTATTTTGAACAAGAAAAGGATTATTAATTGCTTTGATTTTGATCATCACTTTAGAAAATTGTTTAAATTGTTAGAATTTAATTTTTATATTTAAAAAAAATAAAATTTTTTAATACGTTTCTAATAAACACTTAAATTGTTAGAATTTCATTTTTCCTTAATTTATTAATTGGTTAACAATTTAAAATTAGACAATATTGAAAATAACTCTTTTGAAAATTAAATTAATTTATAATTTAAATTAAATCATATATTAATATATGAATCTAATCAATACTATTGGTTGGTGATCTACATCCATTGAATCTAACTTTTTAATAAATACAAAATTAAAATAAATAATATTTTTGGATATTTGAATCTAAATTCATTGTATGTTTTAACTGAGGTTAACCGTTATATAATAAAAATATAATAAATCGATAACGTAAACAATTAAAATATAATTATTTCAAAATTAATGACTAAAATAAGATAAACAGAAAACTAAAGTGACTTGGTGTAGAGTTTACCCAAAGTAAGAATGGCACAACACTCGCCGAAAGAAATGTTTAAAGCCAAAAGCCCAACCCAATCTCTTACATTTGGTTCGTCCACCTTCTTCTTCTGCACTGAGAGAGAATAATATATAAAAAATGGCAGATTTGACTACGCTTACGCCATGCCAAGCCACCTGCTTGCATTTTAATATTCGAATTCCCCATTATCATACTCAAAACCAAAATGTTCTTATTAATCTTTCTAAAACTATTCATAAAGCAAAGTCTTCTCTGCTTTGTTATCATCATCCTAATCCTTCCCTTTGTTTCTCCTCTCTACACAATCCACAGAAATTACTGCATCGACCCATTTCTCTACTTCAGGTATCCCTCTCTATATATGAACGTGTCATTGGTTTTATTACAGTTTTTTTCATGGTTTATGTTATGTTTTATCTTCTTGTCCAAAGGGTAGCCACTTGAACAGGTTAGATAAGATTAAGAAAATGGAACTTTTGAGAACTTCTTTTGTTTCTTAATGGGTATTCAAACTAATTTGTGATGCTTCAGTTAGAAATTTAATGATAGTTGATGAAGAATTAGGAAAAATAAAGTGGAGCAAAAATCTAATCTTTTGATGTTATGTTATAATGGGAACTAGGCATGTTTTCTTCTGTTTATAGAATTTTCCTACTTACCCACTTGAGGGCTCAATTTGCTTAAGTTCATTTAAGCTGTTTGGTTTAATTTCTCATGAACAATGAAATGTTTTCTTGGTGGTTAGAATTGGAAATTGTCCATATGTAGGTGTCAAGAAAGGGAGAAATTATTACATGAATCATTTCCACCGTCTATGATATGCTCCCAATCAATTAAAATAATACACATAATATATTTTTTCCATATCATATTTACACATAAGCATCATCCAAATCATCCACTTTAATGCATTTAATTTAAAAATGGAAAAAAATATTACCAAAGATTTTTTATGTTATCTTCTTCTTTATTGTTCAATTTTTTAATTATTTTTTTTCTAATCCCTAAACCTTAACCATAAATCCTAAACCCTAAACCTTAAACCCTAATTCTAAACCTTAAACCCTAAACTCATAATCCTAAACCCTAAACCTTAAACCTAAACCATAAACCCTAAACTTAAACCTAAACCTAAACCTTAAACCCTAAACCCTAACCCTAACCCTACCCCTAACAATAACACATAACCCTAAACCTAAACCTTAACCTTAAACATAAACCACATAAACCCTAAACCACTAATCCCTATCCCTAACCCTAGACCCTAAACTCTAAATCCTAAACTCTAAATTTATATAAAAAAATAATTAGAAAAAATTTTAAAGAACAAAGAGAAAGATGGCACAAGAAATCTTTGATAATATTTTTTTCCTTTTTTAAATCAAAGACATTAAATTAGATGATTTGGCCAATGCTTATGTGTAAATTTGATATAAAAAAATATATTATGTATCTTAATTTAATTGGTTGGGACCATATCCTAGGTGATGGAAAGGGTTCATGTAATTAAGACACACAATATATTTTTTCCATATCAAATTTACACATAAGCATTGGCCAAATCATCTAATTTAATTTCTTTGATTTAAAAAAAGAAAAAAAAATATTATCAAGGATTTCTTGTGTCATCTTTCTCTTTGTTCTTTAAAATTTTTCCTAATTAATTTTTTATATAGATTTAGAGTTTAGGATTTAGAGTTTAGGGTCTAGGGTTAGGGATTAGTGGTTTAGGGTTTGTGTGGTTTAGGTTTAAGGTTAAGGTTAAGGTTTAGGGTTATGTGTTATTGTTAGGGTTAGGGTTTAGGGTTAGAATTTAAGGTTTAGGGTTTAGGTTTAGGGTTTAGGGATATGGGTTTGGGGTTAGGGATTAGAAAAAATTAATTAAAAAATTGAATAATAAAGAGGAAGATAACATAAAAAATCTTTGGTAATATTTTTTTTTCCATTTTTAAATTAAATGCTTTAAAGTGGATGATTTGGATGATGCTTATGTGTAAATATGATATAAAAAAATATATTATGTGTCTTATTTTAATTGGTTGAGACCATATCTTAGGTGGTGGAAAGGGTTCATGTAAGAATTTCTCGATGAAAAGGGTTCATGTAATAATTTTTCCAAGAGAGAAATTATTACATGAACCCTTTCCACCACCTAAGATATGGTCCCAACCAATTAAAATAAGACACATAATATATTTTTTCCATATCATATTTAGACATAAGCATCATCCAAATCATCCACTTTAATGCATTTAATTTAAAAATGGAAAAAAATATTACCAAAGATTTTTTATGTTATCTTCTTCTTTATTGTTCAATTTTTTAATTAATTTTTTCTAATCCCTAACCCTAAACCTCAAACCCTAAACCCTAACCCTGAGACATAACCATAAACCTAAACCTTAAACCTAAACCACATAAACCCTAAACCACTAATCCCTAACCCTAGACCCTAAACTCTAAATCCTAAACTCTAAATCTATATAAAAAATTAATTAGGAAAAATTTTAAAGAACAAAGAGAAAGATGACACAAGAAATCTTTGATAATATTTTTTTCTTTTTTTAAATCAAAGACATTAAATTAGATGATTTGGCAATGCTTATGTGTAAATTTGATATGGAAAAAATATATTATGTGTCTTAATTTAATTGGTTGGGACCAT
The DNA here is from genome assembly GCA_035048815.1 of Abelmoschus esculentus. NCBI lineage: Eukaryota > Viridiplantae > Streptophyta > Magnoliopsida > Malvales > Malvaceae > Abelmoschus > Abelmoschus esculentus. The sequence continues at coordinate 6,439,723 of JAUCBN010000007.1, read as the reverse complement.
ATCTTAAGTTGCGGAAAGGGTTCATGTAATAATTTCTCAATTCTTATGAAGAAATGAGTTTTTTTTTCCTCTCTCTATGCTCTTCAGCTTTACATTTTGTTTCTCACAATATAGGTACAGAACTATTATCTTTAAGAATCATCAAAATACTTGGAAAACCCAAACATATACATATCACGAAATCTCCAGCTCCGTTGAATGTGGTTTCTTTTTTGCAAATCTATCTTCACTTCTTTTTGTGTTCTTTTTGCAGGCGGTGGCAGCTCATGGTTGCAAGATAACACCATGAATCATGATGCTAGTAGCGGTAGTGGATCAAGAGAGGGTCTGATATATTCGGTGTTTCCCCCCAAACCTGCACAAGTTTCCTCTGTACAGGACCTTTATGATTTCATATGCTCTGGCCCTCTTTTGGACAAAGTAGGACAGACTGCTGAAAAGGTGGCAGAAAACATTGACAAGTGGTTGTTTTATGGATCAAAGCTTTGTCGGTTGTTTCAGCTCAATGAACTTTACCTTGCCATTCCTGAGAAAGCAAGGTTTTATCACTATTACATACCAGTGTTTTTATGGTGTGAAGACCAGATATCAGAACACAGGTCCCAGTTCAAAGAAGGGGATGAGGTTCCTCCCTTAGTGGTATGTTTAAGGTCTTCAATGGTTGGCGTGTGTGTTTGTGTTCAATTTCCCTTTACAGATTTCAGTACTGTATTGGATTCTATTTCATAGGATTAGGATATAGCAAAAGGTTCTTATTGCTGAAGGCTTTGTGCCCATATAACCCTGACTCCATTTTGTAGAAGTATTTTTGCCTGATATCGATGTCCAATGCATATTTAGACATGAGTATCAGATGTGATCTGCTAAGGTTCCTTGTAAGACATGAAAAACAACCTTAGAAGAATTGAACAGACTCATACCAAATACATAACCATCTCCAACTGTCACATTCAATTCCAAATAACATGTCACTTTCGAACCTGTAACATATCTCGGATCTTGTTTGTGATGCAGATTGGTTTCAGTGCGCCACAGGGTTGTGGGAAAACAACAATTGTCTTCGCCCTAGATTATCTTTTCAGGATTACTGGCAGGTAGCTAGAAGAGCAAATGGAATTCAATAATTAGAAGTAATCCATATCTTGTTTGACTCGTATTCATAATATAAACTGAGAAAGTGGAAGCAATTGAAACTACTGACAATCCACCTTAATCTCAGGAAGTCTGCAACATTATCCATCGATGATTTTTATCTGACAGCTGAGGGCCAGGTAATAGTTGTGGGGTATTTGGTATTTGTTACACTTTTCTTCAGTTTTTCTTACCTGTTTCTGACAGTGTATGTTGATGATAGGCCAAATTGAGGGAAGAGAACCCAGGAAATGCACTTTTGGAGGTGCCTGTCGATTTTTCTTTTACTTAAATGTGGGATAATTTGTTTCTATGGTACTTCGATTTTTTTTTGAATTATTCATGTTCAACATCCGTGTTTGGACACGAATAAGAAGATATGACCCTCCAAGAGCCTTCCAAATACATAAAAGACAAAGGAAGAAATTAAGTATATTGATATTGGACACATACTTATATCCGACACAGCTAATTCCAAGCAACATAATTTTGTTTTGGTAGTCTCCCTAGAATGCAATATTTTCTTATTTCAGTTACGTGGAAATGCTGGGAGCCATGATCTTCCATTGTCTGTTCAAACACTGACAGCTCTAAGCAAGTTGACTAAAGAAGGTTTTCTTTTTTTCTTCATTTGTCTTTCCTTGGCATGATTCACTGTTTATTCATGTCCTCGTGGTTGGTTTTGTTTAAATACAGGTATGAAGACGAAGCTTCCACGATATGATAAAGTAAGCTTGATATTATCAAATTTAATTGTTCTGCACTTGAGTTTTTTGTTTAACTTTTCTCATTATAATACTATTGTTCTTTACAGTCTGCATATAGAGGTAAGGGTGACAGAGCCAATCCTTCAACATGGCCAGAAGTTGAAGGACCGTTAATGGTAAGAGAATCTTCGGCTAGAGGTGGGGAATAATGGGTAGAGTGTTGTTTGGATTTATATTTGTCTGATAAGTAATCAATAATTCGTGTTATCTGGGTTCAGGTTATATTATACGAAGGCTGGATGCTTGGTTTCAAACCCCTTCCTACTGAAGTTGTTAAAGCTGTTGATCCACAGGTTAGACCTATTTTACTTTAGATTCTTCATTTTGTTTGAAATATCTTAGTTCGGTATATTTATGATATAGAATCATAGATCAAGCTGATGTTTACTTTTACAGCTGGAAACTGTAAACAAAAATCTGAAAGCATATTATGATGCATGGGACAAGTTCATTAAGGCATGGATTGTTATAAAAATTCAGGACCCAAGTTGTGTCTACCGATGGCGTCTGCAGGTTTGAGTTCTTATTTTAGAAGTTATTTCTGTCAACCAATCACCTCATCCATAGAAAAAAAAAACTTCATGTCAGTCGTAGGTAAAATTCATCCTTTTGTTTTTCCTCTTTAAATGGTTTTGGGCAGGCTGAGATTGCCATGAGGGAGGCAGGCAAACCTGGAATGTCTGATGAGGAGGTGCGTTTACATGTTATGTAATGTATTACACTGCTCATATTTTTCATTTTTGCTGAAGTATCCGTGTTTGATATTTATATCCGATATATATATGTATTGATATATGATCCTAAGGATCTTCCAAATAAATGAAACTTGAATGTACCCATGTCGGAACTCAGACTCAAGCCTCCAGTAACATAGCATGTAGCAAAGTATCTATATACCTTATGCTACTCAAACATGTGAGTGTAGATACGAATATATTCCATGTTGTTTTCAAGTTTTTCCTGTATTTGGAGAACTATATATCTATAACTATGCCATAGCAAGGTATATATTCTTTGTTTATTTCTGATACGAAGTCTGGGAATGTTGACAGGTGAGAGATTTTGTTTCACGATATTTACCGGCTTATAAAGCTTACCTTCCTACCCTGTACTCGGAAGGACCAAATGGATCAGATCCAAAGCATCTCCTCGTAATTGAAATCGATGAAGGGAGGAATCCCATCTTATTTGAGTAGGTTTTTCTTTTATGGTTGAATCAGTATCATCAAGAGGCGTTGCTCCAACAAGGGTACTCCGTGTTGACTTGGTGGTGTCTAGGCATGCATTCCTTTACATGTACATGTATATATAAACACTTGATTGATGTTCTTCTTTACTTGTTTGATCATAATTCAAGCTCTCGTTTTTTCTGATAAACAATTCAAACCCTTTCTGACAAGGCGTTCTCTGTAGCATACGGCATACTTGATGCGTCTAGGCATGCACTTTTTTACATATACATGAACCCTTTCTTTTGTTCTTTTTTATTTGTTCGATCATAATGCAAACTTTCTTTGTTTTGGGGTAATATAAGCTATGAGCCCTTTAAGACATATTTAAGTATACCAAGCATTGGAATACGACTGATAAATGACATGTTCCTTGAACAAAGACGATTACATAGATCTAAACGACTGATGAAAGCTTGAGTTGGAATTTTAGAATGATTGGTCTATTATTTAACATTACATCTGCAAATTCCCACATACACTTGGATTAATATTCTGAAACTGCTGTAATCATTTCTCCTTACCTCAGTTAACACTATCAAGTGCAGGTAAACATTCATGCAGAATATCAGCTGCATTTTCCAATTCTTTCTCTGAGATGATCAATGGTGGCACCAGTCTCACAACATTTCCTTTCCCTGCTGTTAATACTATAAGACCCGAGTCTCTACATGCATCAACGAGAGGTGAAGCCGACACATCCAGCTCTATTCCAATTATAAGACCTAAACCCCGGACTTCTTTCACATGTGGATTTCCTCCGAGCTTTTGGATCAACAGTTCTTTGAAGTAATGACCTTTCTTTGAGATGCTGGACAGGAAGCTAGGATTCGTGATTTTATCTAGAACAGCAATAGCAGCAGCGCATACCAGAGGTGAACCAGCAAAAGTACTTCCATGGTCTCCATGGACAATAGCAGAAGAAACCCTTTCTGTTACTAAAGCAGCACCTATTGGAAGACCTCCTGCAAGAGGCTTGGCAAGTGTCATTATATCCGGGGAAACACCATATGCTTCATGTGCCCACAGATAACCAGTTCGACCTAATCCACATTGAACCTGGGAATAAGAGAGTAGTTGTAATAATGATGACAAATGTTAGAAATATTTCACGGAGAACATGAATTTATTTAAAAACAAAACAAACAAAGCTAGCATTCGGCACAATCTTCAATCGCCTACAAATCTTATGCTAGAAATCCTTCTTTACACCTTTTTTTATATAACCACTGGTATTCGACTCAATGGTCGACTAATCTGGATACCTTTAGAAACCAATGAAAAGTATTCCATCACTTTTACCAATCAAAAAGCTTTAAAATTGGAACTAGTGGTGATTTCTCTATTACCTGTGAAGAAGAAAATATGACTAACTACTTCTACTTATCTACCAAAACACATTAGTAATGACCCATGGGTGAAATTTGGATCTTGACCCACTTCAATGTAATCTGAGAGTATCTTATATTTTTGTTTCAAGCAGACTATAAATAGTTTTAGGAAATGTACAAACTTGTTCTGCATACTCTAATCCATCCTTTGGGGAGAATACAAAAAGGGACAAGGAAGCATGAGATCAAACAACAAATTAGATCTGACCAAAGACATTTATACAGTATGATAAAAATCTGAATTGAACTTGTTTCTAGGAGATGGGAAGCAGTGTACCTCATCGAAAACCAAGAGGGATCCAGCATCATCGCATGCATCACGCAAAGCCTGCAGAAATTCTTTTGTTGCACTGTATATTCCACCTTCACCTTGGATAGGTTCAACAAATACAGCAGCAATTTTTCCAAGCTTGATAAGATCTTTAGCAGCTTGTATATTTCCATACTCCACGAAAGTGACCCCAGGCATAACAGGCTCGAATGGTGAACGATAATGCTCTTTACTTGTCAAAGCAAGTGATCCCATCGTCCTACCATGGAAGCTATTAGTAAAGGAGATGAAATCCATTGCAGGCTGTTCATTATCGGGATGGTTAAATCTTTGGAACTTCCTGGAAAACTTAATAGCAGCTTCATTTGCTTCTGTTCCAGAGTTCGTGAAAAATACACGATCAGCAAACGAATTAGCCACCAGACGTTTCGCAAGCTCCACCTACGACAAGAAAACATACCATTTTGATAAATAGGTTAAAAAGATGAACTATTCGCTAATTTCCATATATCTTTCATATTCATCAAACCATGCATTTACCAGGAAAAGGAAGAGAATTTCCATGTAACAAATATTTCAGCAGTGTTTCTGCAGTTACTTTTGCTACAATAAAGCAAAACTAAAATGAAAATGAAAAAAGAATGTAATTTTACAATTTAACAATATTCATGTATTATACTAGTTTGGAATAACACATATTTGTCTAAACAAAGGGGGAAAATAAAAGAAACCCAGAAATTACACAAACTAAGAAACCTGAAAAGGTGTAAAGATCAATAAGAAAACGCCTCACCTGAGGAATTGAGTAATAGGCATTACTAACATGAGAAAGAACATTAGCTTGCTCTGTAATGGCCCTGATCCAACCAGGATCGCCATGGCCAAGCGCATTGACGGCAATCCCAGCAGCACAATCAAGAAACTCTCGCCCTTCGGGATCGTACAATTTACATCCCTTTCCACTGGAAAGTACCACCGGAGCTCTTGCATAAGTTCCGACGAGAACTCGACCTTCTTCCTCTATCACGACTTTGCTTCTGTTCGACTTTGATTTCAGCGGAATCGGTGCTTCCACGTCCACGTTTAGACATGCACCCACCCTCCCTTTGTTTATCGGACGGCGGAGACTAGTGGCTGTAGAACCTGAAACTGAAATGCCGTGGAAAAGCTGGAGAGAACCCATTGTTTCCGTTCTTTTGAGAATTTTTTCCCGGGTGGGAACTTGGGCTATGGGGATTAGCTGCCCAAGAAAGGGTTGCGTAGTGGAATAAACAAAAGGTGACGTCTGGGAGAGAAAGATCGCTAATAATATGGGTTGATTCGGGTGAGGGTTTAATAAAGGCGTAGTACAAAAATTGGGACAAAATTGGATGTACTTTCTGGGTGTTACTTATTTTATGTCCTAGTTTTTAAAAAATAATTAATTTTTAAAATTTTAAAAATATATTCTAGTTCATATTTTTTAAATTTAAATTTAAATAAAAGGCATAAATATTAATTTAAAAAATATAAGCCATAAATATATTATACGAATTATTATTATCACATCAATTCTATTTTGGCAGTCATAGTCTCACTCTGTACAGCTTTATGGTTTTGCATTTTACATAAAATATTTTAATCTAAGGGGAAAAATAATTAAAATGTTTTTTTTTTTAAAAAAACAGCAAAAACTATTTGTTGTTGCAACTTAAATAACATTCAAACAAAAAAAATTAAACTTTTAAGACAGTACTTTTTATTTGGAAAAAAATTTCACCCACATGGGTTGGTCAAACTGATAATAACAATTTACAGACAAATATAGATTTTCAAAAATAGCAAATACGTGTTTACAGACAACAGTACGCTTTTTACGACTTCATGTTAAATTAAATGTCTTGCCTAATCCCTTCTTTGTTTCTTCAAGATCGAACCAGGTGATTTCAACAACACGAGGCAGCAAACAAGTGTGGTACAAAATGGTGATGTTTAAACCTAAACGCATGCAGAATCCTTTGTTTTTCTTACCACCTTTGTTTCTTATTATATCAACTTTCTTTCCACTTTCTCATGCTCGACAAAATCACACTGTTGATCTGCAATCTGACGGTAACTAACACATTTCCCTTTTCATGTGAAAAATCCTTCTTAATGGGAAAAAGCGTTTCTTGATTCTTCTTCCTACATGCAGGAGTTCTGAGTTTGGTGAAGCGAAAAATGGAAGAAACTAAACAAGGGAATTATTCTATTATTTTAGCTGAGAACCAGACAAGGAGGCCCGATCCTACGGATCACTTTCGTACATATACAGGAGGATGGGATCCAACTAACCAACATTACTTTGCTGTAAGAGTTCTAAAACCATACACGTGTCTGAATTATTTTTACGATCGAGTCTTAGTTCGGTTGATATCGTTGTAAAATCTGGTTTGTATGCAGTCAGTTAGTTTTAGTGCACTGCCATTCGTGGTGATGGCTGTAATTTGGTTCGTGCTGGTTGGAATGTTTCTACTGTGTGCTTGCATATGTTGCTGCTGCTGCAAACGCAAGAAGCCCTACGGCTATTCCCGATCTGTTTATGTACTTTCTCTCGTCTGCCTCATCCTTTTCACCATAACTGCAATGTAAGTAGAATTTTACGGTCTCGACTACGTTACTCGGACTCGAATGTTTACGGAATTAGGATTTTCTGTTAATGTGTACTGATATATGCTGTGGTTTTCAGTGTTGGGAGTTCTGTGATGTTCACTGGAGAAGGAAGATTCTTGGGCAGTGTTGAAAAGTTTACAGACTACTTGGTGGATACAGGAATATGGATTTATGACAGTTTTGTACGCATACAGAATTTACTTAGATCAGCTAAGAATATTGTTCTGAACAAAAAGCATGTGCCTGATGAACTCAAACAAGAGGTGGACAAGGCCAACAACGTGATCGACTCAATAGGAACGCTTCCTCGTCTCGAAGCCGAAGATGCCACTCATGAAATAAATAAGTTTCTTAAACATGTGTAAGTACTTAATCACTTCATTTTCTATGCAATTAGAGAAGAGAAAGAAATACGATATGTTAATATAGCTTCATGTCTATGCCGTTTTATTGCAGGAACACTGCTCTTGTCCTTCTTGCCAGCATCATGCTCGTCTTGGCGTTTCTCGGATTCTGTGAGTTTGGCATCTCTATATCAAACTATAAGCCTTAAATTTTACCCAAATTTGTTTATATTTGATCTTACATTGCTATTGTTTTTCATGTCCCACAGTTTTCTCCATTCTTGGCATGCAAACCTGTGTGTATATGTAAGTAACTTGGAATTATGTTCGCTTTGTTTGTTAAAATTTTCATGTTTTTCTGTCTGAAAAATCTACACTCTTCCATGGTAGATTCGTGATCCTCGGGTGGATTATCATCACACTCACCTTCCTCTTTTGCGGCTTATTTCTGGTATTCCATAAGTAAGTCTCCAATCTAAGCTATTTCCAACACTTACTGAGCTGTTTATCAAGTTGGTGATTAACCGATTTAACTGCCTGACTGATTCAGCATCGTGTCTGACACATGCGTTGCGATGGACGAATGGGTTCAAAACCCCAAGGCCGATTCGGCACTCAGCAATTTTATCCCGTGTGCAGAAAAGGAAGCAGGCCAGAATATCAAGGAAGCAGGACAAGCAGTAACCACGACCATTAACGAGATGCTCAACCAAATCGTTTCCATTGCCAACCAAAATACCCTAAACAATCAAACCGGTCCATTAGTGCCTCTAGTATGCGACCCGTACAAATATGGCAACTCTCGACAGAGTTGTGGAGATCAAGTACCCTTAAATGATGCAGAACAGGTAATACCCTATGGGAAACTTATAACCAAAACTGTAGTTTTTCTTTTATATATATATAAACTCATTAACTAACTAATCTTGACTCGACGAGAACCATCACCCTTCGATATTTATAAATATTAAATTATTTCTAATAAAAAATGTTAAACTATTAAGTTGTCCAAACTTGTTATCATTCACCATGCATGTTTCCAATTTTGATGCAGGAATGGAAGAAATACGTCTGTCAAGTCTCAGAAGCTGGCACATGCACCACACCAGGCCGTTTAACCCCAGACTTGTACACTGAGATGCGTACCGCCGTGAATGTAAGCGACGGGCTCTACGAATCCAGTGACTTCCTCGCCAAACTCATCGACTGCACCATAATAGAAGACACTTTCAGAAACATAACCCAAAACCATTGTCCAAAGCTGAAGGGCTACACTGCATGGGTTTACGGTGGTTTAGTCACCGCCACCATTTCAGTGATGTTTTCCATGTTGTTTTGGGTGCTATACGCTAGAGAAAGGCAACACCGCAAGTATACCAAAAGCGTCAATAAAGGGTATGACGAGGCGCCTCTTGTTGGAGAGAAGAAGATATAGAGACTGCATTTCCCACATCGGAAAGGACTCGGTTTTGCTTATGCCTGGCTCTAAATGTGCAACCCTTTCTTTGGTGTAACGAAGCATTTTTGGAATAAGGTCTTTGCACTTTTGTATGCCAAGAAATAGGTTCCTTTGGATAAAATGGAATATTTAATGAAAAAAATGGAAGAAAAGAAATCAATATTCATATCCTACTGTACCCTGCATTTGGAAGCAAAAGACACTAAATTATAGAAATTGGGTTTAAAAATATTCAATCCGAAGTTTTTTTTTTTCGTAAAATTAGTATAAAATTATTATTTTAAAATATATATATAGTGGTCGGATACTCGATCTACTAAATATCACGAATGCATGTACATGTGAGACTCGGACAATAAAACTAAGTTTAAACAAGTATTCAACCAAAATTTTTATTTTAAAATTTAATCTAATATTTATATAATTTAATTTCCAAGAGTGACTGTCAATTTTAACATCTAATACTTGATCTAGAAATCTACAAGAATCTATCCCAAATATTGAATACTACAAATGATCCAATTGTGGCCTAAAATAAAATTAAAAGACAAACATATTCGATTACATGAAAGTAAATGACTAATATAAAAATAAAGCGAAAGCATTAACCTAAGCACCTGAGAAAATAAACTTTTAAAGTAAAAAAAAATAAATGATTTAACAAAAAGACATATTCGAAGATTTTACAAAATATAAATCGAAAAATATTTAAAACTTAAATACAAGTTTAATAATACAAGTAGAAATATCTTACACCTATGATTTGCTAAAAAAAAAGTCAAATCAAAATAAATCTAATCGAATTGAGGCTTAGACACTAAAATATAAATAACTCATAAGTTGGATTTTAAGTTCAAACTTAGTTTCGTTTTTTTTTAATTCATTAATATCGATTAGAGTTAATAATAATTTTTTTTCTTTCTCATTTTCTATTCTACTCGACGGCTTTTAAAATCATTTTCTTTTTATTTTTTCCCCCACTTTTTCCATCCAACTAGGCAAAAACTAAAGATGGTAATGAAGTGTCACGACCGTTGATAGATTTAGTTTATTCGTACCTTGCGTGGTCGAGGGAGATCCATGACAAATTTTAATTGTTTATAAAAAAATGGATATTAAAATAATTAAAAATAATTTTGTTTTAAAATATGTAAAAATAATAATACTTTTAAGCGGAAAAAAAATTATATTTAGATGGTTACAAGTGAAACTTTATTGTTCAACATAGAATAAACAATTTATATATATATATATATATATAATTACTATAAATTAAAAATTAAAAATTTTATTTTAATAAATTATACGGAACTTCCTAGATCTTTTAAATTGTCCTTAAATTAAGTTTAGGTTAGTAAGATGTGTGATTGTCTTTATATTAAAGGGAGATGATATTTATTTTTAAAAAATAAAACTAAAAAATTTTCATACGTAGTAAAGATATCTTAAGAATTTGATGTAATTATTTTAATTTAATATTTTTATATTAAAAATATTAGATGTTTATGTTTATTATGTCATTTATGATTATTTTTAAAAATAAAATAATAAATAATAGAGTTTATTTAATAATTTTTTTCATGTATACGTATGTATATAGTTATATGAGCGTAGCAACTAGCAATCATGATTTTCTTTTCCTGATCAAAGCACTGTATGGTTTTTAGAACATGATTACAGTATGAAAACAAATGTTTAGTATCAATAAATTCCATTAGATTCAGCTTAAACATCTTCAGAGTTCCCTGTTAATCTACCCTGCTTCACCCTCCATTATTACCTCAAATTCCCGGAAAAAGAAGAAAAAAAAACTATCTCCGCTAGAAAACCAGAAAGGTTCGAAAAGCAGAAGCAAATGCCAAAACTGAAACCAAAACTAAAAGCAGGGAGCAGGCCACCGTGGGTGGGATTAGCAGCCGCAGTTTGGGTTGAGATTTCAGGAGGGAACGCGTACAACTTCCCCCTCTATTCTTCTGCTCTCAAATCAGTGTTGGGTTTCAACCAGCAACAAATCACACTCTTGGGAGTTGCAAATGATGTTGGGGAGAGTTTTGGTCTCCTCCCTGGTATTGCCTGTAATAATTTCCCTCCTTGGGTTGTTCTTCTTGTTGGGGTATTTGCTTGTTTCTTGGGATATGGTGTTATCTGGCTTGTTATTACCCAAACTATTCAGGCCCTGCCGTACTGGGTGGTACGTTCATCATATTCACTTCCCAAGTTCTATAATTTCAGCTATATGGGTCTAATTTTCTATGTAATTTTGGGTTTTCTTTACCGTTTTTTTTCTTCTCTAGTACCTGAAATTGAACTGAGTGTTTGTCGGTAAGATGATGAAAGAATACCCAGTAGAGTTTATATGTCTGCAAATTGTGATTATGATCTCATTATGTGAATTCTTCATGAGAATTGCTTTATCATGGTGATCCCACTATTTTTATTACTATTATTATTTTGTAAATTTTAGTTTACTTTGCATGTGGTGTGATCAAATCAGCTAAAGTTAGATGTGATATGCATGATATAGGAAAACCATCTTCTTTATCTATCCCCTGTAGAATTTGTTAAAACACAGTGGTTCCATGGACTAACAACAAACAAATAGGTCTAGTCAGCTTCATGAAGTTGGAAGAAAAAATATTTTTAGACTTGCAGTTGAATTTGCCTCGAAATCTTCAGTTGAGGCATTACACCTGGAACTTTGTTACTTGAAATGACTGAGCAGGAGTATGATTTGGGGCTACAGTTCATGATTAGCAAGTTCATCATTGTTTAATAATAACAAGAAGCAAAATGATACCCTGTCTGTCTAGCAGTTTGTAGATTCCCAATTGTATCTTTTTTCGAGTTAATGCTCTTAAGCCTCGGACTTGTGTCTTGATTGATCTTTAAAACTGCCAGGAAAAACAGCCCAGTGCTTCTTAGCTTGTCGAATTTTATGTCTTCTGATTATGATCCGGGTGCAAATCATATGTCCTTTTATTGTGTCTCTATTAGTGCTCTACTTTAGTGTGTAGGGTTCAAAGTTAGGGGTTGTGGTTAGGGTAGGGAATCAGGGATAGAGTGTATTTTTAGAGCGTAAGGTTTAGGGTTTATGATTTGGAATTTAAAATTAGGGTTTATTTTTTTTTAATTTAGTAGGATACATAAAAGGGGCAAGGGCAGAGGATTTTTACTCTTATGATCCATGCATATTGAAGTATCAATGTTTCTTTTTTTATTATTATTAATTTTTTATTTTTATCCTAGTTTACAATCTGTTGGGGTTGACTGGTGAAGGACAATTACCTTGTTAATGGTGGATAGATTCTCTTTTGAAAGCCACACGAAACAGCATCAATTTTTAAATTTCGGATTAGACTGGCTACCTCTTTGTTCTCTTCATTGCTTGTGGCAAAATGTTAAAGATGACCTGATTGTTATTGCGGAAGCATCTCATAGGTCATTTCCCTAATGGCATGTTCCTTTCTCTTCTGAAATGTTAAAAGATGTGAGGTTAATGATGGGAACTCCTAGGAAAATCTCAAACTAACTATAAATTGCTTAATGGAGGGGACAACACTACTACTATTTTGCATGTTACCTTTGTAATCATCAACTTCTCCCACAAGATGTCTTCGTAGAATATGGCAAATATCTGTTTGTCTCTTTCTCATTTTTTTATATGTTTCTATGTACTAATTACACTCATTTTAAATGCTATGGCAGTTATGGATTGCGCTTGTAGTTGCCTCTAATAGTAATGCATGGTTCGGCACAGCAGTGCTAGTAACTAACATGAGGAATTTCCCCCTCAGTAGGGGTACCGTTTCCGGCATCCTGAAAGGTTATGTTGGGATCAGTGCGGCTGTATACACTGTATTATACAGCTCGCTGCTTGGAAACTCTGCTTCAAAACTACTTCTTTTCCTTACTCTCGGCATTCCAGTGATATGTTTGGCCCTGATGTACTTTATTCGCCCTTGTGCTCCTTCTGGAGAAGACTCATCGGTTCATGTCCATTTTCTTTTCACCCAAGCTGCTAGCGTCTTGCTTGCCATCTATCTTCTCGTACTAACAGTGCTATATGACACGGTTGCTCTTAGCAATGCTGTTTCTTATGTGTTACTTGCCATTGTACTTATCTTTTTGCTTTCTCCACTTTGGATTCCAGTCAAGATGACACTTTTTCGAGAAAATTCGGTGTCACTTACACCATTGGCAGGTTCAACAGAGCATTTGGCTACGGAAGAAGGTGATTCAACTCAAGCAGATCCTTTGTTGTCATCTTCTTCAACATCAAATCTTGGAAGTGCCTTTGAAAGTGAATATGACTTGGACGTGGAAACTCTTCTTGCCTTGGGAGAGGGGGCAGTGAGGAAGAAAAGAAGACCCCGGAGGGGAGAAGACTTCAATTTTCGTGAAGCTTGTGTCAAGGCTGATTTTTGGCTTCTTTGGGTTGTATATTTTCTCGGAGTTGGTTCTGGTGTTACCGTTCTCAATAACTTGGCTCAAATTGGAGTTGCATTTGGTGTAGATGATACAACAACATTGCTATCTCTTTTTGGCTTCTGCAATTTCGTTGGTCGTCTTGGCTCCGGTGCTCTTTCGGAACACTTTGTCAGGTTATTTCTCATTGTAAAATTTTATTTTTGAAAATTCTGTGCGAGGTTAAGATATTAATATTCTTCTTCCATTTTTGAAACCATTCAAAGAAATGATTCGTGTTTTCTTGCAGAACAAGAACCATTCCTCGAACATTGTGGATGACCTGCTCGCTACTCTTTATGGTATTGGGGTTTGTTCTCTATGCCTTAGCTCTCAGTGGCACTCTCTATGTTTCAACTGCATTGCTTGGTATCTGCTACGGCTTTCTATACTCTCTCATGGTTCCAACGGCATCTGAACTTTTTGGCTTGAAACATTTCGGTATCATATACAACTTCATTCTGATAGGCAACCCTGTAGGTGCACTTCTTTTCTCAGGTCTTCTTGCAGGTTACGTTTATGATGTCGAAGCTGCTAAGCAAGGAAGTTCCACCTGCTTAGGTCCTGAATGCTTCAGGCTCACCTTCTTGTTTTTAGCCGGCATCTGCAGTCTAGGCATCATCCTAAGCATATTTTTAACAATTCGAATACGACCAGTTTATCAGATGCTATATTCTTCCGGTTCCTTTCGTCTCCCTCGACCTTCAGACCACTGAAAAATCGTAAGTTATTATTATACCCCAACTAAAATTCGGTGGCATGTCCGTTCCAAACTCCATGAATTAACTAGTTGTTGTCATCATATCTGGTGCAGATTTTGCTGAGTATATCCCAAGTAAAGCTGTTTATCGAGCTTAGTGATCATATTCGGAGTGAGGTATGATTAAACTCTATCACTGTATTATCTTTCTGGGATGTTATTCCAATATACCATGGTATTTTATATGTATTTGTACTGAACTCAATAAGATTTAATGGTTGATACATGTAGATTTGCAGTATGACATTTAGAATTGGAGTTCCATGTCTGCAATTATGTTTCTTAAATCATATGAAAGAAAACTTAGAAGGAAAGTAAAAGGAAAACAAACACATGTAACTCTAGATTTCTAGGGTTTTTTCTAGTACAATCTCTACTTTCATCCCTCAATAAAACAATCATTTTAAGATTTACAGTACAATGCTTTCTTCTTACTCTGCATATCTCTATACCTAACAAGTGGCCCTTTTTCCTTCTTTTCCACTCTTACTTTTTTCTTTTTCTCTATCAAAGATAAAGAAAAATAAAGGCAGGGGAGACACTTTCATTACTGAAACACCACTAAAGAAAATAAAGATAAAATTACCAATCCATCCCCCTCCAAGAAAAAAAAACACTGGTGGAAACTGAAAAAAAAAAATCCCCATCTCTCACCATTGAAATCAAACACTACTGATAAATGTGTTGAAGAAACCTGCCGTGTGGTGATCGATATTATCATCGTATATAAATCGATATTGTCTTCTTTGAATGTTGTTAGTATTCTCAAATTTTCTTGAGAATGCTTGTGACATTTAAGGAAAACAATTGATTTATATACGGTGACGATACGGATCATTAATAGTTTGTAACGAAAAAAGATTAAAAATCGAATAAACCCTTTTAATTTGGTTTTAAATCTTGGAACATGGTATCCCACCTGATCTCTTCAACAGCAGTTGACCAATATCCATCTTCGTCTTCCCCATCCATTTTCTCCTCCTTCTGGTAATCAAACACCATTGGACTTGAAAAGCTCTCGACTCTAGCACTTCCTGAACCCAGAAAAGGAGTTCCATTGGTAAGCAACAGCCTCCCTGCTGTTCCCAGCGTCAGCTTCTTGTTCCTCTTCAACATTGCACCTCTCCATTTATTAGCATACCCAGACCTACTCCTCAGGTTAACCACGACAAGAGCCGACTGATCCGGGCGACAAACCAATGTCCCAATGTACTTGGCTAAGCTCCTCTTGGTTCTCTTGATGGCCAAAAGAAGCCTGGACACAGGCCTTGGGGTGACCCCTCCGTGTTTCCTGGCCAACTTGAGGATTTCAAGCCTGTGTTTAGCTATTGAGATTCCCATGCTTTGGAGGAATTCATGATTGAAGTAGACTATATCATCTTCTTCGAGCTCGTTGTGGGAGAAAGCGAGGGCATATTCATAGACGAGGGAGGGATCAAGGCCAGTTTTTGATAGCCAAGAGAACCAATCCATGGCACCTTTGTGTCTATGAGTATTGGTGCTTCCGGTTTCAAGGGAGGGTTTATATAAAATACTAATCCTAAAGTAGCCTACACATCTGAATTGGTAAAAAAGTGGGGAGACTTCAAACTTTTTAATTTTATTTTTCTTTTGTAATTGGCTTGTTAGTTGAATCTTGATAGTGACCAAAAAAAAAAAGTTGACCTGCCGTGGGGTTTGGTTTAGATGCTCATCTTCCCTCCAAAAATGGGCAAAGTAGATCAAAGTGTATAGGAACCTATTAAAATATGACATAAATTAATAATTTCTTAAAATTATATAAAATATTTTTTAACATTTTATTTGAGTATAAAATTATATTTGTGTTTAATTTTAAAATTTAAATAAATTTATATATATTAAATTATTTTACTCTAAATTGTTTAAATAAAACACATTATTCTTTATTTCTGAGCATGTTAGATGAACCTAGTTAAGATGGTTGGACCAAGGTTGCTTTGTTGAAAGCTCCTCCCCCAACACATGCCCTGATTGCCCATCAATCACGGTGTAGGACGATGAAAAGAGAGTGATTTGTGGGGACAAACACAGCCTTGTTCTTTGAATGGGGTGGGAGTAAAAAAATATCTTCTTCTATGGGAGTTCAATATATATTGAGATATATTATTAATAAACTTTGAAAAAATAAATATAGATGTGAAAAATTTAAAGTTAGAGTTTTATTATTAATATTTTTATTAATAAAGTTAGAGGAGGTATGAATATATATATATATATATATATATATTGAGATGTATTATTAATAGAGTTAGAGTTAAAGGGGGATTTAGGACAAGTTTTACCTAGTGATTTTGTGAATAAAAATTCTCTAATATTTTTATTTATGTTTTGTATTGAAAAATAAAATAAAATTTAAAATTGGAGTTTAAATTGTATAACTAATTTTAATTTAAAATTAAAATTAGAGTATAAATTTTATTTTTTTAATATTAAAACACGAAAAAAAACACCAAAAAAAAGTATGGACTATTTTTGTTCACACGATACTCCCCCTTCAACTACTTCCCTAAAGTGGTTTGTTTCCCTGTGTGCAGAGACGAAGTCAGGATCGAATAGTAGAGGGACAAAGGTTTATTAAGCCTTTAAATTTAAAAATTGGGAGGGATAAAAACATTATTTTATTACTATCTAAATTAAGAATGACCTTAAACATAATTATACCAAACAAATTTGAGAGGGTCAAGAGCCTTTCCCACCTATAACATAGCTCCGTCGCTGCCTGTGTGGTTCGACTGGTACAACCATCGGACTCGATTTAACAACTAGTTTGAAAACAAGATACCTTATACACCTTGGTAATATGGATGGAGATAGGTACATTTTAGATTTAAGTATAATTTTAATATTAAATTTAATTATATGAATATTAATATTATTTTATATAAATGATACATCTAAAAATCAATGATTTTGGTATAAAATATCATTTATTTTATTAGAATGAGTTTTTTTTTTCTTCATAATGGTCAACCAGGTACACCTTACCAAGAAAAATTCAAGCTCCTTAATGTTTCTTTATATTTTTTTTATAAATTTTAAATTTAATTTTAATCTTAATCTTAATTTTATCTTAAAAAAATTAAAAAATATTCTTAATAACTTTAGAATGTATGACTTAAAAAAATATGAGAGAATAAAAATAATTAATTAAATTAAATTAGTGAATTTCTAACTCTTCAACCTAAATAATAAAAAATTGATGCCGAGCCACGTACATATTTTCTACTTACACCCTTATTTAGGTTAGTTTCTCAATAGACAATCCTGGGAGAGTTGACTTCAAATATAATCTTATTTCATTGTCTTAGGTGTTGTCTGCCATCATTAAGTATTTAATTAGTAATTATGAGTTCATAATATGTGATTAAAATTTAATGCATAATTAAATATTATTTTAAAAACAAATTCACACACCCTTGCATCATAATGGACGAGTTTAAATCTTTAATTTAAAGAGTAAACTCATCCTTTCTATAAAACCAACAAATAGTTTTATGATTAATTTAAAACATTCTTTACTAATAATAACGATTAGTTTTATTCGATAAAAAGGAGTATAACAAAATTATAAGTCTATAAAAATTAAATTAGGTCAACCATATTAATTACTTTTAAAAACTTTTAGTACCGAATTAAATGTTAAATAATAAAATAAAATCATACGAGAAGTGAGTTAAATTTTTAATTAAATAAAATTATAGATACAAATAAATACGAAGATATATTGTTTTAAAATTATTTCAATTTTTTTAAAATAAGAAACTATTTGACCTGAAATTATTATAATTAGTCGATGTCTTCCATTACTAATCCATGTTTTAGTTTATATTATCTAATCTGCAAATGCGAACATAAAAAATTAAAATGGGTCGTTTTTTATTTGAATTCTTGACTTGTTTTTCCAAAGTATAATTATTTTTTTAAATATATTTATTATATTTTCTTTCCGTATGCTAATATTAATACTAACGTTAGCGTCAACGTCAACCAGCATCAATAAATTTTAGTAATTCAATGAAATAAAATAATAAATGTTATACTAATGAAGTTAAAAAGGCTTTATTAAATACTTTTAAATTCTAAATAATACTACTTAACAACGTATAATCTGTCTGTTATGGACGGATGAAGCAAAGATGACGAGCGATCGTTTATTAAAAATTTAAAATTTTTATATAATTTTTAAAAAAATATTTTTTTATTAAAAAAACTATTTCCTCTTTAAAGTTTTATAAGTCTGCTTCGTGAATCTTATAAGTTCTTCCCTTGGAATATTTTGCCAAACTTTATCATGCTTTTCTTAAAGCCAAATTAACTTATTTTTATAGAGCATGTCTTCCAAATGTGTGATAATATATATGGTTATATTTTAATACACAACTTTTTATATTTAAATTATAAAATCTAAATTTTAAATTTCTAACCCTAATACCATAAATTTTAAATCTTAAATTTTGTGTCCAATAATTTAAATCTTTAAATCCTAAACTTAATTATATTAATTGGTTATGGACTAATTACTGTTTCTTATGACTCATCATGCTAGTAGTTGATATGAGTATGACAGGGATAACATTTTATTTGGTTATGGACTTTATAATGAACTAATTTGATGGTAAAGACAACATATATTTTAAGGCAGAATTTGATTTTTAAATAACATAAACACTCCTGCGCAAAGCCTGAGACAACCTGATATAATTGGCTTAAACACACATGCTGTTTTCACAGCAAGTAACTCAGCAGTCATGGCATCCGCAATGCCAACAGATTTTGGGAACGAAATGAGCGAGGAGTTCGAAGAGTTACGAAGGATACCATTGATGCAAGCTTAGGTATGTGTATTTGTGTGTATAATACGTGTAAACTCGGATACTTCTCAAGTATTTCCTATATAGCCAGTTAGCCACCCTGTTTGAATATAGGTCCTGCATAAAGTCTGAAGGGAAATGCAGAATATAACAAAGGGATGAACATTCAGAAGGCGGGCTCTTCTGTGTCAATCTCTTAAACAATCATACAAACACGACCGAGCAGAACATTGAATATCGATTATTTTGGAGTTTTGACTATCGATTTCAAAACATATAGGTAATCGGCTCTATCAGATTTTGCATCTACTTGAATCCGAATGAAATCCATACCATCTAAGTAAAGATCATTCTAATTTCATCAAGGAAGCAATTCCAGTTTTCTTACTCGAATCGTAGCAACTATATAGCAGCACAAGTATCACAAAAAATATAACATAACAGTACATCGCAGATCTTTTCTCTAGAAGCAAAAACAACTCTTCCTCCAAATAATAATGTAAACTATTACTAAATCACTAATAATATTCTTCCTACAGCGAATAGTTATACTTGAATCATTTGTGAAACAAGAATTGTGTACCTAAGAATATCCGTAGCATAGTTCAATCTGTAAAGTCACAAAACTTACAAGAGATGAGGGTCCATTCGGTATCTTCCGCTCCCAAGTCCTTATCATATGCCGAGTAACCTGTTGGAGTTGCTCTGAAAATAATTAAACAGCAGTGTATCAATGCATAATCGAACCATGGCAGATTTCCCGTGTACAGGCACCTTGAGAAAAATGCATCATGGTATTATCATCCAATCCATCGGATTGTCTATTAAGCAAGCAAAACAACATAGAAACAGATTAACCATCATCAAGACTTCAAGCAAAAGTATCAAAACGATACCTTGGGAAAACAGGCCCGGAACTCTTCAAGAGAATCATTCAGATTTACTTTGAATAGTATAAATATTTCCGATTGTCCCGGAAATGCTAACTATTATAGCCAATATTAACATCAACCATGAAAAAAAAGTTTCTACTCCAGTCAACCTTAAACTCTCCTCCTGCTGACTTAGCTTCAATGCAATGAGAGCAGGGAATGTAAAACCTAGTGAAACAGCTGTTGTTGCCCCTGTAAATTTGAAAGCTGCCCATATATTTGGGATCATAGTAGATCCGACATAGATAAGCATTAACAATACTACTGTTAATGCAAAAGATCTTTTCCGACTCTCTGTTAGAGGAGCTGATCCCTCAAACACCAAGCTATCCACGGTCTGCCGTAGGGAGAAGTGGATAACAGGAAAAACCAAAACCAAATGAAGAATGTAACCGACCCGGACGATATAATTCAAAGCAGTGCTAAATCGAATTCCAAGATCCCTATCAAAGTTGGTCAGAACATCCCCTTCAGTGTCCTCCCCAAAGAGCAAATACCCTGATATAGCTGTTGAGGCATAGACTACAACACAAAGAATAGTTGTGATCCTTCCAACCCTATTCATCTTTTGAGTAGACCGCCCTTCGAGTTCGTTATATATAGGTTGAATATTGAAATGGCAAACATATGCATTCGTCATGACAGGGATAACTACTATTAAATCCCAAATTGCCATTTTCGACCCGAAATCTGGGCTCATCCTTGGAGAATCAATCTTCCCTTCAATAAGCTTAATGAATGCAACAGCGAAGCAAACCACGACGAAAACAACAGCCAGAGCAACCGAAGCAGCAGATGTCATGCTCAAGGAATCAATCCTATTTAACACACAAAGTGGAGCAAGAAAAACAACCACAACAGCCAAAATCAACAACTTCCTATGATCCCAAAAGCCATGTCCTAACCACTGATCGAAAACCCCAAGATGTCGAACCGAACCAGACATAACATCACCCATAATAATCAAATAAACAATCAAAACACCTGCATTGTTGACAATGATGCAAATCTCAGACAAAACCTTAGCAGTTCTCCCCATTGCAATCTGCACAACTTCCCCATAAGATCTAGCTTTACAAGAAACCGCATACCTAATCAACATCTCGACACTCATTTCAGACAGAATCCCAATCAGGATAATCATAAAAATCCCCAAAACAACCCCAAGAACCTTCATAGCAGCAGGTAAGGCCATGATTCCCGCGCCAATAATTGAGGTAGTCAAATTGAAAACAGCACCAGCAACACCAGACCCAGAATTAGGTTTACTTTCAACAAGGGTATAATCATCGATATCGACATCAACTTCATCATCATCATCGTTGATATCATCAAACTCATGAGCAACCTTGGGGTAACTTACCCTGTTTCCATCATCGGAAAGGAGCGATTTCTGTTGGGATCTGAAGTCCCCGGGATCATTCTGCATTTGTAATTCTACATGGGAGACTCTGGGTATAGCTGAATAATTACTATCCATTCTAAATCAAAGGAATCGCTAAAAAGCTTGAAACTTTGCAAAGATCTCTCGGAAAAAAATCGAATGTGGAGATTAAAGGACTTACAAAGAAATAGGGAGGAATTGAATTGATTTGAAATGAAGAATGAAGGGATTTGGAAAGGGTCAAAAGAGAAGCAGCAGATCCGTGGTGGGTCAACGTTTCGTGTGGAGGAAAAACAGAGGAAGAGAGAAACAGAGCAATTTGTTTGGAAATAAAGGAGTTGCCATTGGAGGAGAATTTTAGACAGATTTCTCGATTTTACCACGTCATTTCTTTAACTTGGATCTAAAATCTCCTCATCTGTTACTTTTCTTTGCGGTATTATGCCGCTATTAGTATTATTAATTTATTTGACAATTCTTTGAAAAAGGTCATTTAACAATCTCATAAGTAAGGTACATTCATTTTGGTTTTGTTTTATTTGGTAAGTTATTTTAGTAATTATCGATGTTTGGTTTGGTTAATCGCGATTTTCGATTTTTTTATATTAACGTTAATTTATAAAAAATTATATTTTATTTTGATAAAATAATTTTATTTTATGACTTTTAAACATTAAATGATACATATTTTAAGATATCTTTCATGCATATTTATTTAAATATATTTTTTAAATATAAAATATATATTTTTACCTTATAAAAATAATTAAAAAATCAAATTCGGTTTAATTCGGTTAATCGCGATTAACCACGATTTGGAAATTTATGAATCACAATACCTCAGTTCGGTTTTTGATTTTGCGATTAACCATGCTCATAAGGTTTATTTTGGTCATTCAATGTCATATTTTAAATGGTATTAAATAAATATTAAATCTTATTTTTTTAATTAACTAAAATAATATTTGTTCTAATAAATACTCTCAATCATTAGAATAAAAAATATTATTAAAAATATAAAATATCAAATCAAAATTTTATGATTTTTGTAAAATCGTAAAGTTTTGTACATATGAGACTCATTCCACTCGCTACAAAATAGAAATAGACGTTTTTACTTCATAATTTTTACCATGACATTTCAAAGAATTTAAAAGATAATACTAATAAATTATATTATTTTAAATAAATTAAAATATAAATGTATGTAAGTACAGCTCAAAGTTGATAGGAACATCATATGCAGCAGATCCTTCCCTTTTGCTGTGTGAATGGAGGGAATTATTACTACAAAGATAAAACAGAATATACAGACGCCACCAATGGAGTTTACTCTGGGCGGAACTTCACAAGATGGTGGAGGTGAGATGACTGAAGCTTCCTGATGTCGTTTGCAGTGACCTTGCAAGACTCCAAGATGGTGGAAGTTCAGGATGTTGAATAGAATGAACCATAAACAAGTAAAATTCTTCCAATTTTTCACCAACCAAAGTTAATCATAAAATGCCTCTTTTGACATCGTGGTAATAAGAACAAAACCCTAAACACAAATTATTCATTCGAAAACAAGAAGACTAGTTCAATCACACACGCGGTCGTTCGTTATACGTTTCATTCGCCAGAAAATCTTTGTAACGAATTAAAGCTAATAACGAGTATCAAGTAGAATATTTGAAAAGACAAATAAATTCAAAATTGGGAACCTGTTGAAGCTGTTCCTTATACGTAGAGAGATTTGAAGCCAGTTCATCTGTTCCTTGCATCTTGTGGTTTCGTTTTCCCTAAAATTCTCAAATTTGCTCTCTGAGTTTTGTATGATTCCCTCTACTTTTTTAGGGTTTTGATTTAAATTTGGCTCGTCGCAAATGGGAATGAAGTTTGGGATCCCCGTTTAAATACTCGGTTTTTTAAATAAAATAAAAGGAATTTGTAATGAAAATAAATAAACTACATTAACATTAATGATCATTTTTATTTTATTTTAATCACTTAACTCTTAACAATGATAATATAGTTATTTATGTTACTAATTTCACAAAATGGTCACTCAAATCTTAATTTGCATAATGACACGTTGAAAAAAGAGTCAATTACTGAATTGACTCTTGAAATTTTACTAAAATGTGAATTTAATACATTTTTACAAATTTTAAACTATAATTCTAAAAATGGTTAAAAAATCTAAATATATAAAGAAATCGTATGAAAATTTAAAATGTGTATGAAGCAACACAATATTACATTTGTTTTGTATAATCCTTTGTTCTAAAATAGATTTTCCCAAAAGGACTAAATGAATTATTTGATATAAATTCATATACAAAAATACTTCCTAAATATTTAGACTTAACGTTGTTAATTCTAAACATTTAAAAGGAGCATAATTATTTGCAATAGGAATTTCTTAAACTCCACGAGCTATCCTGGTTTAATAATAATAATAATAACTAAATATCTCATTTATCAAATAATTATCTGAAATATAAATATTTATATTCACACAAAAGTTTTTATTTTCCCATTATCTTTTGCTTGATGAATGTTCACAAATAAGAATCCATAGCTTTGTAGAGCACAAGGCCGTCCAAATTTAAGAAACAAATTGAGCAAACAACTCAACCTTCTTTAAAACCCGTAGGAATATGGAATGGTTTTCCATATTTGTTTTCGTTTTTGTTAAAGCGATAATCGAGTAAAATAGGTAGAATGATAACATAATTCAGTTATCGACCATGCTTTTAAATTTGACTAAGCAAGCCAAGGCATGCTCGAATTCGCTGTCTTCTAAGGCGATTGTGAAGCGACAGTAGCCTGGGATTCCGCTCCACGAGCCACTGTTGATGCACAAGCCAGTTGTTTTGGCAATGGCTTCCCTCAGAGATGTGTCATTTAACTTAACTTCATAGGCGGCATCCTTTTCATCACTGCCTGTGAGTTTAAGCTTAACAACCCTGTCGAGGAAAGAGGGCTTCGCCACCATTGAAACACCACCACAAGGTTTAAGCACACTCCATCCACAACTTTCAAGGACCTATTACAAGAATAGCAGCAAAGAGAACTGTTTAGGTTGAGGAGAAAATGCCACTTAAAACTAGAATTAAAACAATCCACTCGGGCGAGTAAATAACTAAATACAACTAAGCAAAGGCTAGGATCACTTGATTAGGCAGTAACTCAGATGTAATTATAGTAAAATCAGTTTACTTACCGATGTAGATCATTTCACACCATGTTAAGAGATACAAAAAGTATAACTAGATAGAAGGGAAAGCGAAGAAAAATGTGGTGCAGAGAAAAATATGCCTGAGCTATATCGTTTAAAGTCTATTTGTTGTTTTAGTTTATGCAAAAATGTTCTATTTAGTCAAAAGATTCTTACTACTATAGGAAAGAATCAAGTGAAATTTTCATATCCTAATCATATCGTAAGCCCGAATTTATTTAAATACGGTAATTACTCTATCACAAAGACAATGAAAGCAAAGACATGAGGTTGTAAGTGGGAGAAGTTACCTCTTTTAAACGCTTAGCTCTGTTTTCCAAAATTCTTATTTGTTCTGCAACAACATCTAACATGCCTCCTTTCTGCTCTCTCAGAGCCAACAACTTCTTGATTGTATATTTATCCGTACAATGAGGTTTGCTTAAGCCAGGAAAGCTACGGAATGCTTCGATTAGAAGTGGTTCATTTAGAGACAGAAAAGCAAATTTGAGTGCTCCACTAAGAAGTTTCAGAGACAGTCCCCCGAGCAGCGAAACACAGAAAGAGGGGTTGCCAGAGGAAGAGAGTTTTGACAAACAGCTCCCCAAATTCCACCCACCCCAACCTTCATACTCAAACTCTAGCCCTGAGAATGAAGTATCAATTACCACTCTTGCCCCAAATCTTGCGCATGCACTTAAAATGCTTTCAATCTCATGGTTGCTGTAAAGCAAGCCAGTTGGGTTGATTGTTGGACCAGAAATATATACCCATGGCTTTTTCACAGTCTCAAGAGCTTGGTTGAGTATATGCTCTGTCAGCTTAAAGCCTTGCTCAGAGTTTGTGGGGATATGTACAATGTTTGCTTTCAAAAATTTGGCAGCAGAAACATAATTGCCATTTGAGCCAGCAGGAAAGCACATAGTCCCCCCTTCTTGAACGCAGCAAAGTACCAACTTACTGAAAAGTGCTTGCAAGCAGTCAGAATATATAAATTCTGTGCTGCTATCAATTGGGAACCCATATTCGGTCTTAACAAATTGCTTTATACTAGGAGTAACATCAATTTCAGACTCAGTCAGATTTTGCCGGGCAAAACTTTCAAAGATAGCAGCCTTAACTGGAGAAGGAACCGGAAGTAGCCACTGATCCACATCCATATGTACAAGGGAGTACCCATCATCAGAAATGGATAATTCAGCATTATTAAGCACCGAGGTTGCAGAAGTAGCAAACCCAATCACGTCAACTGATTTGGAATTTTCAGATTTCCTCTGTAAGAAGGAAGAAAAAGTTCCACCAATGAGATATATTAGATGTATAAATAACAAGGCATGATTATAGATTTACATAATAGGCATAGTTGGGGTGAAAGTGGTGTGGGGGGGGGGGGGGGGGGGGGAGTTTAATTTGTACTATCCCTTCAATTCCCTTCTCCTCTATTGCCAATTTGGTTTCAGGTAGGATGTGAACAGTTACATCATTCATGAATGTTCAATCAGAGAACCTCTCAAATATCATAAATCAAAACTTTTTTCCTGAGACCTGGCCCAGGGTTATTATGTGCAAGCTAGGCTGAGTTATTCTGAAATAATATATTTTTTAAAAAATACAGATGGCACTAATCTACTGTATCTACTTTTATTTGGTCTTAATAATAAACAATGCTTTGAATTGTGCTAAAAGTAAAAGACAACAAAGCTTATAGGCTTATAAGAGTCAACAAGACGGATAAAACAAACTCATCAAACTTGTCATGAGTGGCTTATACAGTTTGTTGTGAATTTGAGCTTATCAATTTTAACTTGGTTCATTTATCGAGCCTAGATTATAAACTAGAACTAACCAAACTTGCATGCAAGTTCATCTATTAACAAAAGATCGATTTCAGGTCGATTTTTTTAGTGCTAGCCATTTTTTATTGCTAAGAGATAAAAGAGTCCCAATAACTTTTGTTGCCAATCTGAAATAAATCTATAACTTCTCCAATAAGCATTCTCAAAGAATAACGGTGTATATATTTTATATATACTCAAGAATTAATTCACAAACCTCTAGCTGTGGATGTCTGTCTGTAAGTTGAAAAGATAGAAGCTCATGGAAAATACAACCATAATAGTTCTGGCTAATCAATGATGTATTTCCTTCAAGTATTTCAACAGTTTTTGACAATGCCTTCAAGATGGACTCTTCTTCTGAAATTATAAAGGCAACTTCTAAATCTGAATAAACCTGTTAAACGGTTTGTCAGAAATAAATGAATTTGTCAGTAATAATAGACTAAAAAGAAACTGAACAGATTGAAACTAATAGTCAATTTAACGGCTACCGAATTTAACCGCATAAATAGAAAAACCCACTGTGATTGTCCTAGTTTCCTTAAAATATACCTGATTCTTTACCAGGCCACAAAGGATTGCGGCATGTGATGGCAAAGGAGTTCCTGATAGATATTTTAGTACCCCAATGGTACCTGGAAGGCTGGATAACTCAAAGTGATCAGATATGTCTAAGAAAAGACGAGACCCAACTCCTCTGGTGGCATCTAATAGTTGCACAACAGCAGAACTAGTAACAGCCTCAAAATTAGCTATTCCAGTAACCACAACCTGTGGCTTCAGCTTCTTTATAAGTTCTATCATTAAATCTGACTGGCGTGGGGCTTCAATGACAGTAACTACATCCTCCGACAGGTTAGTGTCTGCAGTCTGCAACATAAATATATAAACTCAATAAATATATTGATGAAGAATCAATAAATAGGGATTTGATTTGCATTGTTATATAATTTAGGTTTAGTTGTTTGATATATATAATACTTCATTATTCAGAAGATTTTGGATGCTGAATTTTCGAGACTAAATATCTATTTTCTCTATTGGTTCTTTCTAGTTTTCTCCCCTAAATCTTCCATTTCTCTCCCTAATTGATTCTGGCTATATTTGATTTTTCCATCTAATTTCTAATTTTTCTATTTCAAAGGTAATGTATACTTTTCAGTTTTGTTACATTAAAAATTTTTACCTACCTAAAATTGTATTCAATGAAGGGTTTTTCATTGTGGAAGTGGACATTATTTTGAAACATACCAGTAAATCATTAAGGTGGACAAATTTGAAATTTGAAACGAGTGACAAATTTGGCTTAGATATTAATCAAGCTACATGAGCCGACTCAATATAGCTCAATTATCATCAACCCATGTACAGAGCTTGAAGTTACACTTGTCCAGTTGTCCTCTGGCCTGAATTCAAATTCAAACTCATATAGATCCAGTAAATAATATCACATTTTTTGTTGTATATATGAATGAAAAAACTATCAGAAGTTTAATTAGGTTTGCAAAATGCTCCAGTTCCAGAATATTCAAACTAAGACCAATAAGTATCTGAGTGGCACATAATTGAGTTCAGCTCAACTGTAAAAAGGTTGGGCTTACATACCAGTATGAGTCAGGCACCAACTAGCTTGCCTCATTTACACACCTAATTCCAAAATAGACCGTACCTCAATTGCCAAAGATGTTAACCATTGCTTGGGTAAGCTCCGAGTTAGATGCTCATCAACAATTGCGAGACGGGGGGTAAACAGCCGAAGGGCATTCTCAATTGCCACAGTCCTTGACGGAAAGACAACAACATTCTTGCATATTACAGAAAACGATGTCAGAATCACAGTTGATAGATAAGGTTCCAAGAGATGCTAAATCAGCATTTTGTTGTGCACTACTTTACATACATAAACATAGTACTGTTAAGTTGACTATTTCTAAATTAAGAAAATAAAACAAGGCTTGCAGCTACATGATGCATCTTGCTATGTGCAAAGAATTTAAATCTTTGCAAAAAATAAGATATGTTACTACTTACTATGAAAAATCTCAAATCCAGTAGTATTATTACAGAAGTTTCATACTTTCTTGGCTTTAAAATTCTGAAAGCTTTTGAAGCTCAACATAAAAATGCAGGAGACCAGAATTGGTAGTATTAAATAGGAAATAAAAAGGCCACAAGATCATCTGGAATGTCATTTCATTGATCAAGCATCACAAAGCTAAGCCCAAAACTAAACATAAAAGTCAAGGACATAGAAGAATAGGCATATAACATTATTTCAATTTTCACAAATGTCAATCACTACTGTAACGATGGCCTCACAAGGTTTTGATTGCAGAATATAACTGAGGATATGAGTTAACTCTTGAGTAGACGACCCTAAGTTATTTTCTGTTGTGTAAGCACAAGAATGCCATGAAAGACAACAAA
The DNA here is from genome assembly GCA_035048815.1 of Abelmoschus esculentus. Taxonomy (NCBI): domain Eukaryota; kingdom Viridiplantae; phylum Streptophyta; class Magnoliopsida; order Malvales; family Malvaceae; genus Abelmoschus; species Abelmoschus esculentus. The sequence continues at coordinate 6,410,661 of JAUCBN010000007.1, read as the reverse complement.
TATGATACTCCCTTAAAGACCAGAAGCAGAAGATTGTTGCCGTTGAGCACTTGCATAATAAACAATGGTAGCATACAATCAATTTGTCACAATATATCTATGACAAAAGGTATGATTATTAGTAATGAACACTCTTTACTTCTCTGAGGATAATTAATTGCATTCACTACCTTATTAAAGCCTTTTAGTCTAGTAACACTTGAAAATATAAATTTGTTGATGAAGTTGCTAAAAGGAAAGAGTTGTACCAGTAACAAAAAGTATGACATCATTAATCATTTCTGTCATTTTAATAGACTATTCCAAACTAACCAGAAAACCATATAGAAAATAATGTTTTACACAGGTAGAGTTTATTTATCTATTACAAAAGTGTTAATGGAATTTCCTTTTAATAGACAGTTACATGAACGGTTACAATCCAAATATAATACCCTAAACGATGTAAACATTGCACGGGAATTCAACATTTTATAAAATGATACCACAGCCCTTTTCTTCTTTTGTATGCCAATCTCTATTTAATTTACCTAAACACCTACTGATGTTAAAAGGAAATCACAAACATTTTGATTTATAAAAGAGAAAACAACACTTGAGCAAATAACTTACACATAGCCACAGGCAAAATGATTAATCGGGTTGATCAGGAAAAAAAATAAAGGGAAAAGAATTAAAGAGTCAAGGGTGTTTTCTTACATCGGAAGTAAGTGGAATATGATGATATGTTTTCATAAAGCCAGCAATTAGATTACGAAATCTTTTGCATCCAGCTGGTGGCTCATATGGGAAGCAGGAGTTATCTTTCAAAATACTGGCAAGGTATGCTAGGAATGGAATCTTCTCATCCGCAACTAAATCATCGTCAAAAGATAAATCTAACGAGCTACTGATCTCTTGGAAGCCACTTTTAAGAAATTCAAATATTACTTTGACCTGTCAGTTTAAAAGAATGATTAGCCATTTTATTTTCCCCCAGTCAGGGCAAAAACACCCACTTTCCAGTTTCCAAAAGCCAAAAACATGATAAAATCCACCTGGTTTGGTTGACGAAGTTGACAACTGTAAACCGATAATCCGTGAGAGATACGGCCACCAGCCTTACCATAGGCCCAGGCTGTGCGAGCACAAATAGGCTGATCTCCAGAAAGACCCATAAAAAATTCAAAACGATGCGGACTATTCTTCTCAATTTCAACTAAGGCTGAAATATCAGTGTCCCCAGCCTATAACATGATCTCAGCTTAGTATATCTGAATGAAAAAAGGGTTACAAGTGAAAAGTGATTTTCTTGCCTGGAGAACTTTGGTTTGCCAAAGCCTATTGACACGGAAACCCCTTCTTTCAAACAAGCGTCTACATACTCCTTGTCCCGGACGACCTCCCATATTGAAGATCATTATACCAGTAACTTTTATGACAGCAATTCCTTCCTCAACTGCCCTGGCAATCAGACCTAAGCCAAATTGATCCTCAACAAAACCCTACAAATGAAAATGAATTAAATTATTAAGTTGATGTATTCACAGTGGAAAAAACAATAAAGTGTCATCCAACCTGAAGTGCACAATAATTACTCAAAGAGTGGAGAAATTCCTCGCTTGCATTTTCAGTGATCATTTTTGACATTGCCTCTGGATTTGGATTGAGAATCTGAAAAGAGAAAAGGGAGAAGGTATTATGGGACTAATATTCACAGTAACTTCATTATTTACTATATTAAAACCATATAAGTTGACAACTATGACGGTACCTGAGGTATGCATCCAACAATTCTTTCAAGTTGAATATCATGTTCCCTACAATAAGATAGCAGGTCAGATTCATGAAACTCCACCCTATCCAGTAAGGTTTTCTTTTCAGCGTCATATATTGGTTGGCCTTTCTCATCAAAAGCATTCATGTACAAGTTTATCCAAGAAACCTTCACTGCTCTTGGATTTATATCAAGGCCATAAACCTGCGATAAGTGTATAATTCAGGCACATAAAAAGATTCATAACTGGGATTGAATACCTAATTTTCCATGTATAAGGTACATAAAAGGTGCAAAAATAAAAAACCTTAGCAGGCAACCATTTCTCAGCAATTGCTATACTTATCCATCCGTTTCCACACCCAAGCTCAGCAACTGTCTTTTCCTTGAAAATGGAATCTGGGTGTCTATTGAGTCCTTCATAAAAGGTAAATGACCAATCTTCAGGCATAAAAATGCTAGGGATCACCATCATTGTCAGTTTCTTCCTTCCAGGATAGCCTGTGCATAATGAAATGTTAAATATGAAGCATGACAAGCATATGATGGACTATGTACGATTCAGTTAATGATAAGTTAAACATAAAGAACATAAACCAATTCTGAATACAGTGGATCTAATGTGTGTTCATGTATGCATCTCTCATTTGAATAATTAATTTAGGATCCGTTGCTGGAATATGGTTTATGTCAAGTGAGAAACTGCCTAATTACATCCGAATTTTGTTCCTAATCTTATTCCTAACAGAATTGTGATATTTGTATTAAATAATCACAAATTCTAGTAGCAAGAGAGAGAGAGAGAGAATCCAAATAACAACAGTAAAGGTTTTCTTTTCTCTAATCTGTCGCTGATCCAGGAAGTAATCAGAGGTTTGTATAGGCAGTATAGAAGTTGATATTGGAGTACATAATTCTGAACACATTGGTTAAGGCACCAATGAACTGAGAAAGAAGTAAAAAAAGGCAAAAAGATGGGTCAGATATTGGTCATTGACAGCTTAAAAGAAACTATATTAATTATTATGCTCTTTGATATATTAGCAGAAAAATGCCCTCAATTTTCATTTTGTAAGTATATCTCGTATACAGTTTTGGACTCAATGATGCAAAATCTCTTTCTGAAACACAAGCTTTCATTTTGAAAGAACTCTTCTATTCTGTATAAACTCACTTCAAATTAGTCTGTGTGATAAGAGGATCACTATGGCGGGCTAGGAAAAACAGTGCAGATGATTCAAACTGGAGGAAGTTACTCCAAGTAAGGAATTTGATTTTACAGTTAGCCTTTCGACAAACTGGTCAGTCAGTCTGGATAATCCCAAGGGAAAGGTGCTTAGTAACTAAAGTTTGGAGAAAGGACCAAACATGAAAATGTAGGATGGGATAGGCTAATATGGTTCCATTTTCATATGCCTAAGCATCCCTTGACCAGAATGGCTATATTGAATAGGCTAAATTGACAATAGCCGCGTTTTCTGGCATAGATGGACAATAAAAGGAAAATTTGTCCCAAAAGAAAGCTTGCTTGACATTTCTTTTTATTATCCAATCATTTTATTTTCTTAAAGTTTTTTTCATATGACCTGTGTACCATAAAAAATAATTCCACAAGTAAAATTAAGATGATGACAGTGACACATATTCATGTTCCATCTTCACCAAGCAATTGTGCAATATAGGCCAACATTTCCTGATAAGTTTAATCAATATCTAATAAAACCAGTTGAAATAATACATATAAGTGTAACTCATACATAACTTTTCGTGAAAAAATAATGTTTTAAACGTATAAAAACTTCACCAAACACCAATTAAATAATCTCTAACCCGTAGATATCAATTAAATGGACCCTTTAATCAATTAATCAGCATGTATCTATGTCTGCTAAAAAATTAAAGGGAAATTATTAACATATTTTCTGGTGGGACACGCAACGGAGACACAAGAATACAAAGTAACAAAGAGACGCCAAAAAAAGGATCAGTTGATATTTTTTCTTTCAAGGTTCAATAAGGAAGAAACTAAGAACCGATGATCATAACCGGTTTAATTTTCGGTTCGGTTTAATCAGTGCCGTTTGTCCTCCCCCCCCCCCCCCCCCCCCCCGGAACTGAAAAATCCAGCAATCTCGACTGGTTCAATTTATGATGTTAGAGATATTATTAACTAACACTAAACAAAGAAGACTATGTAAACCTCAAGAGCAAAGGCAATGACTGAAATTAGTAGACTATGTGGTTTTGATTATAGAATCGTACCTTCATTCCGGTTCAAGTAAATGTCCTGGAACCGGAAATGGTACTTGTCAAAGCAATCGTCTGTGAAACCGCCCCTGGATTGAAGATCCGAAAGGAACAGCCGAGCTTCGGTGCGGGTCTTGGGATCCTCAAGCTTCTCCAGAAGCGATTTGAAGGCAGCGTACGCAGCATCACCTGACTGCTCGCACTGCTTCAAAAACTCCTCAACCGCCATTTCCACTCTGTGTGTGTGTGAGTTTCCTGGATTTTCAATTCAGATGCCAAATATCGATTTTGGGTAAAATCAGCTGACTGATAACAGATCTAAGAGCCTTAGTAAAACATGGAATTACGCAAAGAAGAAGAAAAGTCGTTGGATTGGATTGGATCCTGACCCTTCATATTTTAATTAAGGCATTACCCCAAAAATATTACCATTACTGAACACGTGGTTTTACAGAAAATGGTATAAATCATATACGGTTTAATTTACGTTAAATTATCAAAAAAATGTTTGTATAGTAAAAATATAATTAAAAAATTATAAATAAATTTCAAATATTGTAATGTATTTTAATAAAATTTAGATTTTAGCATTTAAATAAGTTTAAATATTAAAATTTTAAATTTAAAATTAAAATTTATAATTTTGGGTTTAAAATTTTTTTAAATTTTATCTATTTGAATAATCTAAAATTGAATTTTATTATTTCATAATTTAGTCAATTATTTCGTTATTTTTTTTATTTTTAAATATATTTTTTTATCAAATTTGAATTATATACTCTAAAATATTGATGTAGCTCGAGGATTTTTTTGTAATTTAACCTTTAAATTTGTGTGATTTCTTCACTTTATTTAAATTTTTTACCAAATTTGAATAGTTTTATTTCAATATTACTATAAAGGGTAAAGTACAACGGAGGTCACTCAATTATAATTGAGGTTACGTTTGAATCATTCAATTATTAAATGTTATATTTGAGTCATCCAATTATTAAAATGGTTATATTTAAATTACTCTACCATTTAAAATTAAATATCGTTAGATGACATCATCACTAAATATTTTATATTAATAAAAATTACACGTTGATAAAAACTGTAACAGATTAAACAACTTATTGTTTGTTAAGAAAAAAATTTAAAATATCTAATTAGCAACTCAATTCCAGAAGATATAAATTTCGATCAACGACCAATAAATTATAAATATACTTTTAAATATATAAACAAATTAGTCTTCCCAAGATTAATATAGTTTTACATGAAATATCACTTTTGTTTTCCTTAATCACAATAAACAATTTGTACCGTCGTCATTTAGGTTTATTTCTCCTCTTTCTTTTCATTAGATTCAGAAATTATTTATATTCCGATTAAAAATTACTTTGATAAAGTTATTTTATCTGAAGGAGTATTTTTCGAGTCGAGTTAAAATTTTTTAAGTTATTTTTATTTGATAAGTTTAATTTTATGATTTAAATTTTTATTCAAAAATTTTCTAAGACGAGTCGAGTTAATGAAATTTGAATCAAGTCGAACCAAGTCGAGTTTTTGAGTTCTTATAAAAATATAATTATAATTATTTATTATATTATAGTATGTTTGATTTAATTTAAACGACTTTCATTAATCATATAATATATGTATGTATATTTTTTATATGTGGTACTATTACTTCATACTTTTATATAACATTATAGATCATAAAATTTTGAAAGACTCATCTTGAACTTAAAAATAATTTTCTAATTACTAAAAATTTTGTGTTATTTAAATTTTTTATTTTATAACTCAAACTTTATTTTAAAAAATCGAATCAAACTTATAAAATTTTAAATTAAATCAAGATAAATGAAATATTTTTACTTTCAATAAAATTATTTAATTTTTTTAAATTGATTCAAATTTTATTTGGCTCTAATTTCAACGTATATGTAGGTAGTAGGCGTGGCAGTGGGCAACCGCAACACTCCCATTCTTTCTTTTCTTTTTTAATAGTGTTTGTCGGGCAGTTCTACAAAAAGCTCACTTAATGTGAGCCTAAAAAAAGCCCTCTAATAGAGGGGTATGGGGAACCGGCTAACAGCCGGTTCCAATTTAAACCAGTTTTTTTTTTTATATAAATAATGATTATTTAATTTATTTTTATATATTCGAATAAAAAATATTCGAATAAAAATATTTATACAATAAATATTCGAATAAAAATATTTATAAAATAAATATTCGAATAAAAATATTCATATAATAAATATTGAAATAAAAATATTTGAATAATAAATATTTGAATAAAATATTCAAATCAAAAGATTCGAATAAAATATATACGAATAAAAATATTCGCATAAAAAGATATTTGAATAAAAATAGTCATATAATAAATATTTCAATAAAAATACTCGAATAAAAATATTCGAATAAAAAATATACGAATAAAAATATTTGTATACTAAATATTCAAATAAAAGTATTATTATAATAAATATTAGAATAAAAATATGCGTATAATAAATATTTGAATAAAAATATTCAAATAAAAAATATTTGAATAAAAATATTCGAATAAAAATATTCGTAAAATAAATATTTGAATAAAAATATTCATATAATAAATATTGAAATAAAAATATTCGAATAAAAAATATAAAAATAAAAATATTCGTATAATAAATATTCGAATAAAAATATTTGAATAAAAATATTCGAATAAAAATATTCGTATAATAAATATTCGAATAAAAATATTCATATAATAAATATTGGAATAAAAATATTCGAATAAAAATATATAAATAAAAATATTCGTATAATAAATATTCGAATAAAAATATTTGAATAGAAAATATTCGAATAAAAATATTCGTATAATAAATATTCGAATAAAAATATTCATATAATAAATATTGGAATAAAAATATTCGAATAAAAAATATACAAATAAAAATATTCGTATAATAAATATTCGAATAAAAATTTTTGAATAAAAATATTCGAATAAAGATATTCATATAATAAATATTCGAATCAAAATATTCATATAATAAATATTCGATAAAAAGTATACGGATAAAAATACTTGAATGAAAATATTTGAATAAAAAAATATACGAATAAAAATATTAATATAATAACTATTCAAATAAAAATATTCAAATAAAAATACTCGAATAAAAATATTCGAATAAAAATATTAGTATAATAAATATTCAAATAAAAATACTCGAATAAAAATATTCGAATAAAAATATTAGTATAATAAATATTCAAATAAAAATATTCGAATAAAAAATATACAAATAAATATTATACACAATTCCTTACAAAGTATACACAATGACCTACAAAAATCGTAAAGAAAAAGGTATGTACACAATTCCTTACAACTTCTCACCATGAGCTAAATGAGCCATCCAAAGGTAAGGATTTGTGTACATACACAATTTACTATGATTTTCGTAAGCCGTTGTGTATACTTTGTAAGAAATTGTGTACAAACATAAATCCTTACCATTTGGGTGGCATATTGTGTATTCTTGTAGGAAATTGTGTATGTACACAAATCCTTACCCTTGGATGCCTCCTTGAGCTCATGGTTTTGAAGTGGTAAGGATTTGTGTACATACCTTTTTTCTTACGGTTTTCGTAAGCCGTTGTGTATACTTTGTAAGGATTTGTGTATAAACACAAATCCTTACCTTTTTCGTGCCATATTGTGTATTCTTGTAGGAAAGTGTGTATGTACACAAATCCTTACCTTTGAAAGCCTCCTTGAGCTCATGGTTTTGAAGTCGTAAGGATTTGTGTACATACCTTTTTTCTTACGTTTTTCGTAAGCCATTGTGTATACTTTGTAAGGATTTGTGTACAAACACAAATCCTTACCGTTTGGGTGACATATTATGTATTCTTGTAGGAAATTGTGTATGTACACAAATCCTTACCCTTAGAAGCCTCCTTGAGCTCATGGTTTTGAAGTCGTAAGGATTTGTGTACATATCTTTTTTCTTACGGTTTTCGTAAGCCGTTGTGTATACTTTGTAAGGATTTGTGTACAAACACAAATCCTTACCGTTTTCGTGCCATATTGTGTATTCTTGTAGGAAATTGTGTATGTACACAAATCCTTATCCTTAGAAGCCTCCTTGAGCTCATGGTTTTGAAGTCGTAAGGATTTGTGTACATACCTTTTTTCTTACGTTTTTCGTAAGCCGTTGTGTATAATTTGTAAGGATTTGTGTACAAACACAAATCCTTACCGTTTTCGTGCCATATTGTGTATTCTTGTAGGAAATTGTGTATGTACACAAATCCTTACTCTTGAAAAATTCCTTGAACTCATGGTTTTGAAGTGGTAAGGATTTGTGTACATACCTTTTTTCTTACGATTTTCGTAAGCCGTTGTGTATACTTTGTAAGAAATTGTGTACAAACACAAATCCTTACTATTTTTGATGTTTGTACCGTTTTTCTTACAGTTTTTGTAAGAAATTGTGTATAGCACAATGTGACCGGGTAAACAAGTTTAGACTTTTTTTTAAGAGCTTTCCCTAGAACTACCCGTGTTTGTCCTTTTTTCTTATTTATTTATTTATGTTTTTGGTGTAGTCTACTTTAAAGCCTGGGTATAGCCGTATAGGATTATGCACCACAAAAACATAGAAAACAAAAGAATAGGAGAGTGCTGGGGAAACTATCCGCGAACAGCTGCTTTTCCCCAAAATCTAATCGATAAGAAAACATGGAATCTTTTGATATTTCTATTATAAAAAATTATAATCAATAGTTAGAATCTGTATTTTAGTAGAGTTTAGAGAGTATATTTTAAAATTTTATATTTAAAATTTAGATTTATAATTTTAAATTTAAATTTATAATGTTAAGAACATAAAAATGAACATACAAATTAAACAAACCAAATAAATTAATAAACGAATGGATATATAGATAAACAAAATAGATGAACAGACAGATCGAACAGATGGTCGGATAGATAAACGCACCAAACATACGAATAGTCGAATAGATTGGATAGACAAACAATCAAACAGACGAATTCAAAAATCAAACAAATAAATATTAGACTAAACGAGTGGATAGTTGAATGGATTGTATGGATGGATAAACCTAATAAATAGACAAATAAATGAACACGAATGAACCAGACTGATAAACTAAACCGATAAACAGACGGAATAGAAAAGACGAAACAAACGATTTGTGCATTTATATTTTGTTTTTGTGTGAAAAATAATCAAAATATACAATGATGGATCTACATGTGAAATAGAATAAGACCGTACTCATTTTATTTTTTTAATTTATATATTTATTTTTAATTTTTTAAATTTTTATAAATTCATTCTTAATATTTTTATAATATTATAATTTGTGCCTAACTTAAAATCTTAAGATTTTATATGTATTCACCTTAAATATATTTTTCAATAAGTAAGAATGAATTCGTAGGCAATATAGTGAAAATGGATTAAAATGAAATGATTTTGAAATATCAATATGGCCAATGTTTTAAAAGCAAATTTAAATTATAATAATATGTAATAATCAAGGGTTGAGTTTTCGTTACGAAAAACTTATTAGTTATTATGTTATTGTTTTTAGGCTTTAACTCATAAATAAGTGTTTAAATTATATATATTTTTTGAAATAGGTGGTTAATATTTTTTTCGATTCAAATAAATACTTGAATTATATATATATTTTAAAATAGGTGACTAATGTTTTTTTAGCTGAAATAAGTGTCTAAAATTTTATTCTGTTAGTGTTTTAAGATAATACCATTTAATAATTTATTTAACTTATAAATAAATGTTCAAATTATACATTTTTTCTAAAATATGTACCTAATGTTTTTTAATTTTCGATTTACACATACAAGTCAATTTTAATTCAAAATAATAAACGAAAAAGGAAAGTTTGATAATTAAAATTTTCGATCAATAAGCCATGCAAGCCAACAGAGATCTCTATTTCTATAACATTCTCAATCAACCTATAACTAGATCCAACGTTAGGATAGATGGAGTATTACAAGAAACTTGTTTTTGTGTTGGCCACAGTGGCGGTGGCAACCACCGCATTAGTTCCACTAAAATTGGGGAACCAAATTGCATCTAAATTGGCTCGGAAAGTTTACGGCGTGGTTCGTTTGATGAAGAATTACACTAAAAGAGAAGGTCGAGTAGTAATCCGTTGTGTAGAGAAATATTTCGAGAACAAAACTCATAAAATTTATCAGTACCTTTCTAAGTTGTTTTTTATTGTTAAATATTTAGAGAACAGAATTGTACTAAATAATTTTTTTATTCTTAAATAATTAATTGTTTTCAAAAGTAATTTAAAATATTAGACACTTATCTTAAAAATATATAGTTTGGTCATTTATTTAAAAAGTTAAATAAATTTTTTAACAGTGTTACCTTAAAACACTGACGAAATAAAATTTTAAACATCCATTTCAGTCAAAAAATATTAGACACCTATTTTTAAAAAATTGTATTATTTAGGTACTTATTTGATCTGAAAAAACATTAAACATTTATATTAAAAAAATATATAATTTAAATACTTATTTTTGAGTTAAACTTTATTTTTAAGATAACTGATAGCAAAATTATCATTTTATAATAATATATAAAGTTTAATTATTATTTTATATTTTTAAAAATTTAATTACTCCATTAAATTTAATTTTAAACAAAGTTCAGTTGTAATTTATGTACATTACCTTTATATATTAACCTTTTTTTTTTTTTCAAGAAAATCCAAGCCGCAGGCGTGCGCCAACAACAACGTGGTTGTTCGGCAAAAACCATTACTGAACCCTTAAGCGGAAAGAGTATCAGAGAGTTGAAGGGGAAAGCTAGAGATATACACAATGGGCGGCAACGGCGGAGAGATCCTTATGTTGGAGGCAGCGCCTGACTCTTCTCGGCCTTGGGCCTCGGCTTCCACCGCCGAGACTTTGGACGCATTACCCTACATTGACGACGACTACGGGAACCCTAAGGTCAAGGAAGAGGTTGATCGATTGGTCGAAGAAGAGATGCGAAGGAGTATCAAGAAGCCGGCTGACTTTCTCAAGGATTTACCCCCTCTGCCCACCTTCAATTTTCAGGTATTTCCTTTCCCGCTCAATTTGAGCTTTTTTCTGGATTACTGGAGGTTTTTCTTTATTGAAATATATAAAAAAATCGGCGTTTGGATCTTAGAATTATCCAATGGTTGGTAAAGAATATGAGCGCGTTAGGGCGGGTAGGCCACCCGTGACCCTTGATTTTTCTTCGCGGTATCAAGTTGAACCACCGCCCCTGAATAAGAGAAACGATGAAACTGCTTGGAAACAGGCCCTTCAAAGGGCTCAGCGCTCATTACAACATCAAGTAACTAGGTCAGTTTGTTCTATTAGTTGTTTGAGTTGGCAAGCAATAGTACTATAGTAAATCATGATTTTCTAAGAAATTACTGTTCTCGCTTCATGCTATTGTTATTCCATGCTTCTGTGAATTATTAAGAAGTCTGGGGGATATTCCACCTAAAATTTAACACTTTTTACATATAAAATTCTATGCTGTTTGCACGCCTTGTTATTATTATTATTTTTTTTTATCTTGTATATGGTTCCTTGGTTTCAGATTGGAAAACTTGGAGTTGATGTTAAAATACGGACCTGATGTTTGGAGACAGAACAACCAACGATTAGAAGGGGTTTTGGCCAGGTTTTCCCCTAACTCGACATTTTAAATGCAACATTGATGTTATTGTCATGGCAAATCAAAAGTGTTTTTTGTTGCTTCTTGTTTGAATTCCTTGGAAGCTCGATCTTTTAATTTCGGGAGTATGAGGCTTATGGCAGCAAGTGCACTCTTTTCTGGTATGATGGATATAGTGCTACCAGTTAGCATATATTAATGTTCTCAATCTACAGTGATCAGACTTGTCTTCATTGGGCTATAATGACAGCCTTAGGCTAGATTTTTCAAACATGTCTAGCATAAAACCTTGCCTGATTCCATAGAGCTTCAACAGATTGTTACTTTAGCTTTTTTGTTGTTTTTAACTTAACTCACTCCAAAGTTTTTGTAATAATTAAAATTTATTCTTTTCCCCCTTACTAAAATACTAATGAAAAGGTATTATTTATTATCTTTAGATACTTAAATTAATTCTAAATAGCTAAAATACTTTTATTTTAGTATCCTTGCATAGTTAAACACATAACATAAAGTTGGGCTTCAGACATCGAGCAAAAGCTAAAGATATAAGAAGGTCCAAGTACGATGCCAGGTACTGAGTTTATGTTATAGACTACTAAAGATATAAGTGGGATCATATCCGTATTTGGTGTCAGTGTTCGGTACCCATTGGTTCAGAGAAGAGGCCAAGTTTGTATGCTGAAAACAGCTTTTATATATACAGTAAACCGCCATCTTTGGTTTTGTAACATGGAAATGAATTTGAGGATGTAGATACCCTGCTTATGGGTTCACTGTTGTTTTGGAGAGCAGTTAAGTTCTGTGCTTGTTAGTATGTGTTGCATTCCTTTCAATGATTCAACTTTGTGTTAGGCAAGTATTGCAGTTAGGAAGAGGAATGATCCTAGAAAATACTGTGGTTTAGGGGAAGAAAATAGCAGTGATCTAAAGAATTAAGGTTGTAAAATAAGTTAGAAAGAAGTTGGAACTCTAGAAAATATGGGGATATATAAACCTCTAGTTTCTTTATATTAAATTTCAAAGAAAACAATGAGAACATAGTGCTGTCTGTAAAGCTTCCAACTTATATATAGCCTTTCTTTCTTGCAAGTAAAGTTACTAGGGTTTCTTGCAAAGTAGATTTAAATGCTAAACAATAATTGCCCTAGTTGTCCATGATAATATAATACCTAATTAATAAATATGAAATAATAAAATATTATAAAATCATTAAAAGCTCGTATGCTAGAAAACATGCTCATCATAGCAACTTATTTTGGGAGTAGTTATTTTGTTAATAGTCAATAGTCCATAGAGAAGCATCGCTATGTACTCCAAGTATTTGACAAAGTATAAATGGCAAAAGAAAACTGCTTTGAAATGTTTTTTTTATAGGTGAAGGTCGTGTGATGCTAACTGAAGTTCTTCTTAGGGCTGAACTGTGGTGTGGTTGAAATTCAAAAATGCTAACCTCTGAGTCTCTGATCATACTATCCAAATACATATCATATATGACATATATTGTTTATGTTAATATATTCACTATATTCTTTCTTTTTCTCCCCTCATTTCTTGCTAGAATGCAAAAACTAGCTCAGCAGCAAAATGAGAGAATTGAAACTGTAAACCGTGAAAGAAAGTTTCATCAGGTGATTTAAATTCCAGTTACGCCCAATCCTATTTTGATTTTGTGCAATCTCATGTTAGAGCTATTAAGCATATTAATTTCCGACCGGCCAGCAAAACACTGCTTACGAGCTTAATGCTTTGTCTTCCCAATGGAATGAGCTCTGTGTGAAAAACATAGAAATTCATGCTGCATGTGCTCAGATTGAAAACTATGTAGAAGAATTCAGGAGAGAAGCTACTGAGAGGTAATCTACCTTTTCGCTTTGGTTTGCATTTTGCGTACTAGACGATTCCTAGCTTGGAGCCTAATTGTTTTTAACATTTCAGAGGCTGGAACTTGGAAGCTAATTTGGAGAATGGTGCCTTGTCACCTTCAGCACAATAAGGTATGCTTCTTGTCATAGTAGTAATTGATTCAAATTTTGATGCTTTCCTCAGTGTTCGTGCAAAGATTTATGTTTTAAACCGTAATTTTTGTTCCTTAATATTCTCATTTTCCCAAGTTTATTGAACCTTTTCCTCTACATTAGGAAACATCTAGTAGGAACAGACGGGAAACGTTGTACCCTAGACCTTGGCCTTCGCCTTCTGTTAATGGTATGATCAATAACAAGCTCTAGGTCAAATCTAAGTTGATCTAATATTCTATGTATATAATTATTTTAGTATACTTTTATTAATTATTAAATTAAAATATAGATGTGAATAATTAGGAAAAATAAAATAATAGTTCCCAAGTGTCACAATGGTATATGTGAGGGTGAAGAATTAAAATATAAAAAATGTTAAATTTAGGTTTAGGAGATTTTTTATAATTGTTAAGGGTAAAAAAGTTTTATAACTCTTGGGTCAAAATTTTTAATTTTAAAAAGCTCTTGTTAGCGGTTTCTTCAAAATTATAGGTTTCATCCCAATTCATTATTCATTAAACATCCAAATTAATAGATTTGACCTATCAAACTGTTAATATCAGATCAAATCTCTAATTTTAACTCAAAAACCACTATTTACCAAACATGATTACGTGTCCAGATCAATGAATGAAAAAAATGAAGTGCTGAAATCCAGCATAATAGATAAGCATAACATGTTGTGGAAATTTATATCTGGAATTCATGCCCTTATTGCTTCTTATGTTGCAGGCTTTCAAAAGATGTGAGATGGCACAATGCTTGTGCTTGAATGGGAAATTGGATTTAAGCTTTCGTTTTCACCATGAAAGACTAGACTAGACTGATGATTTAGTCCCATATGAGCAACTCTGGTCTTGGTTTACAAAACTTCATTTTTTGTGGTATTCTTGAATAGTTTTGGTTGGAACTGACAAATGTTACCAAAATTTTAGCACCAGTTTGAAAGTAAATTCTCAATCAACAGAATCGATTACAATCATCAATTTTGTAGAATTAAAATGTTAAGAGTATATTTTTATGGGGATAGGGTTTGGGGGTAACACACCAACGGCAGAAGGTGGAAGGTAAAAGGGACTTTTTACACTTAATAAAAAAAGCGTAGATAACTAGAAAGGCCACGAACTTTACAGAAAGCACCTAAAAAAAGGCTCAACGACCCTTGAGCTTTTACAAGTAATTCAATTTAGTCTCAAAATCTTTAATAACAATTGATTTAATCCTTCAAGCCTTGAATTTAATCTATTCGGCCCCAAAAGAAAAAAAAATAAACTCACCCGACTATGTACCCCATAGAGTATCCGTTTTATAATATATAATTTATATTATCATGTACAGCAAACAATAAAGATCAAAATATAAATACTTAATGTATAATAATTTAATAAAATTTTATTTTAAATAATTTATAATTGTATATTAAATCTTTAAAATTTTTAATTTTTATTAATTAGTTTAATAGTATTAATTAATTAATTTAATTTTTAATTTTCATGAAATCCGTGATCAACATTTTTTTTTTCCTGAAATGAACTCTCCAATATTTGGACAGTAGTGTGCACTGTCCCTTACCAGTGACCAGTAAACCGAGGTATAAATAAACGGCTAAAACAGGTTTGGAGAACAATAGCAGAGATTTTAGGAGGAGCAGAGACCCCAACCTGAGGCGCAGGTCAAACTTTATCCGGTTAAGGTAATCCAGGCCGACGCCACCGAGATCACAGTGTCTGAAAGATGCATCTTCTTTTCTTCAACAACGCTCCCACCTGCTCCATTGCCAATCACCTTTTCCTATCAAAACCTACCCGTGTTACCGCCAATTTTTCCCACCCTCAGATTAGTTTCCTTTCACCAGGTAAGTAGATTCCAGTTCTCTTATTTCTTCCCAATTCAATCTTGATTCTTTTGTATTTTTCCTTCGTTTTTTGTTGTATGACTCTACCTGTATCTGGTATCCAGATCGACCCGGCTCTATCCTAACGGGGTTTTCTGGTCATTTTGCGTTTTTTTTCAGGGCAAAAAGTAGATTTGAGAAGAAGGGCTAGAGTCTGTACTTATGGGATTAGGTGTTCGGCAAAAGTCGATAATGTAAAAGTCATTGACTATTATGTCTATATGTATATACACTGCAGTGTTTGTTGAAATGGATGGTGCTTGGTTTCCACTCAGGGTTCTGCAATTGTGAAAGAAAAAAGCGTTTCGGTCATTCTTTTAGCCGGAGGCCAAGGCAAAAGAATGGGAGTGAGTTTCCGTTCTTATTCTTTCAATTGTGTTTAATATCTTTCAAAAAAAAAAAATTGTGTTTACTATCATTGATTGAGGTCGTTTTTAATATATCATCACTGGAGTTTTTTAATCACATGAGCACCATTCTTTCTGAGTGTTGAAATGGCCTGTAAAGTTATAATGCCTTTTTTTAATATGATGGATTTCTTTTAAATTACACATTCTTTGTTATTGCTGTTTTTCTTTTCATTTTTTTATAGTTTTCTTTTGTTTGTTTAAATAGGCTAGCATGCCAAAGCAGTATCTGCCGCTTTTAGGACAGCCAATTGCTTTATATAGGTAAATAAGAACATCTTTTTATCAACTTATTCATTTTATTCAACAAGTACCATTTTATATGTAAGGATTGTTGCATAACGTTCAGAAAATGTACAGTATGAGGCTCCATGCGAGTTAACACCATGTGGTATCTTTCACTTTCATGGTCATTGGGTTATAATGTGCCAGTTGTAATTGTTATCTGTGTCTATCTGTACCTTATGATAGTAACTGTTTGCCTGAAATGTTTGTTATATTTTGCAGTTTATATACATTCTCACGAATGAATGAAGTGAAAGAAATTGTTGTTGTTTGTGATCCATCATACAAGGACATCTTTGAAGGTCTGTCTCTCTCTCTCTCACACGCGCACGTGCACACACACACACACATACACACACTATATGCATACAAGAACATGGATTTGTTGGTTGCGGTCCCTTTAGAAGCATCTCATTGTTTTTGGTTAACACCTGGATCTTTTGATTCCAGTGCTTGAGGAGATAGTCCTTTTAATATCTTGTTTTTTGTCCCAGAAACCAAAGACAAAATTAACATAGACCTTAAATTCACGCTTCCCGGGAAGGAAAGACAGGATTCTGTTTACAGCGGGCTTCAGGTATTTGCAAAATGCTTTTAAATTAAGAATAAAAGTAAAGAACATTGTTAGTTTCAGTATATCATACTAATGAGTTGTCTTTACTACATCCTTTTGTTTCCTTATTTTGATGCTTGTGTACTATGATATACAACTAGTCTTTGGTGCTAGCTTGTGAAGGTTAAATCGTCATTCTTTATTGAGAAAAGCTCACTTCAGATGTTGGAGATTCTACTTAAAAACAATTTCTTCATATAAAATTTGCCATTCTTATTTTCTGCATTTCTTTATGCCTCCTAGAATGGAATAAGTTATTCTTCGTACAAAGATTTTCCATTTTATTATTTGCATTTGTTTGTAGCATCATATTCGACCTTTTCTCGATATGGTGGATAAGTACCAGTACCCAAGAATTTTGATCTGGATATAATCCTACTTCCTGCAATTTTTCTTGCAGAGGTTTGTTTCACACAAATTACTCTAAATCATAAACATCTAAAGATTTACTTTCTTGATCCCAAGGGGATGTTCTCAGAATCTTTGCACAAAAGTAGTGCTGCATGTAGCTGTGGCCTTTTCTTCAACATATCTGACATTAGAGTTTAGGTATATTCCTCAAATTATAGTTCCTCCCAAAGTATGTATTCAACATATTATCACCTCTAAATATAATACTAATCAATCTCACAGTATAATTTTCCAACTCAAAAACTTGTATTCTATCTCTGCCTTTGCCCTAGTACTTTTATTTGAATTGATTAGTTTCCTGATTTTTAACTGATAAGTGCACATTTTGCCCTTTTCTGGTCTTATGTTCCAAGGAAAATTTCTGATGGATGCCATAGAGCTGGTTAATTTGGAATTTCTTTGATATATTCCAAGACAATGCCTTACTTTGTATGTTAAAAGTCATCATACTTCTTTCTTCTTAATGTATTGCTGGATTTGTATACAGGCAGTTGATTTGAACTCTGAGCTTGTTTGCATTCATGATTCTGCACGACCCTTGGTAACATCTGGAGATGTAGAAAAGGTTTGGGCTCAAAATATTTGTGGTGATATATGATGCAATTAAATTAAATTAGTGTAACTCTAGCAATAAAGATAAGGAATTGGAAATTAATCATGCTATCTATGGGAGGTTGGATCAATCAAAGCATTGTGTATGTACTCTCTTGCGCTTCTTATGTATGACATAGTGACAAGTGAAGTTGTAGAATCATGTTCTGGGTACCGATTGATGCAATGCCTTACTATTTTGAGTGATTGGTTCCTTACACTAAACTGTTTGGTGGTGACAAGCTTTAAGTTTTGCCTACGGGGAAGGATAGAAACAGTTAAGGATGTATAATATTTTAATATAATGATCAAGTTTCATAACCACTTCCGTACTCTGTGCTTAACCATTGAATTAAACAGTTTTACATAGTTATTTTTTCTTACCAATTAAAGCATAAGATTATAAAATATTCAGATTCTGATACCATGATGCTTACAGTTCAGGTGTGACAGACAAATTTGATGTCCTGCCTTAGTTCCTCATGTTGATGGTAGATAATGGTGTTGTGACTCCTTTCCTCATTTGTGCTATTGGATTTCTGATGCAAGTGCAAAATGGCAATGGAAACAGACAAATAGTGTTAATAGTGTAAAATAGGCATAGATTATGGAGTAGTTAGTGAAAGGGAACAGAGGGTTTTGTACTCCCTGGTGTTTTGGTGAACCAATGAGACAAAAATTCTTTTAAGGGCATATCTTTTTATACAAGTCACTCCCTTTTTCCTTTCTTTATATCTTCGATAGCAAAACAATCACATGTAAATCTTTCAACATATCCAGTTTCAATTTTTTCTACAAAAGAGGTTCAAATAGTACTTTATTAGATCTATCATTGCTTTATTAGGTTCTTAAAGATGGTTGGTTGATTGGAGCAGCAGTACTTGGGGTTCCTGTCAAAGCCACAATTAAAGAGGTAGAGATATTGATCTTAAAGTCACTTTCTTATACCCTTCGAATTGAAACAGACTATCTAATATAACCACTACTTTTATCGGCCATGTAAAATAACAGCTTCATGACCTTATAGGATGGAAGTAAATTATATAGATTTCAACATGATATTGCTAAACTGGCGAGTATGTTACTTATCTGCTTATATATAATTTCTATTTTTGTCTACCTTTGTATTTGTCAACGAAGGGAATTCTAGGATGGAGCACCATCTGTGTCTTCCAATTGAAGTTGTATAATGAACATATATTTTGCATTTCTCCCTGTTTTTTTGTCTCTATGTCAGTTTTGAGAAATGTTCTTTGACATTTTAGACTTTGGATTAGTACCAAGATAACGGGCTACCTTCTAAATTGTTGGAAGGCTGGATTGCTAGGAGATTTATCACATATATCATTTTCTACTAGTTGTTATAGGTATTATGTAACATTTTAACGTTCAAGTGTTTTATATATGATGATTCTGTGGGAAGCTCTAATGCTCTATGCTTCATTAACATGCTTGCTATGCTGTTTGTCTCTAGCCGATAGAGACTAATATTTTCATTCTTATTTCAAGAGTACAAACAGGTTACTGGTGATTATCTTCTCATGTTAATTGAATTAATTGATTCTACTATATGCCCTGATCTTCCTCCCAGGGAAATAGTGAATCTTATGTTTTACACATTAGAAGCTCTTTGCATTAATCATTATGTTTTAGTATATTTTTTTTTTGCAGTCTGTCACATATGCTTCCATTATAACATGTTTTGCCCTATTGTTTATCTTCAGTTAGTGTAGCTGCCTAATTTCATTCTTAACCGAGACTTCAAAAATATTGCCAGTCATTATCTTTTCTTGTTTAACTGATTTAAATAATTATGTAAATATGTTCTTTTTCCCCTGGCCAGACAAATACTGATTCTTATGTAGTGAAGACTCTGGACCGAAAAACACTATGGGAAATGCAGACCCCACAAGTTTACTTGTTCAAAGAGATAACATATGATATTATTATCTTTCTGAGAATGATTTAATTGAATATACTGCACACTAACCGTGCACCTTCAAATTTATTTACAGGTTATTAAACCAGAGTTGCTGAGAAAAGGTTTCGAACTTGTGAATAGGTAGGTACTTGATAATTCTCAACTTTCAATTCAAACTACTTGTTGACTGTCTTCTTTTGAAAAACATTTGGGGAAATTTTAACTTGACATTGCATTCTTTTATCAACTGACATAAATGCATTTATTCTCGTCTTTCAAATTTTTATTTGTAAAAAATATATAAAGAAAAAGAATCTTATATTGCAGACTCATTTATTGGCATACAAAGTTGATCTGCATTTCATATTTTCCTAGATTTTCATTAATCCATTAACTAGGCATATATGCTCCTATAAATAAGAAATGGATGCATCTTAATTCGTGTATTTCTAATTTCCATTTCTCCTACGAACCATTTTGCTCCTTTTTAACCGAGCTATGTTAACATGGTTCTTATGACAAAATACTTTGACCCATTTTTCCATTAATCCATTTTGCTCCTTTTTTGTTCTCAAAATTTTCAAATCTAAAAACTTAGAAAATATGAGTCCCATCTGATAGTCACAAACCTCGTCTTAGTTTCTCACCATCTGCCTCTCACAGTGGAAAAATTGTTGACTTCCTCATAAACCTTCCAAGGACACATTTCATCGAAATTTTGCTGTATAAACTTTTAACCTGGTACTAAGACTAGAGAGTTTAAATTTTATTTATTTTTTATCCAGAGAATGACTGATGGTTATGTTGATTAGGACACACACACACTCGCTCGCGCACACACACTTAAATATACGTATACAACTTAGTGTGTACAAACCTCGATGGCTCAGAAAGACAAAGTGAGATGCGGCCTACGCTGGAAGAGTCTGTGAGAGGATAGATGGAAATCAGCCGTGAAGAGTAGATAAAGTTCTGTACATATGGGTTTGAAGGTTATTAGGATTCACACACAGGCAGTGAACCTCCCTTTTGTTGAAAATGTTGCAAAACAAAAATAAAAAATCTCCACAAATTTTTACATAAAATCCCCACAATTAACTTTAGCTTATTACTGTTCATTAGTTAAATATAGAACAATGATCATATAATGAGCATCTATGGTTCCCTGCAGAGAAGGACTTGAAGTGACAGATGATGTGTCAATTGTGGAGCACCTTAAGCATCCTGTATATGTGACTCAAGGATCTTATACCAACATCAAGGTATTCTTACCCTGTATTCTATGAAAGGAACACTAAGTATCTGCACGCTTGTAGTTTATTCGTTTCGTCCATAAGAGAATGTAACCTTATTATATTTGCATCGAGGAATGATGTTCTAAGTTGTATTCGCAGGTCACGACACCCGATGATTTGTTACTTGCAGAAAGAATTCTGAATATGAACTCTGCTGTCAGTCCTAAATAACACCATTGAACACTTTCTTAGGTCTCCCAATTGTCTGCTACACGGAATTTGGGTGCATGTCAATATTTTGAGTGCTCCACCCCCACCCCACCCAAAAAAAATTCTGTCTTCTGCAGTATATGGAGTCCCTACCATAAAATTTTTTCAATAATGTTTCTTGTCTGTTGTAATTTACATTTTAGGTCAGTTAAACTTGGCATCAACTTTGATGAGAATTATACATTTTAATTTCAGCAGAGCATATCAGTATGCTTTATTTTTATTAAATTATGCCAACACTTCTGACTTAATGATCCACTCTCGTAAGTCCTACACAGGTTGTTGAGATTGGTATGTCTGCCCCCATCCCATGATCTTCAAACAACTTTTATACATGATCTAAGAAGGAAATGGATTCTAACCCTGAAATAAAACAATACAAAAACAAACTAACCAATACAGATATTGTATCTCACACCGACTGATTTGACTTAAAAAAAAACAGTTAAAATTTTGAGTTTGACAAATTTTATTTTATAATTTAGTCTTTTTTTGAGTCGAATAGAATTGAATTGAGTTCTTAGAGCTTTTATTTAAATTTAATTATATATATTTATAATGTTACGATATTAATTGATTTTTATTTAAAAAATCATATCCGTTATATATAAAATTTTCTTCATATACAATATACATATATCAAGCAGAGCGGAAAACTTTCATATTCAGAGAACATCAAGCTACTGAATCCAGATAACATGTATAATATAATCTCTAAAACCCCACATTCGTATTCATGGAGACAAGCCATGTGTGCACAGGAGAGAGGCTTTGCAAGTAAAAACATAAAAGTTGGTTATACATTTGGGCTCCACCCAAGTTGCAAACATGAATGGTTGTATCCCCACCCACTAAATGATTTGGATTTATTAAAGTTTGTCGGAAGAGAAACTTGAATCGGCAGCATATCCTAAGATAATGATTATACAAACTTGGACGAAACGTAGGGAAGCGTTTTGGGGGATAAGCCCATATTAACTTGTTATATAGAATTTTATTTTAAAGAATAAATTAATTATATAATTCTTTTAATTTTTTAAATATTAATTCTATAATGATACCTTTGTAAATTTATAATTCCGTCTCTATCCACTAGGTATTCTAGATGAGGCAAGTTATTAGATGTAACACGAGTCGACTTTTGTTTGATCGACAAGGAAATTAAGTTACGATAATGATCACATAAGATATGTATAAAATACCGAATAATTTTTTGTTACTTCGGTGAAACACGACCTATTAACCGATTAATATAATTAACTTTATTCACTACACCAATAATCATTATTATTATTTTTCAACAGTACTAAAGCATACAAGCTGCTCCACAGCATTTGTTGCCAATTTAGAGTATAGGCTTGTAAATTATAATGGATTATCCCTATACTCCGGGAAAATATGCTTTGATATCTAACAACGCCACCCACACTAGCATGGCCACCTGTAAATTATAATGTCCATTGCACCACCCGTCCCTTGGTTTTTGCCAATTTAGAGTGCTCGGATCCCTTGTTCTCATCGGCAATCCAATAGAACCAGACACTTCCAATGCCCCTTAATCTCCTCCATAAAAATGCAAACTTGAGGCAATAGAATCCTCCTTTTCCACATAATCAGTATCGAAAATGATCTTGTTTCTTCTGTTCTATATTCTCCAACATAGAATGGACCCATGGAAAGATTTTGCCACCACATTGCCTTTAATAATCCCTCCCAAATATTGGGACAAAGAAAACGAAAACAAAGCAGAAGAGATTAAGCACACGGATGATACTGAAAAAACTGCAACATATATATATCATAATATAATATTATTTCTAGTTGCCTGCGTCAGTTTAAAACACAATCCAAATAAAATTAAAACAGAGCAAATGCCGAGGGTAGCAAAACCTAAAATTCCATCTGCGATCATAAACATTCATTCTTCAACTAAAAGAGCTACTCTGGTTTACTTCCAAATTTAACAACAAAGCTATGAACCTTGCCTGCTTCATTCAACTGGATATGAGTCCAATTTATGGACCTACTATCAAACTCTTGCCCTCTTGCTACTGCAACTTGGGCACTTATACTGCTTGATATGTTCAGCCTTTGCAGGTGTGATCTTCACGCATTTTCCATGGAACCATCTCTCACAAATATCACAGCAAATCCAGAATTCATCAGTGCCATAGCTATCCCCACAAGCACCGCAAGTGGCGCCCTGTTCATCATCCTCTTCATCTTCTTCCCCACTCTCATCCTCATCCTTAGATGGCAGAGACATCTTTACCATCTTACTCTGAGGTTCAGATTGGCGAGACTGCAAGCAGCAACTTATCAACGTGACATTAAATAGGAAAGACACATATAAAAGGTATACAAACAGAAAACAATCAATACCGCCTTCGCGTTTGATTTGCTTTTGCCACTGCAATTGTGAGTGGCAGATTGGTCTTTTGGTTGCTTTGCATTTCCTGTGACAACTTCAAATATGGTTGGAAGGTCATTTATCATCTGGAAGAGTTTTTTCCTGCAAAATAAGACAAAAATCAAGAACCCTATTAGCTGTGTATCTAATTCAGATAACACCGGATAAGATAATATCAGGAGCTAGTGGTTCTGTGGTTGATATTATGGAAATATCATTTAAGAGATAGCAAGTGAACAGGTACTGCTCTCTATCCCCAGTAAACAGGGCCTTTCCTTTTCTCACACAGCAGCCTTTGTCTCTTACAGTTTCATCTTTCAATATGCTTCCTCACCATTACCACCAGACCACTGCAAGTACGGAACTACACTCATTTTGCTTCTATAAAATTCAAATTCAAAATATCCGAGACAAATCCATGAGTAAAATATCGCTCCTAAAGCAAGTCTTGTCCTAACCATTATCACTCAATTTGGTTTGTCCGATTGCTTTTCAACTCTTGCCATTTGTCCCTTGTTTTCAGTTCTTTTTTTGCCTTTCACTTCTCTACTACAAAAGGAAAAAACCAAGCATCAACCAGTATTGTGAAGGATGCTAGGTGCACTCAAGGCGTCGAAACCTCCATATAATCCGAGGTGCGAGGCACAAAAAAAGCTTGCCTGAGTAACATATAGGTAACTATATATATGGAAAATTACGGAGTGTGTGTAAATAAGAACTAAATAAAATAACAAATAAATAATAGAAAAATGCAATAGACACCATTAGTTCATTAGTAAAACAGCACATTTTAAACCATTATTCTAGAACAAAGACTGGCCAAATAGTTAGGTGGAACCCATGAGGGAGCTTCTTCGGGATTGTCTTTTTCTACTTTTACCATGTTTTCTTTTATCCCCCTCTTTGCATTTTCCCCAACCCACTATTCAAAATATGATTCATTTTCTTTCATTTTTTTGTCCTCTATAAAAATATTATAATCTTTTTTGGCCTGGGAAAGCTAAAATCGTTTTTTTTTCAAGTTGTCAAGGGCAAAAGACACTCTAGGTTTTAGAATCCATATATTTCCCAAGATAAAGGGAAAAGGAAAGTGTCTGCCCGAGTGAAGGAGCAATATGTACATGTATGTAGTTTATTATTTCTGTTTGTGTATACATAGAAAATAAGTTAAAGATATATGATTGATGAACACTAAAGAATCGTCCAATTTATCCTACAGAAAAGGCGAGTTTTCTTTTTTGTTGGCAGAAATACATGATTTCCTGATGATCCCGTGTTGTGGTCGAATGATTAACTATTATGAAGTAGATAGTTCTCTTACCAGCAGAGGTACAGCTAATATTAAAATAAGTGTACTTATTGGCACTGAGTGTGTGCCTAGTAAAATGTGTCTCACGCAAAAGGTTTTGACTTACTTTTATTATCTGGTGCTATGGCGCAGAACTTGACAACACTTCATAACAATATTGAAGTAGCAAAATGGTAAAGAGCATCTCATTTAACATTTTTGCATCCACAATTCCCTCTCAAGGCCCAAATTGTGTGCTCAACCTGAGCAAGATGTATTTATACAAAGCGAAATATCTCCAAATTCATCCATTACCAGATTTAAAACAACAAAAACAGAAGATTATATCAAGAAAGGAAGAACAAACAGGCTTTCCACAATTTTGTTCTTGTACCATAGCATCATCCACAAACTTGGTGCTTTGAATGATTGACCAATCAGATGTTAACTTTGCAAATAAAATTTTAATACTCATTTGAATAGAACTTTTCCTAAATCTGAATTCTAAGATCCAGCAATAGTCAACCTACGAACATAGAACTAGTATTTAATTATGGTAGACAAAGAGAACAATACAATTAGCATGAATTGAAAAATAAACCATGATACTGCAGCAATAGAGCTGTGTAAACTGAGACTCAAGGAGTTATATTTGCAAACATACCTCTCATTCTTGCCAAATCCAAATCGTGCACCAAAGTAGAAAGCAACAGCAAGCAACCACGAATCACTGTGAACAGCAACCAGAGATAGCCAATCCTTTTCCTGCATTCCATCTCTAGCAAAGTTTATGCCCAATGCAGGCTCTGGAAGCTCAGGAGGCACCTCCTCAACTGGCAAGTTAACTTCCCAGGTCTCATTTGGAAGTCCATATAGGCACAAGTTCTCCTTCTCTGAAAATAAATTTATTCCATTCAGAGAAAAAAAAATGTAAGCCCAGAATTTTAAAAGATAAAAGCTAGCTGAAATGAATTACAACAAACATATAAGACATTATCAGGTCCTAGGTCATAAAGGCCGAATCATGACAAAAATAGTCAATGATAATCGTATTTTCTAGTAAAATACAAATATAATTAGGAAGAGAAATAAATAGTCAATTTAATCAAATAGCTATTAACATCATATTTCAGTTGTGATTTGTTAAATAGAATCAGATCCCAGATTACTCCCTGGAACTGAAATTTAAGAAGTATAATTACATCTGAGATATCCCGTGTAATCAAGGAGAGTATGAAAAAGCAGCATATTGAAGTCAAAGAGTAATCTTCGCCTGTAAATTAAGAGAGTAAAACATTTCATTCCCACTCTAAGTTCAAGTTAAGGTACATTCATTGAAAACAAATCCAAAGCCATGATAGACGAACCCAATAATGAAGACATGATAAGCAGTACTGAAAAGCAAATCTGAAGCTATGATGACGGTAACCATAATGAAGACGAGATAAGCAGTTCTTTCTGGGTGTGTCATTAAAGAAGACAAGCAGTTCAAATACACCAGCGCAGTCAACGCTGCCGCACCTTTAGCTACCAGAATGATGAAATATAGGGGGGGAGAAGAAAAAGTAAGCTTACCAGGATCACACTGTTGGTAGAATTTGTCTACATCTGCCATAAGAAAACCCAAATCAATAACTATAATTTCTTTGTAATTCCCAGAATCAAATTAAACAAAATAAAATGGAAAAAAAAAATGGTGGCAATCTAACCAGTGGTGAGAGCCTTAATCAAGCCAGAGCGTCTGCCCTTTAAGTCAGTGAAAACCTCTTCTACGGTTCTGGGTATTGGGTGTGGTATACCTTCCATTCGCTTCTCAATTTCTCTTCAAAAGTAAAAGAATATGAAGGTAGCACGTTGGTGAAATGCAAAATATAGAGGGTCTTCGTTTTGAACAGAATTAGAGAGCAGCAAATCAGAATTGAAGCAAAATCTAAATTAGGGTTTTCGTTGTAGGGTTTTGGTGGGGGATTGGGGAAGCGGGGGAAATAGGGGATTGGGGAAAGCCAAAGCCAAATTTTAGAACAAACAAGAAGATTGGTAGGGGGTAGTTCTAGGGAGAGCCCAACTAAAAAAGCCTAAAAAAAGCCTTAACCGGTTTATCCGGTCACATTATATACACAATTTCTTATAAAAACTGTAAGAAAAACGGTACATACATAAATTAGCACAAAAATAGTAAGAATTTGTGTTTGTATACAATTTCCTACAAGAATACACAATATATCACGAAAACGGTAAGGATTTGTGTTTGTACACAATTCCTTACAAAGTATACACAACGGCTTACGAAAACCGTAAGAAAAAAGGTATGTACACAAATTCTTACCACTTCAAAACCATGAACTCAAGGAGGCTTTCAAGGGTAAGGATTTGTGTATATACACAATTTCCTACAAGAATACACAATATGGCACGAAAACGGTAAGGATTTGTGTTTGTACACAATTCCTTACAAAGTATACACAACGGCTTACGAAAACCGTAAGAAAAAAGGTATGTACACAAATTCTTACCACTTCAAAACCATGAGCTCAAGGAGGCTTTCAAGGGTAAGGATTTGTGTATATACACAATTTCCTACAAGAATACACAATATGGCACGAAAACGGTAAGGATTTGTGTTTGTACACAATTCCTTACAAAGTATACACAACGGCTTACGAAAACCGTAAGAAAAAAGGTATGTACACAAATTCTTACCACTTCAAAACCATGAGCTCAAGGAGGCTTTCAAGGGTAAGGATTTGTGTATATACACAATTTCCTACAAGAATACACAATATGGCACGAAAACGGTAAGGATTTGTGTTTGTACACAATTCCTTACAAAGTATACACAACGGCTTACGAAAACCGTAAGAAAAAAGGTATGTACACAAATTCTTACCACTTCAAAACCATGAGCTCAAGGAGGCTTCTAAGGGTAAGGATTTGTGTACATACACAATTTCCTACAAGAATACATAATATGTCACCCAAACGGTAAGGATTTGTGTTTGTACACAAATCCTTACAAAGTATACACAACGGCTTACGAAAATCGTAAGAAAAAAGGTATGTACACAAATCCTTACCACTTCAAAAACCATGAGCTCAATGAGGCTTCCAAGGGTAAGGATTTGTGTATATACACAATTTTCTACAAGAATACACAATATGGCACGAAAACGGTAAGGATTTGTGTTTGTACACAAATCTTTACAAAGTATACACAACGGCTTACGAAAACCGTAAGAAAAAAAGTATGTACACAAATTCTTACCACTTCAAAACCATGAGCTCAAGGAGGCTTCCAAGGGTAAGGATTTGTGTATATACACAATTTCTTACAAGAATACACAATATGCCACCCAAACGGTAAGGATTTGTGTTTGTACACAAATCCTTACAAAGTATATACAACGGCTTACGAAAACCGTAAGAAAAAAGGTATGTACACAAATCCTTACCACTTCAAAACCATGAGCTCAAGGAGGCTTCCAAGGGTAAGGATTTGTGTATATACATAATTTCCTACAAGAATACACAATATGACACGAAAACGGTAAGGATTTGTGTTTGTACACAAATCCTTACAAAGTATACACAATGGCTTACGAAAATTGTAGTAAATTGTGTATGTACACAAAACCTTACCTTTGGATGGTTCCTTTAGCTCATGGTGAGAAGTTGTAAGGAATTGTGTACATACCTTTTTCCTTACGATTTTTGTAAGCCATTGTGTATACTTTGTAAGGAATTGTGTACAATATTTATTCGTATATTTTTTATTCAAATATTTTTTATTCGAATATTTTTATTTGAATTTTTTTATTCGAATATTTTTATTTATTATACGAATATTTTTATTCCAATATTTTTATTCCAATATTTTTATTCGAGTATTTTTATTCGAATATTTTTATTCGAGTATTTATATACGAATATTTTTATTCAAATATTTTTTATTCGAATATTTTTATTCGAATATTTTTATTTATTATACGAATATTTTTATTTGAATATTTTTATTCGAACATTTTTGTTCGAATATTTATTATACAAATATTTTTATTCGAATATTTATTATACGAATATTTTTATTCGAATATTTATTATATAAATATTTTTATTCGTAAATTTTTTATTCGAATATATAAAAATAAATTGGATAACCATTATTTAAAAAAAAAGGGGGGGTACTTTGGAACCGGCTAACAACCGGTTCCCCATTGCCACTATCACATGGCTTTTTTTAGGCTCTTTTAAGGAGCTTTTTGTAGAATTGCGGTCACTCACAAATCACAAGGCTTTGAAATTAAGGAGCTAAATTACATATTTAGTATCTATATATATATATATTTTTGTAAATAAAAGGAAAAAAGTATTTCTTTTTCTCGTCCTTTTTAGTAAAACATGTCATTTTATTTAGGAATAAATCTAAATTTGTATAATTTTTTTTAATATCTTATATTTTTTTGGAATTTTATATTTTTTTATAAATAATAATGTTCGAATTTAGATAATAGAAAGAAATAGTCTATCTTGTTGTAGCGATCTAAAAAATCCACGAATAAGTGGTTCGCTGAAAAATTCATTTTTTGAGTTGGAAAACATTTTTTGATGTGTCATTTTGAATTTAATGTCTTCCACGTGGGGTTTTCGGCTAAAATATGATTTTAGAAAAATTGGAGTCGCCACCGGCCGTTTAGGTAGACCGGACACCATAAAACCAGAGATTTAAAAATTGGGGTTCGAGAGTCGGTTACGGATGGGGAAGGATTAGCACCCCCACACCGTCCAAAAATTGGTACTTTATTTAATTACCGCTTCATTAATATTAAATTTTCCGGGCTAATTTGACGATCGAATTAATAAATGTACGCGTTTATTTTAAAGCACCTAAACCCAAAGGTAAGCGTCCGAACCACCACCACTACACTGGAGTTGGCCTCGCTTACGATCGAATTTAGGGGCCCGCATTAATTAAATTAAAGATACGTGTACATGCATCTCTAAAATGGAGACTAACTTCACATTACAGCATAGAAATATGAACAGTGAGGCAATGATTAAGAAACATACACATGCATTAAATTTAAAAAGAAAATACACCAATGTTAGACACGTGTAGCATAAATCAATACCACCGACTAAATAAAATAAAATAAAAATGTGTATCAGCTAAACCAACATAAAATGAAAATGGAACCGAATAAAAATGATTTAAAAAAACGACTTTTGGTGACTTCGTTAAAATCCGAAATACTAACATGATTTGTTATTGAAGTTAAATATGCAAGATTGGTTTAGATCGAACTGGGTGGATTGAGTTGAATGAAATTAAACAGTAAAAACTTGATTTAATAGAAAAAGATATACACTCAGTTTAAAACTTGAACAAAGGTCAGATCATAATTTTGGAGAAAAATGAATGAATTAAGAATATGATTTGTTAATATGGAAACTCTGTTCACGCTATAATTAAGAAGAGAAAAACACCAAAGTGTCATTAAAACAATAAAAGATATAATTTTTACCATAAAAGCATAGATCCAGCCCAAGAAAAAAGCTTTTGCTATTTTAAACAGGAACCGACCCCACAAAACTCTTTCAAACACCCAAACTTTCTCCAGATTTCAAAGGGTTTCGAGAAAACAAACGAAAACCAAAATATCCAGAACCCAAAAGCGAAATTCTCAGAAATAGAATCTCAGGCTTGCTTTGTCGTGGAAACATCAACCTCGGTAGGGATTCCGACTATCAGTTTTCCTCCACCGTCATCGATTTCATTCCGACAAGAGAAAAGAATGCTAACCCAGAAGATGAACAGATTCCAGAACCCAAAGTCCGACTTCTCGATTTAGATCAAGAATATTTCAACCTCGGTGGAATATTGGTTGTAAGCCTTTTTCTCACCGTCATCGGTTTCGGATCTGAAAGCGGCTCACCCATGGAGGGGTTCATCGCCGGCCACGAACAAGGAATCAAACGGGGAGTTCTCCTTCCTTCTTTTTGTTATCTTATATGATAAAAGAATGCATGCAAAAATGAAAAGAATGATGGAGGATGAACTGATTACCAGAGAAAAATTTCTGGTTCCTTGTATTTTTGTTTTTTTGAACCTTGATTACAAGAAGATTTTTTTTTTATTACAAAAGCTCTATCCCCCTTTTCTGGTTGAATGATTTCCTTTATCATATCTCTCTGTTCCCTCTTTGGAAAACCCAGACTTTCCCTTTCTTATTTTTCCTTTGCTTACACGAAAATAGGGTCTGATTGTTATCACTGTGCTTGATTTGAATCTGATAAAATCTTTCTTTTTATTTGATCTGTCATGGTTGTTGGGACTGATGAGATGATAAACGTGAAGAACTGTACGGCGGCAGGCAGAGGATCCGGTGACCAAGCCGCGTGGATTAGGGGCTCAACAAACGGTTGGGATTCGAACAGTTCTGTGCGTGGATTCACGCGCCTCCTCGGGTATCCGAACGGTTTTGATCTGGTCCATTGATCTTGGCTCGATCCAAGGGCTGAAAGGGGCTGCTGCAGATAAACAAAGTTAGGGTTAAGTTTGTTTTTTTTTGTTTTTTTAATTATACCCGGGTTGGGTCCAGATTGGGCTATTGTAAACATTAAAATTTGGTCTATAATATAAAGAGACTTGGACTGTCTTATTTAATTTTTATGGGGTTTTTTAATTTTTAAATATATTATACGGGCCATTACAAATAATAATAATGAAACATAACATAATATAATAGTACACCATAATAGTTGCATAACACATGAAATAATATTTATATATCACGTAATAATAACATGAATATATCCGAGGGTGAAACACATACGTAAAATTAATTCCCACAAATATATAACATGGCAATATACTAACACACACACATGGTACATAATATGTTCATATAATAAATATAATAATATATAAAACACACATACACAGATATCTTAGACATACAATCAAGCATGTACGTAAAATATAATATAAGTAATATACATATAAAATGGCCTTTATTCAAAATTTTAGATGAGAATTAACGTTAAAAATAGGTGATTACACTTGTACTATTAAAACTGAATTTAGTTGTATAAATTTTTTAACTCATACTAAATACTAATGGTATGATATATTAAACCCTTTTATCTCCTAACTTTATCAAATTATAAAAATAAAATAAGTCAAATATATATATAGGGAATAAAAACTCATTAAGTTTTAATGATATCAAGTTTCAAAATAAATCAATTCGATTAAATAATTTATTTTTTAGCCGTTGAAGTTGAAGCTGAGATTTGCTTCGTTTTTCATCCTGAAGCACTAAGAATTTATCATACATATCTGCTATCAGGGACGAAACTGTTATAAGAATTAAAGCTTGTCTTATATCACACTCTTAATCCTCGAACCCATTGTTGTCATTGTTGATCTCTACCACTTCGTCATCACTAAATTTTGTTTTATTTTTTTAAATAGAGATTTTAGGGATTTACGATTAATTAATTTTTTTTTTTAAGTTTTCTCGTTTTTTTTTTTTTTCGTTTTTTTCTCTTACAATTCTAGTGTTGTGGCATACCCACTTTAATTTTTTGTTATTATAAAAATGATAAAATGCATCTGTCATATCCTTATATGTTCTGAAACAAAGAACCACATCAGGCTAAAAATGGAACAACAGTTTAAACTTCCCTTACATATAGTGCAACAACACGGATCAGAATTCAAAGGTTGGCCGCACGACTCGAGGTTCAAACCACGATCTCTTCCTTGAGGTTGGAAGATACAATTCTGTACTCTAATTCACAACTCTTTGATCTTACGAGACTCGAGTTCATTAATTATTTCGTAATAATTATAATAAAAAAACATTTTCTTCTATTTTGTTTACCTTCTATCATCTCCTTCCAAGAAAGAAAGAAAACGAAAGGATCCTTGCTAAAGCCTCTCCTCCCTTGATTGTTTAGCCACCATTTTCATGTTGTATCGACGGTGATGGGCACGCACATAGCTAGGCATGTGCGCACACCAAGCCTATCGTTACATCTCCTGCTCCTGTTGTTGTTACAATCGGTTTTCGTCTCGATCGGCGACGATACAGACGTTGAGAACCTTTTGTTATTCAAGGATTCATTAGCCAACCCTTCGAATCTAAACTGGAATGCTTCCGTTACTCCATGTCATGGGAATCAAGCGAATTGGAAGGGTATGTTCTGTGTTAGGAACAAAATATGGGGTCTGCAACTTGAAAACATGGGCCTAGGAGGATCGGTGCATCTCGAAATTCTCGATGAAATGCCGACGTTGCGCATTATAAACCTGATGAACAATAATTTAGAGGGCAAAGTCCCTGAACTAAAAAGATTGGTTCAGTTGAAAGCTTTGTATCTGTCGAATAATCGATTTAGTGGCGAGATCCCTGATGATGCATTTCGAGGTACGAGATCCTTGAGGAACCTGTTCTTGTCGAACAACGGTTTTACCGGTAAGATTCCGTCGTCATTGGCGACACTGCCGAAGCTTTTAGTCCTAAACCTAGGGGGGAATCGGTTTTCTGGTCGGATACCTGATTTTAAGCAAAATGTGAAGGTGGCCAACTTTGCTAACAATGAGTTAGAAGGTCCTATCCCTGCAAGTTTCAGCAACATGAGTGCCAACATGTTTTCAGGTAGTTGTTGCATTCATGCTCTTGTATCGATCTAAGCTTGAAAGATTCGTGTCGAATTTGAGATAAAATTATAAATTTTTGCAACGAAAAAATTTTATGTCACAAGGTCTTAACTGAATTATTAATTGATGAGCATAATGTGTCACATTTCCATCTTTGATTTACAACAAATCATAGGGTTTGTTCAAACTAAAAATAAAAATGGAATAATCTTCACATGTTATTGCAGGCAACAAGAATTTGTGCGGACCACCTCTGGAGAAATGCCCGGTGACCAGTCCACCACCATCACCTAGGCCTAGCCCATCGCCGGCCCCTTCCGCCAGCCCCCAACTTCCACGACCCTTGCACAGAAAGACAAAATCTGCCCTACAAATTGCATTGCAGGTGCTATCCGTATTGTCACTTCTGTCACTCGTTGCAGCACTCATCTTCATTCTGTGCAAGAGGAAACAAATGAGTTGTGCATCAAAGGAAACCTATGACGACGACTTTAACAAGTTGCCACCTTCCTATGTCGATCAAGACACAAGCAAAGATTCAGATTGTGGGGGATGCATGGCGAGGAGGCCCGTAGACAACGCAAAATTGATGTTCTTGAAAGGCGAAGCCGATCGGTTCGACTTGCATGATCTGTTGAGAGCCTCGGCTGAGGTTCTTGGGAGTGGGAATTTTGGAGCCTCGTACAAGGCGGTGCTGATGAATGGAGAGGCTGTGGTGGTGAAGAGGTATAAACAGATGAACCACGTGGGGAGGGAAGATTTTCATGAGCACATGAGAAGGTTAGGGAGGTTGAACCATGAGAACTTGCTACCACTTTGAGGCTTATTACTATCGGAAAGAAGAAAAATTGTTGGTTTGCCATTTCATGGAGGGTGGCAGCTTGGCCAATCGTCTTCATGGTAAGTTTTTAGTAGCCTACAATTATTTTGTACTTTTTTTCTTGATAATTTAGATCGGTTCGTATAGTATTCGTGAGACGATACTAAAAATTTAGATTTGTTTTTCTGCAGGCAGCCACTCCTTAGATAAACCTAGTCTGGATTGGCGAACTCGATTGAAGATCGTAAAGGGTGTGGCTCGAGGTTTAGCTTATCTCTACAGCCAACTCCCCAGCCTGGTCGTGCCGCACGGTCATTTGAAATCTTCCAACGTCCTCCTAAACGAAAAATCCGAAGCATTGCTGTGTGATTACGCTTTACGACCGGTGATCAACCAGGAACAAGCACACACGCACATGATGGCTTACAAATCACCAGAACACTCCATAAATGGTCGTCTCAACAGGAAGACAGACGTGTGGTGTCTAGGAATACTAATTCTAGAAATCTTAACAGGAAAGTTCCCAGACAACTATCTAACAACAAGTTACGACAGCAACACAAATTTGGGCACATGGGTGAACGAGATGGTGAGGGACAAGAGGACAAGTGAAGTCTTCGACGTCCAGATGAGTGGGACTAAGAACAGCAAGGGAGAAATGATAAATCTTTTGAAGATCGGGTTGAGTTGCTGCGAAGACGATCCCGACACGAGACCGGAGTTGAAGGAAGTGGTACGAGAGATCGGAGAGTTAAAAGATAGAGATGAGCTAGAGTTTTCTTCAACAATGGGGGAAGTGAATGCAGATATATCTGGTAGTACACGTAGAACGACGGCGGGAGGAGCATTTTCATCCTAATCGTTGATCAGGCTACAAATGTGTAGACATGGGGGTAACATTTTATGCTTAGTTGATAGAAATTATGAAGAAGAAATCGTTACTTACTTTTTTTTTTACCATTTTATATTAGTGTTTGTCTTTGTCTCTTTCAGTTAGTTAATGTAATGTTGGAATTTTAATTTCAATCAAGATTATATTTCGTTTTAATTCAGATATTTTTATCGTATAATATGATTTTTTTAATATTTTAGATTATTATTTTAATAAAATTTGTAAAATATTTATGTAATAGGAGCTTTTAGAAATGTTTAATATTTGTGATTTATAGGTTACGCTCTTAAAAAGGTATTTTTAAATATTTATTTAAATTATCATAATAATTCTTATGCGAATGTATTTTATAATAAATGGGACTTTTAATGTGTATTTTTACAATAAATATTATTATTTAATAATAATTTTACAAGACTATTGTTTATTGTGTAAACAAAAAATAACTAATAACTCTTATATGATTTTTTAGTGTAAAATATTTATTTCTATATTATAAAATAATTAAAATTAATTATAAATTAAATAAAAGTTTAAATTTATTCAATCCTACTTAGTTAACCATAGCTTTTAAAATTTTGTAACATAAACCGTCCAATCATTTGCTCAACCTAACGAACGTTAAGTCCAAGGGCTAAAATGTGACAAATGAGAACTTTAAGGGACAAAGTAGGAAAAACAAAAATTAAGGTGCAAAGTGGAAAAAGTGGTATAATTTAGGGCGCAAACTGCGTATTAAGCCTTTGAAAAAGAATGTACTAAACTAAACATAACAGATAACCAGTCGCCCTATCTGGTTACCCCAACCCATTCGGCTAATCTACAAAAAATTGAAGGAAAAAAAAAATGCAAAAAGAAAAAAAGTGTAATTCAATTATCCCAACTCAGCCGGTGTGCTAATCTGTTTTCGCTGCACTGCTGCCATATTTAAGCTGCTTTTCCTCTGTTTTTCTCTTCCAGGTTTCTGCTTCATTTGCCATGTACTACTTGCTTTTATTCAAAGGATAAGAAAGATTAGCCTTTTAAGTTGCAGGGTCTTAACTTGCTCTTCTAGGAAACTAATGAACACTTCCGCTAATAGTTGTTTGGTTATAGCTAATGTGAAAAGCTTTGGTTTTTATTTTTGTAAATGTTGATTACTTGATTTCGCAGATTATTTAACTTGCTTCTTGCTTATGGTCTTGTTTTTAATGGTGATGTTGTTCTTTTCAGCTTTGTTTTTTCAGTGTGAATTCTGCCATTTATGCTTTGGTTTCCCTTGGGGGTGTTGAAAGAAAGTTTGTCCTCATGTCCACTAAATCCTTCTCCATTCACTGGAGTTTAAAATCCCTGTTTCCAAACACCTGTTTTCTCCCTTTTCTTCACAGATGCTCTCCGAATGCTCTACCCCTCTCGTTTCTTCACTACCCAAGAATCCATTATCAGAAGCCATGCTTTCCTCAACCCCCATTAGCCCAATCCCATCCCTGTAACCAAAGTCCCCATGATCTAGCACAAGCAAGGGAGTCCATTGCAGAGTACCTCCAACAATTGGGACTTTCTTTGGAGGAATCCATTTCTATAGCTTCTAATTCCCCCAAGTACACCCAAATGCTGGTGGATGGTGTCAAGGAATTGGAGGAATGGAATGCTTGGAATAATGTTGAAGGGGATAATTTGGGGTTTAAGGAAATGATCATTTATATCGTGAAGGAGAAGGGTGATAATGGAAAGGTTGCCTTTTTGGAGAGCATGGGTTTGCCTCTCTCTTCTGCCATGAGCATTGCGCGTTATTTGACCTCAGAATCTCTGCCCGGTATAATTCGGAAGGTTAGCGAGAAAGTTCATTAAGTTTATGTATATCTGTTTTCTAGCTCACATTTTGGTTTGTTGTGCAATAATTCATTCTGGTGATCTTTCTTTTGATAGCTACTAGAATTTATGAAAGACTAAATGTGAAATTATGTTTCGTAGGCATTATTTGAATCACGCGTGTCCTTTTTGAAGTAATTTGGCCACACAAAAAAAAATGGAGAGCGTTAGAAATGAGGAGTTTAAAGAAGCAGCCAGAACATCACTCTAATTTTTTCACATTTAGCCTAATTTTTTCACATTTAGCCACAATTTGACAAAGTCAAACTGTGAATAATGACACCATCATGCCTTACCAGTATGCAGGAATTTTATGGGTCTCATATTGTAGGAACTGATGGATATTTTTCAATTTTGACGATATTTAAGATACATACCTCTTGATTTCATACAGTTGTCCTATGATTTGTAGATACAGTGTTCCTAGCTCTTTCATCTGTCAGTTGTTTTAATACCCCATATTAGTGTCATTACTTAGAAAATTTTCCTGCATAATCATTGCATCAGTCTTCTTGGTTATTTCCTATAAGCACTGTAGTTAAGAAGGCATATGCCTAGAAAAAAGCTTGAATTTTTTCTTTTCTATTAACCCTAAAGTAAGAATTAGACCATTTTTGTTTGTTTGTTTGTGAGGGCTTGCTTAGTAGTGGGTGTGCGTTAGTATTTGACCTACTATATGAACAAGCTGTTGTCATACTTTTCAAGTTTTACTTTAAGGTGACATCTAGTTGTACTCTTGCATTCTGACATGCCTTTTCTTCAGTTCCTCGTCCAATTGTACTCTTGCATTCTGACATGTTTGTCCTTCAGTTCATCGTCATTTAGAAGTCTGTTTGTTGATGGAATGATTGAAATGTATATAACCTGTTACAGAACAGGATTTTTGGTTATTAGGTTTGGCATGTGTAACCTACTGCTATATCTTTGTTAAAATATTTTACAAATGGTTCACCTTCTGGGCGGCAAGCCTCGGTCTAATGATCTGATAGGCACAATATGAATTCGTTTAGATATTGACCATAACTTTGTTCTTTCGGTAACCCTCCCTAATGATTTTTTGTAGAATATGTGCATGTTCCTGAATCGTAGCTTGGTGCTAAGTTAAAACAAAAAAACAAAAAACTTCTGCTTTAGTACAATGCTCGTTGTTTGTGTTTTTAAGCTCTTATAAACGTATCGTGTTGATATAGGAGTATTTTAAATCATAGCCTTTTGCTAATATGATCAAGAAACAATAATGTGATACTTATCCTGCTTCAAATGTGTTCTGCTCTCTTGTAAATTGACTGAAATTAGTTCTTCATCTAAATTTGTTTCCTGGAGTCATTACTTATTTTGGATTTGTCTTTAGGTTAAGTATATGAAGGAAATAATCTTTTCTGTCAGTGATGGTAAAGGGCTTATTGGGAAAAATGCTCGTCGAATGATGATGCACTTGTCAATTCCTTCTGATGAAGACGTGCAGCAGACATTATCCTTCTTTGAGAAGGTAAAATATGACTTCCAATCTTCTTTTACCTTATGAAATGATATCATGGTTTTCTTGCCTAATGCTTTTTATCCCCCACCCCCACCCCCACACCCACACTAAAAAAAAACTTTTCAACTGGCATTTCTGTTTTATAGGTTCATTTGTTCAGTTGCTTCTTGTCATGAAAAAGTTTTGCAATATATGTTGCAGATTGAAGCAAGACGTGGAGGTTTAGAGATGTTGGCCTCATTAGATGATTCTTTTAGATTTCTGTTGGAATCATTTCCTCGTCTTTTATTGTTACCGCTGGAGTCCCATTTGGAACCTATTGTTGATATTCTTGAAAATGTCGGAGTTCCAAGGAGATCTATGGGAAAAATATTTTTGTTGTTTCCTCCCATCTTGTTTTGCAAGATTCAAGGCATTAAATCAAAACTTTCGGCTTTTGAGAAGGTACCTTTCATAATTTAAATTCTAGTTTCATTTAGCCGAGTATAGTTTTCTATTTGCAACTGCTCTGAACAATAACTTTTTTTTTCTTTTTTATACATTGTTTGCCCGCAACCGAAGTATCATTTTTATGAATTTTCTTCTAGGTTGGTGCAGCAAATGAAGATATTGGGAAAATGTTGCTAAAATATCCATGGATACTTTCAACAAGCATTCAAGAAAATTGTGATCAGATCCTTTTGTTTTTTGAGGAAGAAAAGGTATATTGATTTTATAACCTAACTTGACCTCCTAGCTAGGTGTATTTGATATATTACAAAATAATAGAGCAGTCATGTTGGTTGACAGTCATGTCAATTATAGCTATTGACTTATTCTAGAAAGTCAGTCGTAAATCCTGTTAGAAGTAGTTAATGAGTTTTTACTTATAACTCATGTAATACTCTATTCTTTTCTGATCTTGACTAATAAAACAAATTCTTCTTCTCTCTTGTCTCAATTTTCTTGATTTCTTCTTTGATCTTTCACTCAAGAGTTGTTTTTTCTCTTCAATCCTCTTGTATTTAACCTTGACTATCCAACGCACATCAGTTTTACATTTGCTTTATATTCATGTGCTCGATTGTATACTTGGTTAATGTATGATTGAGTTTTTATTTTGTCATGATATTCATGGTTTACTTACAACTTAATCGAGGTTCTAATATTTTGTTATTTGTTTTGAACTTACTAATGTAATTGTCCCATTAAAATAACCCAGAGCTTATTTTTTTAGTTACTAAAAGAATAAATTGTTGGAGGATATGATAGTCTCTGAAAGTTACCATAGGGGTGTGAGAATGTATTCTTAAATACATAGGCAGTTTTATTCGTTCTCTCCTTTTTAACTGGACAAGTAATTATATTACTGTCAAGTACCTAAAGCTGGTTTTTTGCATCATTTGATTGCATCTCCAAACATAAATATTATCTATTGATGTCATAAACTTGGTTAGACAGTTGCATTGTCTTCGTTTTCTTTTCTATTGGGATAATGTTTTGTGATGGATAATTATTATTTTTGGTTTTAGATACCAAAACCGAGTGTTGACCGGGCAATTAGAAGCTGGCCTCATTTATTGGGTTGTTCTACGAGCAAGCTAAAGTTGATGGTGAATCAGTTTGGTGAATTGGATATTAGAAACAAGAAACTTGGTCGGGTTATTGCCAAAAGTCCCCAACTCTTATTAAAGAAACCTCAAGAATTTCTCGAGGTTGGTGGTCATATGTTTTTGTATGGGTTCTTGTGATAAAGTTTCTACCTTATTTTTTTTTTCTGTTCATGCTTCATCCCATCTCTATTTGTTGAATTGCCTTTTAAAAGAATAATTAGCTTTAACATAACTTGAAAGGTGATCTAGTTCACGTTTAGCAATTCCATGTTAGATGTTTAAAGGAATTGGCATGTGGTACAATTATATCTCATTGCTGGCATGAAAAAAATGAGGATGCCCTTCTCATGGTCCTATCAGTTACTCCTAGACAGTTCCTTGTACCTTTCTGTTTCTCAGGATGTCTCGTTGTTGTAATTTGTATTAATGATGAATAATTCATTTGTAACCATACATATAATTCTAATTATCAAGAAAATTTTGAAAACTAGACTTTTGAAAGGTACCCATCCCCCCCTTTTATTCTGTATATTCAATTCTTCCATGTGGAACTCATTGACTGAAGTTTGATCACACACAACACACTCACAGGAAGACATATTTTTGAAACAGAGGGGTTGTAAGAGAGACTAGTTTCCAAGGATTGTGAAAATGAAATTGTGGCATTAAATTCTAGTTGTGAAATTTAAAATTTATTCATTTAAGTTTCAATCAATGAACTTGATTTGCACTGCTTTTCCTTTTGATTTATTCTATTCTATTCTATTCTTTTATTTCTTTTATAATTATGATTATTTTCCTTTATACAGGTAGTTCTATTTTTCGAAGGTCTTGGTCTTGATCGGGAAACTGTGGGGAAACTACTCTCTCGCTGTCCGGAAGTTTTTTCTGCCAGCATCGATAAAACTTTGAAGAAGAAGGTTGAATTTCTTT
The DNA here is from genome assembly GCA_035048815.1 of Abelmoschus esculentus. Classification (NCBI taxonomy): domain Eukaryota; kingdom Viridiplantae; phylum Streptophyta; class Magnoliopsida; order Malvales; family Malvaceae; genus Abelmoschus; species Abelmoschus esculentus. Next base: position 6,369,352 of record JAUCBN010000007.1, on the reverse strand, counting down.
CAGGGTTTGGCATTTCCAGTGAACACCTTCCTCTCGTCATCAGAAAATATCCGGAGCTTTTTGTGTCTGATGTGGACAAAACTTTGCTTCCTCGGTAATGCTTTTATTTCAGTACACTTTGTCTATATTAGTTGAAGTGTTGTGAGGTGGAGAAATACCCAAATAAACCAGACATCATGGAAAAAGAAAAGTAATGGTCCAAAAAGAAAAGAACGTGAAATGAAAATCTGAGTTTCACTAATGCACTGTAGGTAAAAATGGTGTTGAAGGTATTAGCCAAAAGAAAAAGATACTAAATCTCTTTTTTTATCAAGTTATCTCCTGTCAAGAACACAGGTGAAATGAGTTTTGATGGCAATGCCGCGCCCTTCTAATCTTGAGGTGCTGTATGTTGAACCAACATAGGAATGGATTTGAAAGACAGAAGTCGGATAACAAAGTTAAAGCTGGAAATATAAACATTCGGCGTCATGCGTTTTTTTCTTTAACTTCAATGCTACGATGCAAATTATGCTTGTGAAGTTACAGATTATGCAGTGATATGTAACTCAATATGGTTGTCATATGAACAGGATAAATTATCTGATGGAGATGGGGCTGTCAAGGAGGGAGGTTGCTTTAATGGTCCGTAGGTTTTCCCCATTACTAGGATACAGCATCGAGGAGGTATTAAAACCTAAACTCGAGTTCCTTTTAAACACCATGGAGAAGCCAGTGAAGGTTGTGGTGGGTTATCCAAGGTTTTTTAGTTATTCACTGGATAAGAGAATCAAACCCAGATTTTGTGTACTTAAAGGAAGGAACATCGACTGCAGCTTAGAGGAAATGTTGGGGAAAAACGACGAAGAGTTTGCTGCTGAGTTTATGGGTGTTGGAAGAATGCCTGTTTCCCCGTCTGCTACTTTTCAATGAATTGTTTTAACTTTTAAACTTGTAGGCTTTATTTGTAAATGCTAAGATTGGTAGGCAAGGTTTGTAAATGCAAAAGGTAATTTTTCACCATTGCCCGGTGTTTTGGTCGAGGTAATTTTTTTAGTTTAACCACTCGACTCTCATCGATTAATTCGGACAGTTTTGTAGAAATTCATTATGAAACATTTTTACTGTTTTTTATCTATAATATTAAAATTTGAATATATGATTTTTTTATTTTTGATTTCCTTGTTATCAATGTTTTTGTTCTGACTAATGCAGATTGACTTATGTCCTACATATAATTTTGGTGAATTTTGTGTATATACATCAAACCCAAGATTTATATAAGTGATATCAAAATATTTATTATTTGAATCGATTTTGTTAATATATTTAAAAAATATTTCAATTATTATTATACAACTTATTAATTAATCTACATTATAAATATCGCACAGCTATATTACTCAACCAATTTGTTTTTGCTATTTTTGTCTTTAATCTCCCTTTCTGTTTTTGCTACTTTTATCATTAATCTCCCTTTCATTTTTTTTATATAATTGCATTTTAGATCCTTTTTAATCTAAATATTAATTAAACAATTTATTTAATTCTTAAATTTAAATGTTTAATACCATTTCTTTCAATATCTGATAATAATTTCATTCATGTCCGAACTACTTTTTCTTATCGGAGATTTCTACAACCAACATCATTCATCGTCACCTTCGCAGGTAACGGAAAGCATCCAATTCCAAGACTATGGTTATATGTTTTGTTTTGAATTTAAAGAACAAATGTAAAGATTCAAATGGGTTTATCAGAAACAAGAAAAATGATTTTGTTAAAACTAGAAATAAATGAAATTTTGATGTTTTAAATTTTCCATCTTTTGTTAAATTTATCATTATGATTACAAAAACTATATTCTCAATTGATACGATAGAAATCATATTATCATACAATGTCTCATGACAGCAGATCGAAAAGATCGATTTTCAGACATTGAACCAGACATGCTTTCAATATAAAAAAGGGGGTCTTATTTCTAAGCCAAAGACGACAATGCAACCAGCATTAACACACCACACTATCCATAAAACCATAACTGTCGTTGAAATTACTGCTGGTTCTGCTGTCTTTGCTGTGTAAAATTGGGGTTGTTTTGAAGCGCTGCCATATTAGATTGTAAATTCTGGGCACCGCCCATATTACCAAATGCACCTTGTGCACCATGCTGCTGTTGTTGTTGCTGCTGCATGGCCATAAGGCCCCCAGGATTGGATCCCATATTAAACACTGACAGCAAAAAAGACCAAAATCAAAATACGTACGCTAATAAAGAATGAGGGAAGAAGCAACCAAGCACCACTACATATAAAAATATACGTGTATATGTATGTATACACGAAAGAATGTCAAGATCATTACCATTCATGCTTTGATCACTTAGGATTTGTGATGCATGTGTCCGCTGAGGATTGCTACCAGGTAGTCCAAACTGCAAAAAGAATTGAACTGAATGAATGAGCTATGTCACCCTGATGAGTTATGACAAAAGAAAATGCATATGAGCTATGAAGAAAAAAAAGGAATGTATATGAGCTATGTTACACTTATGAGTTATGACATAAGGACATATAGACAGATGCAGGAGATACAAACACATTTTTTGAATTTTAGGATTTTTTATATTTTTTATTTTTAATAAATCAAGCATACTATAATTTTTTAAAAAAAATCAAAAATATAAATTCTGATTTTTCTAATAACATTTTCCAAAATCTTTTACATTTTATGATTATATTTAATCTTTTCTATTTTACATTTATGACACGTAGCTACTCATAATTGCATCACATGACAGTTTTTTAACGGAATTGGTCTAAGATGTTAACATGATACACAAAATGGAAGTTTATGGGCCAAACTGATTGAAAAAATAGTAAAAGGGACGAGGTGAGAATATCAATAAAGTACAAGTGCCAAAATAAGTATTAAGCCTTTTTTAAATATGATATTAATTACAGACACGATAAATTTCACAATATGCATGATTCGTATGATGAAGGGAAGTATCGCAAAGGAAAGGAAACCTGGTCAAACCTTTAGCAACTAACCTGCATCCTTGGTAAGAGTGACTGAGAAGACATAGTTGCAGACATGTTTGGGATCTAAACCAAGACATTAAAAATATAAATTTAAACCATGAAAGAAATAACTTTAATATAAAGAACAAAGACAAATATACATTATGAAACAATACAAAGATTATAACATAAGCAAATCACATTTAGTATGACTGAAAGTGCAACAGAAATGGGTTAATAAAAGATAAAAACATAGAAAACCTTCCAAACGATGAATGGCAATTTAGCAGTTAATTTAGAACACAGTCAGCGGGAAGAAAAACAGCAAATGCATGTTTCATGCACTTGTACAAGAACAAGAGTAATGGTCATAAAGGTTATAGCTTAACAACTATAACTATACATTAAGCACTCAGAAGATAGAACACAACATTAGAAATAAAAGAGGTGCATAGGACCCACCAAGATGAAAAACTAAGTTTTCCTAAAGGAAATTTGTCAAAATTAAAACATGTCTTTCATTAGTTGCAATTTACAACATGCTACATTTGAAAGATTGAAAAAGGTTTAAGGAAACCCAATTGTTATAGAACCCTTGCTGAAATAAGCAAGGGGAGGAGTGGACATTTTATATAATATTTTAGAGGAATAAACGCAAGAACACAGATAAAAGAACAAAATGAAGTCATGTGGCTAACCATTTGAGTACTTGGTGTCCCCTGAGCAGCATTGAACAGTGCAGTATTTGCTGGACTGGAGAATTGGCCTAAATGGCGACTCAACTGATTTCCTTGATTGAGTTGGCTTTGGCCCATTCCGTGCTGCACATGTCCTGGGGGAAGCTGCCTACCCTGAAATTGCTGATGGCCCAAGGGTTGGGAAAACTGCATCTGACCATGTAACTGATGGAAAGAGATTCAGGTTTTAGTTGAACCAATAGCACAAGGAAAAAGTGTATTTTAGAAGGGTAGAAACATACTTCCTGAAGAAAACTGTCCCAAGTTAGATACAAAAAAGGAGATAAAACCACTGATTATAAAGGCTCACTTCACATAGTCGCATCAATACACCCAGCCCTCTCCAATTCATACGGAAAATAAACTGAGTACTAAGAGCTTGAAAAAAAGTACAAGATTTCTATAATTCAGTAAACAAAAGGAGGGAAAACCAAGACTCAATTTTTTTTCACAAAATAAAATGTTGGTCGTGCTTTTACTGACATACATTTTGCTCAGTAATTTTAATATATAAATATTGATCTTGCAAGTGTAGAGCTGACTTACAGAATAACTTTATCATAAAAAACTCAACCCACAATCAAGCCCCGTGAAATCATACTTAAACTTCCATTTAATATAAGCTATCCAAATCTTAAAATTTACTAGGCTATGGACAATAATTATATTCAAAATCGACAAAAAGCCATATGGGTTTTTCATCTCAAAGACCCAAAGCTGGAATGCAATACATGTATATATGAAAAATGCATCTGTAATTTAGCATAATTTTCAGATAAAATATGAAGAAAACGAAATTACCGATTGAAACTTCTGCTGAGCCTGACCCTGAAGATCATGAAGCGGCAGCTGATTCTGCACCAAAGATATGATTTTTCATAATTATTGCACAACTATAATGGCTGAGAAGTATGTGAAGCGATTCTATATTTCAATCATAATTATTTTGAATGCCAAAATACAATAAATGCTGTTTATTTTATTCTCGCCAACCAACATGATTAAATTTCAAAACAAATTAAAAAAAAAAACATAACGTCAAATCTCCAACCTTTACCTACCAATTTTTTCCTCAATCTGTGTTGTTAAGGCACCGCAAAAATGGAAGGTTACACCTTTAACTTTCTTAGGCGAGGCCATTTTAATTGAGCGCACGCCTTCATGCATTTTATACTACCGCCTTTCACTTCAACACAAGTCACTAAGCAATAAAAAGGTGGCTTCACTGATTTGGAGTCCAGTTTTAAGTTTTAACTTCCCTGGGTAAAACCATAAAAGTGCTTTTAACTTTATGTTTCGTCTTTCTCTTTTTCAATTAAGAGCGTCTAGCACCCTTGAAAACATTGCTCAACTCAATCCACTCAGATTTTTTTCTCCTTTATATTTGATTTAAAAGTATGTTTTAGTGTTAAAAAAACAGAGATCTGTTTTTGGCTTTGTAGTGTGTATTGTAATTCTCTTTTTCTCATCTGTATTTGGAGAAAAGATTTTACCTTACTAATTATTATTTATTATTATTTTCATGTATTTCATAATTTTTGTGATATAAAATTCTCACATATATAATAAGTATGTGCCTTGTACTGGTTGGGCTAGGGCTTTTTTTGCACCTTGCATCTCAAGCTAAGTATAGGTTTTAGTGCCTCAACTATGCCTGACTCTTTGATAACACTAGTTTCAACAAAAAATAAATAAAAGAACTTGATCAAATTTGCTTAGAATCATAAGATTCAGCAAAACTGTTGTCCTTACCTCATGATAGTTTTGTAAATCCTTCCAACAAAACCAAGAGTCATAGTTACTAAGTAAATCACAGCATATGCTTACATGCATATGCACATATAGATGTCAATATGTCATGAGTTACTCATTGATCATTATGGCCTCAGATAAACAATAAAAGAACACAAAAACAGTAATATTTATACCTGTCCAAGTCCTTGCATTGTAGACTGCCTAAACTGTTGTTGGGCAAGGAGTTGCTGTTGATGCTGAGGTAATTGCATCATTTTTTGCCTTTGCTGCTGCTGCTGCTGGTGTTGTTGCTGCTGTAGTTGTTGTGTTTGTTGTTGAGGAGATGGTGTATTCATCATAGTTGTTCCAGACCTTGGTGAGTTGGCATATGGAAGTGGAGAAGTTGTGGTGTTATCAAAGGAGGTAGCACTAGTAGCCGCAGGAGATGCAGCTGATCTACCAATAAGTTGTGCTCCAGTAGCCTGACATAAGAATACTAGAAGAGTAAGCTATTGCAGCAATATGAACTTTGAACTTCAGAAGTAAGACATATAACCAGAAATGATCAAATGATGCAAAACAGTTGTCATATAACCAGAAATGATCTACCAATAAGTTGTGCTCCAGTAGCCTGATATAAGAATACTAGAAGAGTAAGCTATTGCAGCAATATGGACTTTGAACTTCAGAAGTAAGACATATAACCAGAAATGATCAAATGATGCAAAACAGTTGTCATAGAATCAGAATCAAATGATACTTGATAGGTCTAATAAAATTATAATGATTAAAATAGAAGAGATCTGTCTGTTCTCCCATGAATGACATATAAACGAAGACGGGGAATTAATCAAGAACAGGGTCCTAATGTGACCTTTGCACTGAGCCAATACTCATAATATTGTTGCTATATAGGTTAAATTTTACACATAAATGAGAACATTATTTTACATTATCCTACACCTAGCACCATCTAACAAGAATGATGAAGAAAACATATGGAGCCTGCGATCACTTGAAGTAACAAAAAATAGCAGCCCAGAATGTATTCAAAAAGAGTCCAAAATTGAGATCATACGGACTTGGACATCAATGTTGCTCTTTCAAAATCAGATATTCAATGAGATGACAACAATCACAAGAACACAAATAACCTTTTCACCTTACAGTACAACAAAATCAGCAGGTTTACTTGCATGTAGGTTTAGGAAAGACCAATTAAAGGAAACTTAACAACTAACCTGCAATAAAGACCCTTGATTGCCAATGTTGTTTGACATAAGAGGACTGTTCTTCGTGTACATGCCTGTGAGAAAATTTAAAAAATGCTACTAAAAAGTACTAGAAAAACTCTATTGTAATAGAATAAATAAATGACATAGTTGCACGAAAATTACCGGATGAATCAGTAAAAGAGTGCATTCCATCAGTTGCAGGCAAAATATCCACGAGATGCAGTGGAAGTGAAGGTGTAATTTGCTTCTGATCTGCTGGCAGACGCAGACCTGCATACAAAGACCAATCAGTAAGTGGTTGATAAGCATGTAAAGATCAAAGACCTAAACCAATTTTTAAAACATAAATAGACCATCTAAATCTTAGAAGCTGATTCTAAATAGATCATCTAAAATTCCATTAAACTTCAAATCTTCGATTAACCATAGAAATCAATGCAGAAAACATTCATATACTGTTCTGTTAAACTTCAATTACTTCAACTACTACATCAATTGGCAGAACTTGAATATCTATGACCAATGTGAAATCCCATAGAACTCTAGGATGAAACTATAATAGATTGTCTAAATTTAGACCTCTTTTCAATGAGAGATAAAAAATTGAACTGACAAACATTCCATATGGGCAATCTTAGAATAAATTAACATTCCCATGATTATGAGAACTCAATCAGATTTTTGAGCCCAGGAAGACAGTAAAGGGCATAGATTGGCCCCTCAAACTATCAGTAGAAAACCACTTGCCACTGGTTGCCTGCAGCTGCAAAAACTAGAAAGATAAATTGTTACATCTGATTGATATAATTATAGTTGATGCATTAACAGCTAAAGACAATCACCTTCACCAAAATTAACCGCGGCACGGAGTATGTTCTCTTGATCTTGAATTTTAGCAGCCTGACCCTTATCAAGAGTGGGAAGAATGGCTGGCCCTTGACGAGAGCCAAAACAATATGCTTTGCGGGTATCAGCTAATACTTTCTCAGCACTTTCACAGGCAGCAGCAATCATATCAATTCTAGCCTGTAAAACAAGTAAACTCACATGTGACATGCCTGAAAATAACCAGATTCAACCAACAAATCAAAAATTGTATAACACTAGCTCACCTTTAACTTTTCAATTTGTGAAGGTATTGGCAGATGTTGCATTCCTAGAAGCAACTGCTCTCGCTTCAAATTATCCTCCACTTCCATCTCAGGCAGTAGCTTTGAGGATAACATAACCGGTAATACTGCATCCAAAAAACCGGAACTAATTACTCAGTAATTACTATAAATAAAGATAAGGCACTATTTCCAATCCAATCTATCTCATCGGCATTTAAAGGGAAAACTAATGAACTTGAAAAATGACGTACTGGGAGCATTGTCGGCATTCACATTTTTTGGATGAACAACGAAAGCCTTCGAAACCTTTTTTATTTCGTCCACAATATTGAAAAGCTCGAGATTTACCATTGAATATTGGCCCAAAATATCCTGCCTGTTTTACCAACAAACAAAAAAGGGAAACCCTAAACATATATGAAAAATCTGAAAATTCTAGGTTATAAAAGAAATAATTCGAAAATCGAGGACCATTTGGGGGTGGTATTTGTGCGAGAGTAAGCGTCGAAATCTTCAAGGATCCGAGTTATGGCCTTGAAAAGGGAAATTGCTCTGGTCTTTAAAGATTCTAAATTGAGCTGTTGTTGCAGCGCCTGATTCAGCCTCTCCGCCCCTGCCCCTGCCCCTGTCCCTGCGCCTGCGCCTGCGCCTGCCTGATTCTGTTGTGACGGCTGTTGCTGCGGCAGAGGCTGAGACGGGTCCTGAATCATTCCCTCCATTTTTCTTTAGATAATAATCTTTGGGTTTTCTTCTAGATTACAGTGTGTTTGGACTTATTGGGCGATGGTTAATATATAGGTTTAACTTGGGTAACAGCCCTAAAACAATAGGTTAGATAAGCTCCAAGTCCCTGTAGTCTTATATATTTGAAATTTAGTCTTTATAATTTTATTATAATAATATAATATAATCTTTATTTTAAAAATTTAAAAGTTCGGGCTCAATTGTTCGCGTAGTTAATATTATGGTATTTATTAGTCGTGAATAATTGAATAAATTTGAATACAAATAAATAAATAAATAAAATTATGTTTCTTTAGTATATTTTTTATTTCTTTACTTTAAATATTAAATTTAGGATTTAGAATTAATATTTAGAGATAAAATTAATATTTTGTTGAGTGTTGCAATCGATCAAAAAACGTCAAGAGGGGAGTGAATTGGATTTTTTAAAAACTGGTGGACACTAATTGCAAAGGTAGAAAATCGCAAGGTGATTTAGAGTGGTTCAACTTCCTCAATGAAGTCTACATCCAATGTAGATTTAAAGTGATTTGAGTACAAAAAAGCAAACAAGAAAATCCTCACAAGATAGATGTTTGCATAATTTAAGTTCTCTCACACACCCAATTAAACACTAGTAAAAACATTTAATTGTTGTTTCAATATGTTTTTCAGACCTCTTTTGTATGTTTTTAATTGTTTCTAACCGTTTGTAGCCGTTGGGAGTACTTTGGAGCCGTTGGTTGTCATTAAGATTGAACATTTAATGCTCACATGCACAGAAGTTTAAGAATTTTAAATAAAACTAGTTGTTACAGGTTGAAAGTTTCGAAACCTTTAAACAAGGTTTCGAAACCTTGTCAGGGTTTCGAAAAACAGGTCATTCTATCCTGAAAGTTTCGAAACCTTTCAACAAGGTTTCGAGACATTTAGCTTTAGAAAACAATTTTGACCATTTTATTGACTTTTAAAAGTATATTCGACGTAGGTAAAAAGTCAAACATTTTATAAACCATTTTGACAACTTTAAATCGAGTTTTTGAAAATTTTATTTCGAAAAAAATATTTTATAAATTTTTATAAATTAGTCTTTTGAAGATTTATTTTAAGTTATATCAAAATAAGTCTAACATATTTAAATTTTAAAAATTAGATATATGATATATTTTTTAAAATACGAAATTTAAGATAAAATTTAAAATTAATGTATATAATTTAATTTCTAGTGTTTTGTATAAAAAACATTAATATGTTTTTTTATTAATTTGAATCGATAATATGTTTTAAATATTTTCTCAACTATTAATAGATTATTTCGACCCTTCAACCTGTTTTTTCGTTAGATGAGATTTTTCTGTGACTACATATAAATGGTGGAAGTTGCAAATTTTAAATAATTTATTCAAAATTAGTTAATTATATTGTATTATTTTGAGACTCAATACCCGATTTGATATTTAATTTAGAGAAATAAATTTTCTTTTAAAAATAAATTTTTGATTTGATGCAGGTTACTGAACATCTAACTTATCATACATCGGTATGTATTATTTTTTTTAAGAACACTTGAGATTGGCTCTTCATTTCTCAAATGACTATGTGATCGATACCACTATAAATTAATAAAACCCTCTTATTCACCGATTTGAAGGGCTTTCATTCTCTAATGTGATGAGACAGTTGTTTCATTAAGCAAAATTAAGGGTGCAAGTTTAAATATTATAGATAAAAAAAAAATGGATTGAGATAGCCTATGTAACGAGGGTTTGCATATTTGATCTGAATTAGTTAAGAATTAAATACTATTTGTTAAATCAAAAAAAATATCGGGTTTTATTTAATTTGTAAGTTCTTACAAACCTAAATATCTATGAATTTAGTATTTTAGTTTAGGATTTAAAGGTTATAGATTTATGCTATAAGATTTATAATTTAAGTTTAATATAAGATTTAAAATATTTAGAAATAAAAAATAAAACTTAGAAATAAAAAATAATCATGACACTTTTATATACTTGTTAAATATTCACATCGAAACGTATTCTTGAACCAATGGCATAACAACTAAGCAAGTTCCAAAATGGTTACCACTCACCTCGCCTCCACCCTCGAAAGCAAAGCACGCGTCGGGATCTTGCTCAATCAGGAGACAACTGTTCCCAAGTGGTAGATAGGGAAAACGGTCGTTCCATGATGCAGAAGCCGTTATAGGTGGCGGTAAAGTAGATGGTGACGGCGACTCAGGGTTCTTCAAGAGCACTGACGTTTACTGTCAGAAGATGATCGAAGCTAATTCACTTTTGCTTGGCAATTATGCTGGGTTCGTGAAAGAGGTAAATATATGAATTCTTAAGACAACATGTTTAGTGAACATCTTCTCTGTATCTATATCCGTATTTGACATTTATCTGAATCCGGGTTTTCTTCCATGATTGTTCAACAGATTACTTTGATCAAGCTGTTAAGACTGCCCCAAATGACTGGTAAAATAAAATATACAAACTCTCGATTCATATAGCTTCTTGTTTATCAAGCAACCCTTCATTTTCAGAGGGACGAGCTGAGCAACATAATTTCTGGCCAAACAAGCCCCAACGACAAGTTCGATGTTGGAAGAGCATGACGCCCCTATGCTTAGAGAAAGAAAGTTGTTTGATTGAAACCAAGAGTTTTTAAAATTATCAATAAAGTTTAATAAACTATTTGGATGGGAAAAAAAGAGAGTTTCATTTATATTCTTATAATTTTTGAAATTTTATTCTTTTAAATCATCTAAACTTTTTATGAGATTTTATTTCAAATTTATATTTTGAGTTTTTGTTAATGTGATAATTAACGCCAACACTATTCCATATTAAGAGTAACACATGACCCAATTTACTATAATTTGGCAACAAAATATGATATTTTAGCTCCAAAGACTGAAATCCACTTTGATTTCAAAACATAAATCTGAGCCTGAATCAACAAATTATATTACTGTATAATCATAAGAAACATAGACAGATACATATATATTAAAAGCATTGTCAGCATGTCATTCTATATCATTGCTAATTCTGTGATCATAAAACTGAACTTTTATGCTCCAAGTTTACTTACTTTTAGAAAACATCGGGGTGGAAATGCCCTGGGATGGAGTTGCTTTGTTGTGCCTGCTTCAAATGCATCGTTAAGGCATAGTTATTTACCTGCAAAACACACCATCAATTTGGTTAATATCATGACAATGATTTTGCTGTACTTGTTTCGCCTATATAGAGCAATCCCAAGAATCATTGATGTTCATCATTTAAAACATTTTAGGGTCAAATGAGGAGTTGCAAATTTTTGTGATTTCCAACCTCAAGAGTTCGCAACTGCTCCTGGTATTGAGACACCAACTGCTTCAAATGTTCCAACTCGTTGTTTTTGTCCTGGTACTCTTTTTGACGTTCATGCTGGATAGTCACTGCACGCTTTAGTACTGTGTTCTCTTGGATCAACGCTTGATTTTGTTCCTTTAACATGATATTTTCCTGACAACAATTTGCAATCAAACAAGCAAGATGATGCTTGCAAACTCCAAAGCAACATAGAAGATGAAATAAATATTGAAACCCATGTTTGATTTCATGAACATGTTGAACAATAAACCCAAAATTCCAACAAGGTTATTAAATATTGCAAATGCGGACCCAAAAAGCCAAAACAATAGAATTTGTTGCATTTGAATATGGGAATTGAAATCTGAATATCAAACCTCAAGAACACAGCTTCTCACATCTAACTTCCAAGATCCAGTTTTGGAACCACACTTCAAACCATTGCCTTTGATTTCACATCTCAAAATCACTAACTCAAATGAAATCAAAAAGCAACTCTCTTCATTCATCTCCCTGGACTGGTTCTTTATTTCCCTTGGCATGTATCACAACTCTCACAATAACTTCTAATCTTTAAGGGGAAATATTCAAAGAGGCAAAATTTAGCTTCTATATAATGATTGCTTCATTTCCAGGTTTCATTTTTAGTCACCATTTTATTCTGTTTTGGGGTAAATATTATGGGCCTTGGGTTTTTGTTTTTTTTTGTATAGGGGTTAGGTTAGGCATAATTCGAGACTCAAAATTAGGATGGGCAAGTGAACCTGCTGTTGATACAACATGCTTAGGCTTAGCCCAAAATTGGTCGATTCCATGACATGATTAAAAACCGTATAGCAATTTGCCTAAAAGTTGTTTCAAAAATTTTGCAGGGCACACAGAAGATAAGAGATACATACTTTAAGAAAACTTTGTGCTGCCTCCTCAGCAACACGTTTATTTATGGCCTTCTCCAGAAACTCCAGCAATTTAGAGGTACGGGCTTTAGCATCATCCACACTTGCAGCACCCAGCATCTCCCTCACAAACAAGTCCACCCATTCTGCACCATCAACAGGCAGAGTTTCAGGGGCCGATGGTATCTGAACAGCAGCAGCAGCAACAACAACTTCTCCATTGTAGGTTAATGCACCTGCATTTCAATTTTCAACTACATATGAGAGATTTCCCTATCTAACATAAGTAGTAAGAACTATCCATTTTAAAGCAGATAGTAGACCACACACAGCACCACAATTATTCGTAAAATGATCAATTTAGTGGCAGTAGGTTTGGTAAAGGTTGCGTATATAAATTGTTCCACAGAAAATAATTTACCGAAATTGATTAACAGTAATATATCTCTGGAGACATGTAGCTTAGGAGGACTAAAGTCAGAAAGAAATTTATCACTTCTTTTTCTCATTTAAAAATCATTTTTGCTGGTTTATAAAAGTGATGGAAGAAGAACCGGAAACTAATTGCATAATCTTAGAGTTTACAGACTCTTATAAGCCTTCAATATTTTACATCCTTCTCGTTCAGCATTTAATTTACCCATAGACATATGAACCGTTCCAAGGACTAACAAACACAGTGTTGAATAGCAACAAAATCAAGCAATAGGCTGATTGACACTGAAACTGACGAGGAAAAAATAATTGAACAACATATGTGAAGCCAAGTGAAATTCTTGATAGGGAAAAAAATAATTGAACAACATACGTTTTGCAAGAAACAAGTGGCATACCATTCTCAGAAGTTGCACCTAGTTCCTCAACAGGAACTATCTTTTCCCCTTTAGCCTCTGCCGCACCTAAGTGAAGTTTCTGAAGCTTCCTGATCGCAGTGTCTATATCGTTTCCACATTCAAGTAGTGCTCTCTCCAGAATCTGCAGAGAGTAAATAATTAAATGTCAATAGGAGGGACAGATGGATCACTATTAGACAGCCATCCATATTCTCTTGCTCAACAACAAATTACAAAAAGCCAATCAATTGATTTAGAGACAAAAGATAAACCTCAACTTACTAAAAACAATTAATCTCATATACACTGACTTTGTACATTCACAAACCTAGCTAAGTCCGTGATTTACCGGAAAAAAGGATTAACACAATCCCAACCTAAATATTTTCCAATTTATGGTTGCAATCCACACAAGTGCACTTGTTAGAATTTATAGAAAAATAATAAAAAGGATTGCAGGCTTAGAATTTTGTACTTTGACCACTACTTTCAAATCTCTTCGCCCAAACAGAATTACCAAAGCAATGAATCAAGAAAGGTTACAACTTTGCTACAAATCTTAGAAATCCAATTGCTAAATAACAAATAAAACATGCATTTCTACATCTAATTTACGTATATATTTAGTAATAAACATGAAAAGCAAATAAAAGGACTGAATATACCTCAGGGTCCATATGGGGGAAGAGAACACGGAGGTGGTCGAGAGGAGAAGGCGGCTGAACAAGACGAACGGAAGAAGGAGAGCAGCACCGGAGCTTCTTTGAGACAGAAGCCGATGGCGACGGGATATCCTCAAAGAACGATCTCTTGCTCCCGCACACTGCCGCAGACATCCTTCGCTAAATCAAAGTAGAACTCTCTTTCTACTTCTATCAATGTTACTCCCTCTCCTTTCTACCGAATTTGAAAGAAGAAGAAGATTTTCCTGGAGGTGATCTTTGTGTTTGGTTGCCAAGAAATGATGAGATTTGTTTCGAAAATTTAGGTTTTCTGATCAGTGGAATCCTTTTCCTTATATAGTACGGGCGATGAACAGCTGGAGAAGAAAAGGCGCGTTTTTTTAGTTATTTTGAGAAATTTTATAAAAATATATTTTTTAATTTTATAGTTTATTTAAAAAAATAAAATTCATTTTTTAAAATTTTTGGGCTATAGCCTTATCGATCATAATATTCTTATTAATCATGAAATATAATATTTTTATTTTATGTTTTATATTAAAAAATAAATCTAAGGTTAAAGTGTAAGGTTAGATAATAAAGTTTTTAAAATTTAAAGTAAAATATATATTTAAAATTTAGAGTTTAAATGTAAAATATAATTTAGACATATTAAATATTTGTTAAAAAATCAATTATTCGTTCATTTTTATTATTCATAAGATCTATTTTTTACATAATTAAAAAAATTATTTTTAAAATAAAAATAATAAACAGTAAAGATATATCATGAAAAACTTGTTTAGGTTACCAAATGTTGCAATATATTAGTTTTATTCGAAATAAAAATTAAAGTATCTAACTAAAGAAACGTAATTTAGACAGTTTTATTATTATTAGCCTTTGCATAAATTGGAAAGAGGAAAAAAATAAATAAAAGGCGGTGTCCGAAAAGGAAAAGAAGGGGAAGAATGGTGGGCAGTATTAAAAAACGTGTTCGTTCAGTCCATGTACAAAAACAGGTTTCGTCTAAAAACAGACTCTTAACTCACGGCTAAAAAAAGACTAAATAATAAATGGTCGTTGGATGGAAATCCATCCATTTTAACCGTTGGATTGAAATAAGTTAACAAGTCAACAGCCAACAGGTTACATCTATTAAAAAGGGTAAATTACATCAGTGGTTATCCAATTAATTAATGATATCTATTTTAGCTACCTAATTAATTAATGATACTTATTTTGGTTACTCAACTAATAAATATTTGAATAATAAATATAGGAATAAAATATTTATATAATAAATAATCAAATAAAATATTCGAATAAAATATATACGAATAAAATATTCGTATAGTAAATATTTAAATAAAAATATCCATATAATAAATATTCAAATAAAAATATTAGAATACAAATATTCATATAATAAATATTCGAATAAAAAATTCAAATAAAAAATATACAAATAAAAATATTTGTTTAATAAATATTAGAATAATAAATATAAGAATAAAAGTATTTGTATAATAAATATTCGAATAAAAATATTCATATAATAAATATTCAAATAACAATATTCGTATAATAAATATTTGAATAAAAATATTCGTACAATAAGTATTAGAATAAAAATATTCAAATAAAAAATATACGAATAAAAATATTTGTTTAATAAATATTTGAATAAAAAATATACGAATAAAAATATTTATTTAATAAATATCTGAATAATAAATATAAGATAAAAATATTCATATAATAAATATTTGAATAAAAATATTCAAATAAAACATCAAATTTGATTCGAATAATAAATATAGGAATAAAAATATTCATAAAATAAAAATATGAATGTTAAATAATAGTTAAAATATTTGAATTTTATTTGAATATTTAAAACATAAAATTTGATTCGAATGTTAGAAGTTGTAAGAATTTGTGTACACACCTTTTTCCTTATGGTTTCCATAATCATTTGTGTACACTTTGTAGAGATTTGTGTACATACACAAATCCTTACCATTTTTGTAGCAATTTATGTATACTAGTAGTAGTAAATTGTGTATGTACACAAATCCTTATACTTGGATGGCCTCTTGGTGAGAAGTTATACGGATGTGTGTACATACCCTTTTCCTTACGATTTTCGTAAGCCATTGTGTATACTTTGTAAGGAATTGTGTACATATATAAATCCTTATCATTTTTTGTGTCATATTATGTATACTCCTAGTCAATTGTGTATGTACACAAATCCTTACCCTTGGATGCCTCATTTGGCTCATGTTTAAGTCGTAAGGATTTGTGTACATACCTTTTTCTTTACTATTTTCGTAAGTCGTTGTGTATCTTTTGTAAGAAATTGTGTACATACACAAATGCCTACCATTTTTGTGCCATATTATGTTTACGCGTAAGTAATTGTGTGTCAACACGAATATTTTATATAATAAATAATATAATAATAATTAATAATAATAATTATTAATAATAATATTAAAAAAAATTTAAAAATCAAAAATAATCGTGAAATCGTGAAAGAAACAGAAACAGGGGGGATTTGCAGCCGGATTCTTAGAGGATAAGGTTAGGTTGAGCTAGTTGAGATTTTGTGGGGATTTGAATCAATGTTTGGGAGAATTTGAACTGCTGAATCAAATCCCTTTAAATAGGGATTCGATCGGCAATGATAGGGGACAGAAATTTGGAGGATTTTGGAGTTTAATCGATTGGAAATTTTCGGTTTGAAGAGGGATTGAATCGATTGGAGAAAAAGTCTGGAGATTGGAGGAAAAAACTTGAAGCAATCGGATATTCTTGGTCATAGGAGGTAAGTTTTGATCCAGATCATCTTTTTTTCTTCTGTTTTGATGTTTAGAAGTTGATAGGGATAGGTTTTTGGGTGTTCGGTTAGCAGATATGTTGTTTAGGGTGGGGATTAGTTTGTTTTTAGGGTGTTAGATCCGAAAAAGACTGGTTTTTTAGTGTTTTAGGGGATTTTCGCGGCTGTCGGCGCTCTCGCCGGCGTCAGACTATGTCTCCAGCGTCGAAAGGAGCGACAGGGCGGTGGTCGGCAAACTCGTCGGAGCGACGCCTCACGGTGGTGCTTCGGATCTGGCAGCGGTTCAGGCGGCGGAGTATAGCCGTGTTCTTCATGTTCATCTAGAACATGAAGAACATTCAACATGTTCTTAGTTTTTTAGCCGTTTTGATCCACCTTACTCATAAATTCTGGGTTTTAGATGTTTTTTCTCAGAGGATTTGGAACTCGGCGAGTTAAACCGAGTTGAGGTAGGGTGTAAATGACCGAGTCCACTCGGTCTAAAGGTCTTTATACTCCCCCTGAAACGACGTCGTTTAAGGGAGTGGGTCGTGCAGGTCGGATCCGATTCATACCCGAATCCGCGCGTTTTGTTCTAAAAAGGGAAAATTACTTCCCTAGTCCTCTAGACTTTAAGCCGCACTGCAATTTAGTCACCAAACATTTAACTTAGGCCCCTAAACTCTTAATCTGACTCAATTAGGTCCCTAGAAACCCTTAATTAACCCTTAAAGCCTTAGATCTGATTCAATTAGGTCCCTAACTTTTAATTAAAACCCCTAGGATTAAAAATTAAATTATTTTAGACTTAATTTAGGTCTCAAATTTAATTTTAAAGACTTTAAAAAAATTAATTAGGTTCTAACTTTGAATTTAATTTAATTTTTAATAAATTTTAAAATTAATTTATTTTAATTAAATCTAATATAAATTAATTTAACCCCTAAGACTTAAAAATTAGACTTCAAATAGGTTTAATTTAATTCTTAAAATTTTGGAAATTATTTTAATTAATTACCTTAAATTAATTTTAATTAATTTCTAGAAAATAAGTTTAGTTAAACTCTTTTTAGGTCTAGTTCAGCCTTAAAACCTTAAAACATTCACCCAACTTAGACTTTAATTAGGTTTTTTAATTCTTAAAATTAGAAGATGATTTTAATTAATTAATTTAATTAATTTTAATTAATTTCTAAAAGATAAGGTTTAAAACTAATTAAGTCTAATTAACCTTAATTTCACCACACTAAACTTTAATTAGGTTAATTTAAATTCTTAAAATTTAGAAATTGTTTTAATTAAGACTCTTAATTAATTTAAAATTTCTAAGATAAGGTTTAAAAACTAACTTAATTAAGTTTAATCCGATCTTAATTAAACCTTTGAACTTAAAATTCACCAAGTTAAATTTAAATTAGGTTTTAATTAAAATTTGAAGTTAAGAAAATTTAATTAAAATTTCTAAAACTTTAAAAATTATTTTTACACTTAATTAAATCTAATCAATCTTCAAGGTTTGTTTCCAAGTCCCTTTTTGTACTTTCATGATGAATTTTTGATGTAATCTTGTACCCATGATTCTAATAAAAATGTTGAGTTCCTTTATCTTGTCTTTTTATTTTATGTTGTCTTGCATAGCATATTTTAGGAAGGACATTTAATAAACTTAAGTTAATTAATTTAGAGCCTTTTATGACTAGTCACTTAAATTAATTAATTTAATTAGGGAGAAAATTTAGTAACATAGCATGTGAATCTTATGTCTCGGATACACTAAAGAGGTTGACGTTTTGACGTACCATGATGCTGACCTAGAGAGTGTACCTTGGCATCGAATTCATGTGTTATTAAAACCTAGAATTTTGACAAAAACTTAGGTTTAGAATTAAATAAAATGAATTAGGTAAATAACTTAGGTTTCGAATTCATGCATTTTGCTTTAGCCTTTTGAGGCGGAAGTTACATTCCTTTAAATTTGGGTGAGGTTTCCTATCTAGAGGACGTCTCGTTCAACTCAAGTTTAAAGTGGTGTAACTTCTAAATCAAAAGGATATCCAAAATTCAAATAATGTTCACTTAACAATGAAAAATTAAATTAATATCTATCTTCAAAGTATCAATGCCACGTAATATTTTTCAAGGTACCAATTTTTGGGCGTTTGTAAGGGTCGTCCTTACACGTAACCGACTCCCGAACACAACATTTTTTTAATGAATCTCTGGTTTATTTTTATGGTGTCTAGCCTACCTAAGTGGCCGGTGGCGACTCCAAGTCAATTTTTCAAAATTAAAGATTTTTCTAAAATTTGGGTTTTTAGAGATTAAAATTGATAAGATTCGTATTTTTTAAAATCAATCATCGAGTTATTTTTCACTTAAAAATCGCGTTTTTTAAAGAGGTCGCGACATTGTGTATGTACATAAATCCTTACCCTTGGATGTCCTCCTTGAGCTCATGGTTTTAAGTGGTAAGGATTTGTATATATACCTTCTTACGGTTTTCGTTAGTCGTTGTATATATTTTGTAAGAAATTGTATATATACACAAATACTTACCATTATTATGTCATATTATGTACATTTGTAAGCAATTGTGTATGTACACAAATTCTTACCCTTGGATGTCCCTCTTTAACTCATGGTTTCAAGTGGTAAGGATTTGTGTACATACCTTTTTCCTTACGATTTTCGTAAGCCGTTGTGTATATTTTGTAAGGAATTGTGTACATACACAAATGCTTACCATTTTTGTGTCATATTATGTTTACGCGTAAGCAATTATGTATGACACAAATCCTTACCCTTGAATGTCCTCCTTTAGCTCATGTTTTCAAGTGGTAAGGATTTGTGTACATACCTTTTTCCTTACGGTTTTCGTAAGCCGTTGTGTATATTTTGTAAGGAATCGTGTATATACACAAATGCTACCATTGTTGTGTCATATTATGTACATTTGTAAGCAATTGTGTATGTATACAAATCCTTACCCTTGGATGTCCCCCTTTAGCTCATGGTTTCAAGTGGCAAGGATTTGTGCACATACCTTTTTCTTTATGGTTTTCATAAGTCGTTGTGTATATTTTGTAAGGAATTGTGTACATACACAAATGCTTACCATTTTTGTGTCATATTATGTACATTTATAAACAAGTGTGTATGTATACAAATTTTTACTCTTGGATGTCCCCTTTAGCTCATGGTTTCAAGTGGTAAGGATTTGTGTAAATACCTTTTTTCTTAGGGTTTTCATAAGTCGTTGTGTATATTTTGTAAGGAATTGTGTATATACGGAAATGTTTATCATTGTTGTGTCATATTATGTACATTTGTAAGCAATTGTGTATGTACACAAATTCTTACGTTGTAAGGAATTGTGTACATACCGTTTTTCTTACGATATTTGTAAGGTTTTGCGTATGTACACAAATCATTACGTTTGTAACAATTTATGTATATATATGGCTTACAATTTTTATAAGAAATTGTGTATAAATTTCATAACCAATTGTATACATAAATGACCGGGTAAATCATTATTTTTTTAATTGTTTTTTAAGGGCCGTTTCAGGACAAAATAAAACAAAGCAACCAAACAAAATCCAATCTTTCTGGCTATGCCTTCCTCTCCTTTCCTTCCCCCCTTTTGCTGCTTCCATTGAAGCTCTGGCTCAAGAATCAAACGTGGATTACAAGATCAAACCCAAGTTTTTTCTCTTGTTGAGAGATCATTTTTTTATCCAACACCCATTCTCAAAACCACTTAGAATTTTTTAATGGCAGCCACTGCTTCCTTATCCGTGCTGCCTTCATCACTTGGTTTCCAAAACGAACGTCCTTCCAGCACTTCCCAATCTTCTTCTTATTCATGTTCTTGTTCAGTTTTCTTCAATGGTGGGTCTCGTCTCAGGTCCCATGACAGCTTCGCTTGTGTGAGTTTCCCTTCTTCTACTTCTTCCGCATGTTCTTGGAGATTGAATAATGGTAGGGCTGGTACTCAACGTTTTGGGACGCTGGTGGTAGCTGCTTCTGGGGATTATTACGCTACTCTTGGAGTAGCCAAATCTGCTTCCGGTAAAGAAATCAAGGCGGCTTATCGTAGATTAGCCCGTCAGGTACTCCACTCAGTTCAATTGTTTGATTTCTTGTTTTTCTTTAAATCTTGCAAGTTTGTTTATTAGCTTTGCTTTTCCTTTCTGGGTTTATTTACTGGTATGTTTTCTTGTAAAATCTTGCATGAGAGGAGAAAAGATCTTTTTTTTAGGTTCTGAGATATGATAAAGAGAAGAAAAATTCTGACTAAGAGCACAAGATCTTTTCTGACTGCTTCTGGATGCAATTATTCGTGGATATGAAGGAATATTTGGAGGGAAGAATTTAAGCCTCACAAATTGTAGTTAAAGAAAAATGATAAGAATAAGATTATAGTATTATTTTTGGTTTTAGGGTTCTCTATCTCGAAAAAGAAATAAAAATGGGCTTCTTTGGTCTGATTTTAGCATCTCATTTTTACACAAACCTTATCATCTTTGTGTGACTGATTGAACTATAACATATAATGGATCATTCTAGTGATGCTCTGTTTGCTAACCGGTGCATTCACTCTCAGTATGAGATGCTCAGCACTATTGTTTGTATGGAAGATTTATTTGTGTAATTTGACCGTATTCGGCCTGTACTTCCCAAGTAGCTGATAGACAACCAAAACTTATATATTATCGACTAGAAAACTTTAAGCTTCTATGTCTGCACCAGGAAAAGATGTCTTAAATGGTTTGCTTTCTTGTAAATATCCCTAGTCCACTTGTACGTAAGCTGTTGCCAATCATAATATCAGCGACAGAATTGCTATGATTAGAAATCAAATGATTCTGTATGTACCTCATGCACCCTATCACAAGCTGGTGTTTTCTATGTTGTGCTTTGAACTTTCTGATATGGTTTGATTCAATCAAGCTATTTCCTTCCCCCTAGGAAATAACCTTTCAGAGAAGGAAAATGGTGTTCTTCCTAGATGTTTGCCAGTTCAACACCATTCTCTCTAGTTGTAAATGTGCCCTCATATATAAATCTGAAGCTACAACGTTTGTATTGACACTTAAAAATAATGAATTGTCTATTTTTTTATACTTTCATTTCTCTTTGTAGTCCTGACATTGTAACTTTTCATTTTCATTTGAAGTATCATCCTGATGTTAATAAGGAGCCAGGAGCAACTGAAAAGTTCAAGGAGGTTAGTGCTGCATATGAGGTATGTGCAGAAAGTTTTAGACCAAGATGCATTAATGTTGTTTAGAATTGGCCATTTAGATTGAAAGGACTGTGAGTACAGCTTTCATATTTTTACTGCCTTGAAAATTGAAATATTAAGTCACAACTTCTGTGGTTCATCCTATGGTTGCATTATAAAGGTCTTGATATTTATAATGTTGATTGACTTGATTGTTTTATATTTTATTCCTTTCTTTGTTAATGAGATATCAATTTTTGGAGGTGGGAGTGTTGTGAATTTTTTTCCTAGAGGATTCTTTGTTTACATTATTGTGTTCATTTTCATTCATCGCCTTGTCTTTTGAACAATGAAGTGCAACTTTTTCAGGTGTTATCAGATGATAAAAAGAGAGCTTTGTATGATCAATATGGTGAAGCTGGAGTCAAGAGTGCAGTTGGGGGGCAGTCCAGTGCTTATACGGTATGCATTTACTTGTGCGTGTGTTTTTCCCCCCATATAGAGATGTATACTTTGATTGTTTTACATTAGATGAGAAATAAACTATGCACTATGCAGCACTCGTGACGCTAGCGGCTAGACATCTCTCTTTCTATGTGCAACTCAAACATTAGTTTTCTTCTCCTGCAGACTAATCCCTTTGATCTATTTGAAACATTCTTTGGCCCAAATATGGGTGGTTTTCCTGGCATGGATCAAGCTGGATTCAGAACAAGCCGTCGAAGTACGGTTAGTAAAGGTGATGATATACGGTAGGTTGAGATCTTTGTTTAGTGTTTTGATGATTGTTAGTAGTCCTTGTTCATTAGCATTGGTTATAGTGAGATTTGATTGACTGATTGCTTTAGTATGTTACTAAGGTTGCTATAGTCATCAATTCATCTGTTTTGATTTATAAATATGAGATTGACCTCATCTAACACTGTTTACTTAGCTGTTTGCTCAGTAAGTTTATTATTTTACAGCATTTTTTTTCTGACAGTGTTTTCTTGCCTTGCATAATCACACTTCCAATATTTTTTAATAATTTAATTGTTTTCATTTTATGCTCAAACCATGCTTCTTTCTGCTCTTTTCGTTTTTCTTAATACTAGAAAGAATACCACAAGTCAAACCTGCAATATCTAATTAAATCCCATCCCATTATATATCACTTGCCTATTAAGCTTCAAATATTTCTTCTACTTTTGGTTATGAAGAAACATGTTTATGTTAGATCAGCCTTGTTCAAAGGCTTTTATAATCAATGTTGTTCTGACAATTCCAATATTTTCAGTTACGACATTACTTTAGAATTTTCTGAGGCTATTTTTGGAGCTGAAAAGGAATTTGAGCTTTCCCATTTGGAAACGTGTGAAGTTTGTCTTGGAAGTGGAGCTAAGGTTGGGTCAAAAATGAGGATATGCTCAACTTGTGGTGGAAGGGGTCAAGTTATGAGGACAGAGCAGACACCCTTTGGCTTATTTTCACAGGTAATTGGAATTTTTCTTGTCTAACAAGTTATTGGTTGCCTTTATGATCATTTCCCGACATGGCCTTTTTCTATGTCTTAAGTGCCCAACTGCATGAATGATCAGGACCTTGGTTGTAGTAGGCATTTAGGATCTACTTGATATTCATTTATTGTAGCCAATGGTGAAATTGAGGTGGGTTCTCTGGATGGTCAAAAGAAGTTGGGTTCACTAATCACTGGTACTTGATCCCATTTTTTGCTAACAAATAAAAAAAAACTATATTGTGTAAAAAAGAGGTGAAAATGGAGAATTTTATACAGAAATTCTAAGAGAGCCATGTAGGCACATTGTTAAAATTCCAAGACTATAGTGATAAAGCCTTTGAAGATTACAGTATATACTAGGAAGATATTCTTGTCAATGAACCTTTCAATCCCATCTATGAAGTGATTTTTGGCTGCCTAGGTAGAAAACTGATTATGCTGTTGTGTAATGTATTACAGACATTTACATTGTAGTTCTTTTATTGATTCCAGTTGTTGAACTTGACTCGAGAAATTAAAAGTAACTCCCAAGACCTTTTTCTGTTCTGTTTTTTTTTTTCTTTTTTTTTTTCCTTTTTTCTTTTTCTTCGGGGCAGAACAGAGAGATTAAAGGAGGCATTGAACATTAAATAATTGTATTGAATGTAGGAAGATGTGGCTGCTTGATAAGGAAGCAGTCGTGTTTAAATATTATGATTTGATTTTTTTTTCTCTTCCAAATGTGCAGTTCCAACCTTGATATCCCTCTGAACCTATGTGTGATGATTTTGTTATAAGATGTTTCTTCTTCTCCATTGAAACATGTTAGGTTTCTGTTTGTCCAAATTGTGCTGGGGACGGTGAAGTTATTTCTGAATATTGTCGGAAATGCTCTGGTAAAGGACGTATAACAGTAAAGAAAAATATTAAAGTCAAAGTTCCTCCTGGGGTTAGCGCAGGAAGTATCCTCAGAGTTGCAGGGGAGGGTGATGCTGGACCAAAAGGGTATGTAGATGGTGTTTTCTTGTACCTCTAATCTTGATGATGTCTTCTTTTATTAAAAGCTGATTGCATTAAGTCACATTTTTTTTTCAGTCATACTAGGTAGATTCTGCCTTTTAAAATATAATATTGGATATATATATAAGCTCATTTATATCAGCCATTGTCAGCTGATATGAGAGTTCCTCCTGTGTTTCGTGGCAGATGTAGATTTATATTTGTTTTGGACATTTAAAATGTAACATTAGTTTATAGGCTGTATTGTAAATTTAAAGAACTGGCGGTTACATGGAGGAAATTAAAATACGAACCAAAACTATATCTTACATACTGACCGCCAATTTAGGTTATATTGAATCTTATTGGATGAACTTCCAGTCTTACAAGTAAAGAATTATGAAGTGTGCTTTAAGTTATGATGATCGATGATTGTGATTTTGATTTTCTTTGACTGTGTTGGAATGAGCTTAACTTCTTGCATCTGTACTTTGATTCCACTGCTTGTATTATTTTGATACACACACATATGTTATCATTGAAGTATTGTCACAGACGTTTTCTTCCTTTTTAACCAATCCACTTTATGTTATTCCCTTTTCTTCTCAACAGTATTCTTTTATTAGTATCATATTTATTTTGAAATCCTGTCGCCTATTTCTCTTCTTGATGAATACAAAAAGCTTTCTGGTTTTTTCAGGGCCCCTCCAGGGGATCTTTATGCATATCTAGATGTTCAAGAGGTCCCAGGAATTCAAAGAGATGGCATAAATCTTTCCTCGACGGTTTCCATTAGCTACCTTGATGCCATATTGGGGTCTGTTGTCAAGGTAGATCACTGTTCTCTCTCTCTATTCATGCATTTATCCTTGATGCTTTAGTTTTCACATCGGTTCTTATAAATTAAATGCAAAAGTTTTGAGTGAAAGAGCATGTATTTTTCTTTATTCATGCATGGTTTTGGAGAGTAATTTTGCATGTGGTTAACACCTGCAGCTGCAGATTTTCTCTTTGATTGTTTGGTTCTTATTTGGTTGAAGATTGTTCTCAACATTTTATTTTCCAATAATTTGCTCTGCAACCCTATTCTTACCTGTTATCCATTACCTTACAAATACTTTCTCAAGTTTCTATATAAACTGTCTTGTCCAGAAAAAGGGTGCTATAAACTGGAATAACTTCAATCTGAGAGAGATGCGCATGTCATTATGCCAAAAAGACTCTTCTTCAAAGTCTCACCCTTGCCCCCCACATATAAGAAATGTTTTTGGTTTCCGTAGCTATATCTGCTAAATTTTGGTTTGCTAACGCTATATAAATATGTATGTTGGTGACAGCTCTATTCCTATTTTCCCATCGCTTTTCTTCATTACTTTGTTACACAGACATTTGAGCATTGGTAATGTACCCGGCGAAGATATGTTCAAATTTTTCAAGATTTCCATCTGTGTGGAGAGTACATGGTGGACCATATCACTATACTCGTGTTCAAATATGCTTGTGATGCGGGTGTTGTGTACTTCGAGAAAAATGAAGAACCAGAGGACATAACTTTATAAAATATTTGATTCTTTTTCACTAAAACAGGTGAAAACAGTGGAAGGGGTTACCGACCTACAGATCCCGCCGGGGACTCAACCAGGGGATGTATTAGTCCTTGCAAAAAAAGGCGCACCAAAGCTGAACAAACCATCTATACGCGGTGATCATTTATTCACGATCAAAGTTTCCATACCAAATAGAATCAGGTACGAGATTATTTTTTATTAGCATTTAATTATGTGGAAATAGGATAGCTGAACTGTTGTGAATTAAACGTGTATTCCTTTAGGACCTTATTAAGTACCTTCAGTTGTAGGTCAATTTCTCATAGATCCTCGACCTCTATTTTCATTTATTAATAAACACCTGTGCATCTTGTTAAATTAGACTATAGTGTGCATCTAATTAGTTATTTCCAGTAACTTCATGTTGATTCTTCCTTATATTTGCAGTGCCACAGAGCGAGAGTTGCTTGAGGAACTTGGCTCTCTGAGTAATTCAAATGGCAGTCGTGCTCGAATACGCCCCAGGACTCAGCCTGCAAGTAAGCAATGGCCTTTTCCTAGTGTAAAATACTTTTTGTCATTTAAAGTGTGGAAGTCTTACGCACTGTCGTATACCCTAAACTGTCCGAATTTAATTGATCACTGTCACGTATTTATCAAAGTAATCATAGATATTAGTTGTTTATTGTTTGTATTTCATGAATTTAATGTACGTATTTACTCGTGCAGCCAAAACTACCGGAAGTAAGGTTGGTACCGAAGCAGAGAAAACTGAAGCATCAGCGGATGAGAGTGATCCATGGACAAAGTTAAAAAATTTTGCTGGGTAATCTCTCTTACTCTCCATGTGTGCATGAGTTCTCGCATCTCTTCATGCATGTGCTGCTCCATTTCAAGTTTGATGCACAAGGTATGCATGTTTCTGTATTACTTTCTGTTTCTGATGATAAAAAATGTGATATTTTTCAGGTCGATTGCAAATGGAGCTGCTAAATGGCTAAAAGACAACCTTTAATTGATTGGGTTTCCTGCCCCCCTGGTCCTGAGTAACATTTTGATAAATCATCACTCAAATACCAACCATGGAGCTTGAACTGCTGCTACTTCTTGGTTTTGCACTAAAAAAGAGAATTGTTCTAAATTTTCATTTGGCATGACCTGTTTCTTATTGCACACTGACACACTTTATTGTTCACAAAAGTATATATGCATATGAACTGATTCGTTTAATTTAATGACTTGTTTATAAATTTTTAAAATTCAATAGCCAATCATGATCTTATTAATAATTAAATGACTTGTTTTAAAATAACTTTTTTATATATTTTTTCTTATTCTCTCTTTAAAATGAAAAAATGATTTTTCATTTGTTTTAGGGATATTTTTAAAAGGCAGCCTAAAAATGGCTTAAAAGTAATTATATTATTTTATAAAAAAATAATATATATTTTTTGATATACTAAATTTTTTATATTTTTTTTAAAAAACAATATACTAAAATTTTTATAAATAAAAAAAAATCGAATTTGAGAAACCGTTCTATTTCTGGGTTGAGTTCGGGTGGGGAAAATATGTTGCCGTTCTAACGGGCTAAACCGTGGGTTCGCTGGTTGGCACAGAACTGAGCCCAAATCAATCACTTTCCGGTTTGCGTTTTTCGTAGAACTTCTTTTCGAACTTCTTTTCGATTTTCTTTTCCCCCTTCCTTTCATCGGATCAGAATCAGATTGATTGAACAATCAATTCCATATATTTCTCAGAAAAACAATAAACCCTAGATTTCTCAGAAAGAAGAAAAGTATCATCCATTTGTTTTTGTTTTTCCTCAAGAAAGAGAAAATGGTGTTAGCGCAATTAGGAGGGAGCATCTCCCGGGCTATACAGCAGATGAGCAATGCCACGATCATCGACGAGAAGGTTTTAAACGAATGCCTTAACGAAATCACCAGAGCACTTCTTCAGTCCGATGTTCAATTCAAGCTCGTTCGTGACATGCAAACTAATATCAAGAAGATCGTCAATCTCGATGATCTAGCCGCCGGCCATAACAAGCGCAAAATCATCCAACAGGCATTTCTCTTTCAAGAATTAGTTCTGCGCTTTTTCTTTTATTTTTCTCTTCGAATTGGGAATTTCTTTCTAGTTGAAATACGTTTCTTTTCCGTTTTAATATTTAGTATTGACAATTATTCAATAAATTTTGGAATTTCCTCGCGATCCTATTCTGAGTCTGAATTCATTTCTGAAAATAATGAGATTTCTTGGAATCTAGAGTTTTCTTCTTGCCCATCTTTACTCCCAGAAATCTTTAATCCTAGACTTTACAAAAGAGAAGTGTTTGATTCAAGCTTTACTTCTATTGGAGATGGTTGGTTTCTTGAAAGAATTTCTTTTTCATTATAGGCAATTTTTAACGAGCTTTGTAAGATGTTGGATCCTGGGAAGCCATCTTTCACACCTAAGAAAGGGAAAACAAGTGTTGTGATGTTCGTCGGTTTACAAGGTGAGCTTTCTTTTTGCATCTTCATGATGATGGAATTATGGTACAAATGGTTCTGAGAACTGCTTTTCTCCTATATTTCTGAAATATCCTGCTATATTTCAAATGCTTTGCTTAGTTAATATTATGTGTAAGACCTGAATCTGTATTTTGGGATCTATTTATGAATATTTTCAGGGTCTGGTAAAACAACTACTTGTACAAAGTATGCATATTATCATCAGAAAAAAGGCTGGAAACCAGCTCTAGTCTGTGCTGATACATTCAGAGCCGGTGCTTTTGATCAGTTGAAACAAAATGCTACTAAAGCTAAGATTCCATTTTATGGGAGGTACTTTTTTCATTTATTTTTCGTGGTATGGAAATGTGGAGTCTGGTTAACTGTTTGTTTCACATAATGGGGATGTGAAAAGAGAGTGATGTTGGCTCTAGTTAATTTCAACAATGGTTTAAAGGCATGTAGTTGGTTAATAGTTTTTTTTAAATGTTAAAAGGATATAAGAGGAAAGCATGAAAACATTAGTCGGCATGTATTTAGCTAGTTTTCTTTTCTATTTCTTGACTAATTAATGTGTGTTCTACACATTTTTATATATTCTTATTGCATCCACCTAAGCATGTTATTGTCTAACATGCATGAAATGTCCTTTATTCCATCCTTCCTGTTGGATTCAAACGACTTTCATTTGATTTCTGGAATATATACTGTTGGTTTATAGTCATAATTCCTGATGTGGATTTTAATTTTAGAGAAAGTATCTGCCACTTAAGTTTTCCCTTGATTATTTAGAATGATGTTTCCTGGTATATATCTGCAGCTACATGGAGTCTGATCCCGTGAAAATTGCTGTTGAAGGTGTTGAGAGATTTAAGAAGGAAAATTGTGATCTTATAATTGTTGATACCAGTGGGCGCCATAAACAGGAGGCCGCGCTGTTTGAGGAAATGCGTCAAGTATCTGAAGCGACGGTATTATCCAGATTTGAGATATTCATTTTTTTTTTCTCAGGATAATTGATGATAATCTTCCCACTGATGTTTTTTCCTTCTTCTGTATGTTCCAGAAACCAGATCTTGTTATTTTTGTAATGGATAGTAGTATAGGTCAAGCTGCCTTTGATCAAGCTCAAGCATTTAAACAAAGTGTTGCAGTCGGGGCTGTAATTGTTACAAAAATGGATGGTCATGCAAAGGGTGGTGGTGCTCTCAGTGCGTAAGTACTGTGATTGCTGTCTGCCTTGTATATCTACTCAAGATAATATCTACATTTTCTTTACCATTAAACTGAGTTCTGATGATATGTGGATTTCTTGTTTCTCTCTTTCTGTGTTTGTACCAGGGTTGCGGCAACTAAGAGTCCTGTCATTTTTATTGGGACCGGGGAACACATGGATGAGTTTGAAGTTTTCGACGTTAAACCGTTTGTAAGCCGCCTTTTAGGTATCCATCTGATTTGATTGTTATGTATTCTTCTAACCAAAGAAATGATTGCCGGATTGATGATGATTGCTTGAAATATTTATCGTAGTTTTTATGATTTTGAATAGGCATGGGTGACTTATCCGGATTCATGGACAAAATTCATGAAGTTGTTCCCATGGATCAACAACCTGAGCTTCTCCAAAAGCTTTCAGAAGGGACCTTTACCTTGAGGATTATGTATGAACAATTTCAGAACATACTCAAAATGGGTCCAATTGGGCAGGTTATCAACTAGTCGCTTCTTGTTTTAACAGTTGTGCCTTTTCATAATTTTGCCTTGTTACGGTGCTGTTCATATATGTGAAATTTGACGACTGAATGTTTAATTTGGTTGTTTATGGGTCTTAGATTCTCAGATATGCGTATTAATAAAAGGTTATCATTTGGCCTCGGACATTTTTGAAATTATTGCAGTTTGCTACAAAGTATTATTAATAAAAGTAATTCTTCCTTTATAAGTGACACCTTAGTTTAGACTATGAAAAAATTGTGGAATAGACATAGATATTAGTTAATAAGAGATAAGATTCCTGTATGATAATTATAATATAAGCTACAATGAAAGGCCATTACACTCCTAAGTCCTAACATATAAAACTATATGAAGGAGGTGGCACCCCCCTCCATGTTCTGAGATCCTAGTTTGTTCCCTAATGCCAAAACTGCTGCCTCTTAAGTTTATCTTGAGAAATTTAGTCTTACAAAGTTCCAATCTTGTTTCATAGTGTTGAGAAAATATTGATCTTGTTGTAGTAAAATCTCTGCTTTCCTGTTAAGCTAGTACTTTCTGCATTTCTTCACGATGTATTTGCAATTTTTGACAAAAAAAAATGAAGTTCTAATTCAGGCTTTTGGATAGTGATTCTCTTCCCAATATACCCCCCTCATCCATCTACTTCTTTTTTGTTCGGTTTTTTAATGCAGTTGAGTTGTTGATTTGCATCAGAACTTTTTATGCTAATAATTTTGCTTTGGTTGCTTTTCTGCAGGTTTTTTCGATGCTTCCAGGATTTAGCGCTGAACTAATGCCGAAAGGTCGTGAAAAAGAAAGTCAGGCAAAGATCAAACGCTACATGACCATGATGGACTCAATGACGAATGAAGGCAAGCAAATGTTCTGCTCTAGACATTTATATTGCCGGAGTATAGTATTTTAAAAGAGTCACCAACTTTTCATCATTGTTGATTGTTTGTTTGTTGCAGAGTTAGACAGTACAAACCTGAAGCTCATGAACGAATCAAGGATGATGCGGATAGCAAGGGGGTCCGGTCGTCATATTCGAGAAGTAATGGAAATGATGGAGGAATACAAACGGCTTGCTAAATTATGGGGTAAGATGAAGGGTCTTAAAATCCCCAAGAAGGGTGAAATGAGTGCCTTGTCGCGCAACATGAATGCGCAGCACATGAGCAAGGTCCTCCCTCCTCAGATGCTTAAGCAGATTGGAGGTATGGGTGGCTTGCAGAACTTGATGAAACAAATGGGTTCCACCAAAGACATGATGGGGATGTTTGGGGGTGGCGAATAAGTACTTTTTATGGGCTACTTCGATGGTCTACTCTTAAATTCACTTGACACTGCTGAGCAACGAGAGGATCGGAAGGCACTTGGTGCCGACTGCCGAGGCGTGAACTAAGCCGCCTCTCTCTTTTAAGGTAATAGTCTTAAAACCAAACTCCCTTCCCTTCCTTGTCAAGATGTACCTTTATTAGCAAGAAAGATTGTTTACCTTTAGTAGTAGTAAGAATGATTTTGTTACTTAGACATGCGGCATGTTCTGTAAATCAGCATTTATTATCATAATGTTAGAAATGTGGAGATTTTTAAGGGAAAAAATATCCCCCCGTCTATATATATGGGTCAATATTCGCAGGTAAAACTCAATTAATTATTCACTAATTTGTGATCATTTGAGGAGTAAAATGAATAGAAATTTTAAGTTTAATCATTAAAGTTATAAATTATTCTTGTATTGGACGCTCATGAAGGCATCAATTGCTTTATGCTTATGTATCAGTCATGTGTTAATACGTTATTTTTTTTATTTGATCTTTCCCCCAAATATTAAACTTTTATAATTTCATCTTAATATCTTTGAAAATCTCTTTACCCAAAAGTTAAAACTCGCAAAACCCCAAATCGAATTATGATAGTGTTGGAATAAACTGCACCATCATCGAAAAATTAACAAAAGTTTAAAATGAGAATTTTTTAATCATAATAAATTAGTCATTTAACGATATATAGACCACTATAAGAGCATTTTAAAAGTTCAATAATTAAGTTGAAGATTGTTAATTTTTAATTATTAAAATATGAGTAAGTAATTATTTGATACATAGTGAATTTTAAAGTCTTCCGGATTCTTCAAGGATTTGTTACGGTGATTAGGGATTGGACTACATTATATAATATAAGATTTTATTAAACGAATCATCTAGCGATAATTTATTTTAGACACAAGACTTCAAACTCTGTTTAAGCGATAGTAAATTATTTATCACTTAAATCAATCTTATTTATAGTGATTCTTTCATAACAAACTTCTAAAACTGTTAATTTTTTAGACTTTAAATAATAATGTAAAAAATTAAAGCTTAAATTTTAAACTTTAAAATCTAATAATAAAATATTAAAATTTTAACTTTAAACTTAATATCTGAACTTTAAATTTTAAATGTTTATTGAATTTTTTCTATGCATATTTTTTTTTTCAAACCTCGTGTACCCTAATTTCGAGAAAGAAAGAAAAACTGATTTTGCGAACTGAATTAATAAAATAAATCGGACCCTTGAGATAGTCCATATCCAATTATGACATTGTCTCCTCCGTCTTGTATAAATGCTGCTAGCCCTAGCCCTAGCCCTAGGTCCAATCCCAATTTAGGGTTTCGGCTTCTTTCTTTCGATTTCTCTCTCCCGAACTAAAAGAAAGCTTTGAACTTTACTTTTCGCCGCCCTTCCAGCCCAATTAACCTCCCTTCCTCTTCCTCCTTCGCGCTTCCCTCTGTTACCAGAAATTCAAATTATTATTATTTTTAATTCCTTTCGTTCCAGGAATAAAAAAACAAGCATATACATCACATCTTTTGTTTCGTACCTGCTTTCCGAGGTTTTCGGTGAAACAAGGTATTTTTACTCTGATCTATATGTTGGATTTTGTTTATTTCAATGTTATTTCGTGTTACGAACCCTTGTTTTTGAGTTTATGGATATGACTTTGATTGAGAATTGTAGATTTTTTCGATATTGCCGGTTCTTGGCGTTAATGGGTTTTGCTCGAAAACTTCTTCGTAGCTCTTATATTGTTTCTTTTCTGCTCCCATAGCTATTTGCGCTCTTTATTTGCATCTTTTTAATAAGCTGTTCGCCTTTTTCTACACATTATACTTTCGTTTGGACCTTGTTTTCTAGGTCTTTTAGTACTTGAGAGACTGATAGTAATTTCGTGTTTATGTTGCAATGGGTTTCACTGAAGCATGGGCCCCAATTCTTGATCACTTGAACTCATGGACATGGTTTGTTATCCTGTAAATCTGAATATCTTTGGTCTTGTGAAGGACAGGTATACATCCCATAAGCTATAATGAGGTGGAGAAGACTCCAGAGTCCAGGGAACTGTCTTTATTCAATAAGTTTTGGCTCTAATGTTAATATCAAAACTTGAATTGGATATCATCAAATCCCTTTGCATCAATCTTTATCTGGCTACTACAAAACTGTTGTCTTTATGTGATCTGCCCCATGTTTTTTGCATTGCCTTTTTTTAACATAATCTAAATGAGAACTTGTAATCAGTTGTGTCTTCTTTATTGCAGGACTGTACATTGAGATGGAGACTGCAATCGTTCCCGTTACCATGCCTGATACACCTATTACCCCTACTGAGAATGGTGAGCCACTTAGTTCTGAAGTACAGCTGAATAAACGGAAAAGGAAGAAGTCTATTGTCTGGGATTATTTTACCGAGGAGATTGTCGGAGATGGATGTGTCAGGGCCTTCTGTAATCAGTGTAAGAAATCATTTGCTTACATTACTGGTACCAAGGTAGCTGGAACTAGCCACCTCAAAAGACACATTGCATTGGGTATCTGCCCTGTAAGCCGTGAGAAAAATCAGCAGATACTGGATCCCAAAACTGGTAATACCATTAATGAACCACGGAAAAGACAACGAACAACTCATAGGATTGCAAACATCCCTTTTAACCAGGAAAACTGCAACCATGAGATAGCTAAGATGATCATAATGCATGAGTATCCACTCCACATTGTGGAACACTCTGGTTTTATCGATTTTGTGCGGGCGCTCCAGCCCCAGTTCAATATGGTAAGTTTCAACACTATTCAAGGAGATTGTGTCGCGTTGTACTTGAAAGAGAAGCAGCGTCTTCTCAATTTTATCAATGAAATTCCAGGTCGGGTCAGCCTTACATTGGATTTTTGGATTTCAAGTCAGACTGTGGGTTATGTTTTTCTAAGAGGACAATTCATTGATACTGAATGGAATTTGCATCGCTGCCTGCTTAATGTAGTCACGGTACCTTCTCCTGATTCAGACAGTGCCTTACTGCAAGCTGTTGTTTCTTGTCTGTCGGATTGGTATTTGGAGAACAGGCTATTTACCCTTACTCTTGATCAGTCCTCAAATGAAAACATGAATGAAAGTTTAAGAGCTCTGTTTTCTGTCAGGTATCCTTATATGCTTCATGGTCAGTTATTGATTGGGAATTGTTTTGCTCGTGTTATAAGTCTTCTTGCACAAGAGGCACTATGGGCTGTGGGGGAAACTGTGAAGAAAATCCGGGAAAGTGTTAAGTTTGTGAAAACTTCAGATACTCATGAAGAGACATTTTTCCATCTAAAGGAGAAACTTAAAGAACCTAGCTTGAAAGAGATATTCATCGATGACCAAACAAAATGGAACACGGCATATGACATGTTAGTGGCTGCCTGTGAACTCAAGCAGGTATTTCTTTTCTTGGAGACCTCCATTCCTGATTATAACATAGCCCCATCAATGGATGATTGGAAACAAATAGAAATTCTCTGCACATACCTGAAGCTTTTCTTTGATGCTGTCAGTATTTTAACTGCCGAAACATACCCGACTGCCAATGCATTCTATCATGAAGTGTCAAAAGTTCAATTAGAGTTGACGCATGCGTCAATGAGCAATGACCCATTTATCAGCAGCTTGACCAAGCCTTTGAAGGAGAGGTTTGATAGATACTGGAGTGACTGCTTCTTAGTTTTGGCAATTGCTGTTGTAATGGATCCAAGGTTCAAAATGAAACTTGTTGAGTTTAGCTTCTCTAGGATATACGGTGATGATGCCGGAATGTGGGTTAAGATTGTTGATGATGGGATTCATGAGCTGTACCTTGAATATACTACACAAGAAGTTCATCCAGCTGAAACATTTGTTGAAGAACGGAATGGAAGCAGTATCCCTGAAGAGAATGGGAGCATCATCCCCAAAAATGAATCCCCTGAAGATGGATACCTTCAAGGACTCCCCGAAGAAGGATACCTTAAAGAGGGGCCATGTCAAGAAGTAGCTTGTCAAGAAATGCCCCATCAGGAAGTAGCCTCTCAAGAAGTACCTTCTCAAGATCCCCTTATTTCTATTGGAGATGGACTTTCAGATTTTGATGTCTATATCTCTGAGATGGGTGATAGCCAGCAAATGAAATCAGAATTAGATCAATATCTCGAAGAGTCTCTATTGCCTCGGGAACAAGATTTCAATATTTTGAGCTGGTGGAAACTAAACAAGACAAAGTATCCTATTCTCTGGAAGATGGCTTCTGACATTTTGTCAATTCCATTTTCTACTGTTGGTCCCGATTCTGTTTTCGACACAGAGAGAAAAAAGATGGATAATTACCACAGTTCATTGCTGCCAGTGACACTCGAAGCTCTCATCTGCGCAAAGGATTGGCTCCAGTCCGGAGGAATATCACAGTGTTGCATGCAATAGTTAAGATGGAGTTCTAGATTGCTGGGTTTGTTTTCAGTCATCTTTTACAGGGTATGATAGGAGGTCTCATGTCAGTATAATTCCTCTTCCCCTCATATGTTCTTTAGATGTTTTAGAGGATCATTGTTAGTTAAGTGGATCAAATTTTCTTTTGATTCACATTATTTTCTGCCTGTGTTTGTTAAGCTCCAATTGTTTGATTCGTTTCTTTCTTTTCATAACAGATGTATGGATATATCTAACCTTGTTTAATATTTTGCCGGTAATTGGCAGACAGGGCAGAGCTGGTTTCCAACTTGCCCTGCAGATCATGTTATTCTATAATATATTAAAAAATTGAATCCCGACATTCATCTTGGAATGTAATATCTATCTAGTTTAATAAAAAAAGTTTAAAATTTTCTAGAAAATATATGATTATGAAAAATCCAAAAAATGTGAAATCAAAATTATGCTTATAAAATAAAATTTTATTTAGTTTCTTTCTTTCAAAAATTAGTTGTTATTATTATTATTATGAGAGGAGCACAAACATTTCTTCACATTGTGTAGGCCAGTGGTCCATATGCTTTAACAAATTCAGAAGACATTTTTGGGTACTTCAAATATTCTACCAATTCTGAAAGTGCTTTGATGTAACATATGCTTCAGAGTTCAGAAGACTAAGAAGTTTTCTAGGTTATAATGATTAAATGGATATACTAAGTTCAAACTAGTAAAGTAGCTAGTATGGCAAATTGATGAAGTTTCAATTTGACCCTGGGTCAAGTACAGGAAGCCTGCAATGTAGACTGATCGATTTATCAGTTTGATGCGTACCAGGAATGAAGAACTGAAATATCACGGTCAAACAAGAGCCCTGCGAAGCAATCCCGTAAAATGTACAGTCCGGCTTTGCCAGGTGACACTGGAGGCTCCTAGAGAAGTGCTTTACACTCACTTGAACACGCTGTGCGTCTCCCCGCGAAATTGCCCTCTCTGACCGAGTCTGAGCACTCAGATTTCTATCATCAGATGGAGATTCAGCTTGTTCTCCAATAACCAACAATTTACGGAACTCCGCACCTAGTGTGATCAAAGTTGTTGAGATTTGCACATGTAGATCTCCATACTTGCTTATAGAGACATTCAGCAAATCACCAACATGCTTCATCCGTTCCACAAAGTTCTGCAATTGATTCAAGTCTGGAACTTGAACCAGAGTCTGAGGTAGATCTTGTGCCAGATCAAGTGAAGTTTGAAGCTCAAGCACTTCAGCCCTAGACAAAGGTTTCGATATCGGTACATCCTGAACGACAGCAGACTTGTAACCCTTGGTTTCAAAGGTAAGAAAAGGCATTGGCTGAGTACAATTGAGGGGAAACTTTTTGACCAACTTAATTTGGAGACGGTTGGCAGTAGGCCCGTTACCAAATTCAGTACAAATGCTTACACTACTCCGAACAGCACGGAGCAAAAGCGATACATCAATTGCAAAAGCAATGCGGTCCTCATTCTGACTCGAGATACGATAGTCATCAAACAAAGCTTGCTTACGAAACTGTGCAATGCACTGAACTCCATCGCCATTAAGAAGGTTGTGAAGAAAGATAGCATGATCTTGGGTAAGAAATAAGTGGCATATCTTGCCCATTTTGTCCAAGGCTGGTAGAAATCTCTTTTCTAAGAGGCTCACTCCATGTTCAGTCAGAAAAGCCTTAAACTTCATATCAGCTTTCCACTTTTCTAGCAAAAGGGTTAACTTTGTTAGTACATAGCACTCTGTAGTTAGCTCATCAGATACAATCACATAAAAACTCTTCAAATTCAAGACATACATTGCTAAACGGCTGTGTTCACAAAGGAAGGCTAAATCTGCATCTTTTAAACTAGGGAAATTTTATGCCAAACCCATCTTATATGGCAAATTAATATTAGCAGCTTTCGACGGTAAATGGAATACACAAAATTCCCAGAAATATACATAAAACAGCTTTAAAATCAAGAAAAAACAAAGAAATGATCAGATAAGAATTATTTTTCAAATTAATTGAAGTTTAATTCCAACAGAGCTACTGAATTTGAAAGAAATCCTTCAAACTCTTCCCACTTTTAGTCGTTTAACCTCATGTTTGAATACTTACCATTTTTTCTTATTCACATAGAACCCAAAAGAATAAGAACTGTTTTCCTTCATTTTCTCAGGAAATAAGCGTAAAGATTTGGGAGAGGGAGAGCTTACCTTTTGCGAAATAGAAGATCGCGCCAAACTTCGTGGAGTGCTTGAAACGCAGGAGGGAAATGAAACAAAGGGTAAAGTAATTTATACTTTTATTTTCTTTTAAAAAAATCTCTCTTGGCGGAATTGAAATTATGAGCAGTATTTATCATTGGCTTATTAGAAATAATTAACTCTTAATTTTTAATTTCTTTTAAATAATATTCTTAATTTAAAATGAGATGTTATTTTAAAATTAATCAAATTAATTATTATAATTTAAAATAATTTAATAAAATATTAGTCTTTTTACCTGGTTAATGAGAAATCATTAGTTTTAAATATATATTTTATAATTTAGGCTTTTAGAATAGAATTTTAGTGTGCTTTTTGTGTGTTTGGTTAAAGCATTAATATGATATGCTTTGTCATTCATTTGATCTTTTGGACATTTTGATAGTTAAATGATTTTGATTATTAAAAGAATGTATTTATGAATTTGAGTATTTATGTTGTAATATTTTGATTTAATGGATATTAATTAAATATTTGAATTAATTTATATTATTCAAAGAAATATTAAAATTAAAATAAAATTTGATGAATTATAATATCATATGTAACTGTTTGCATCGTGCATAAAGATAATTTACTTAAATGATACTCGGATGGTTTATAATTTATAAATTTTAAAATTATAATTTAGAATTGACTTTAAATATTTAAATTATTAAAGCTAAACTTTTAAGAATAATTAAGATTTGGGTTGAAAAGTAGTGTTTTAAAAATAATTAAAAAATAATAATTTCTCTAAAAATCGTGTTTGTGATCAAAATCGAAAAAAATTAAATGATGAAGAACAAAAGTTGAGTATTCAGTAGAACTTCTTTAAAAAATAAATGAAGAACTAGCGCTGAATGAAATCTAAATCGATAACATTCAAAGCTCTTCGGTTTAAATAATATAAAAAATATTTCTTCTAATTTTTAATTTATCATTTATAACTTTTTTAATGATTAAATTTTAAATTTAAAAATTACAAGAATTGAACAAAAAAGTGAAGTTTATTTATTATTAGAAATACAAAGTTGATTAATATAATTTTAGTGAAATTTAAACAAAATGAAATAAATTATTGTACAAGACATGGGTTTTGGATCGGGCGCAGACAATCCATGTGTGTGAGTGGCAACTCAAAGAAAGCTGAAAGCATTTAAAGTTTCAGTAAGAAAAAACTTCAGAAACTTGACAACTTTGAATGACTGCCATTGAAGCATACAACAATAGCAGTACATTAATCATTTATTACAGAAAGTAAGACAATGCTACGAGGAAGTGGAAACAGAATTAACAATTTTCAAAATTGGCCAAACCGAAGGTTCTTTCCACAGCTCGGCACCAAGAATCAACCTTCTTCTTCCTCCGTTCGACACTTAATTTTGGGGAGAATGTGGTTGAGGTATCAAGCTTATTCCCAGATGCAAAAAGCTCATTTTCTTTCCACACACCGATAGCGATTCCAGCAGCATATGCAGCTCCAAGAGCGGTTGTTTCTATGTCAGCAGGCCTCAACACGGGGCTTCCCAAAAAGTCCGCCTGCGATCATACACGATTAAAACACAAGCATGAATGGTTTAGAGTTTAGACCGTCTCTTCAATTTTATATACACACTCTGGTATGTATGGCAACTGGCAAGGCAGTGGAGATTCTAAGAAAAACTTTGTTGAGTGCAGAACAGAACTGCACGTTTTTCATGAAATACTCATTTCTGAAGCATTTATGGATATGGATATAGAGATGACACTGACAGTCCAAGACTCCAAGTACCAATACATGGAAATGGTTAAGAAAAAAACTGAGAAAAGGTAAGCCGATATAATAATCAAGAACAGCGTAGTTCAGTACAGCATCCGTAATACAACCAGGATGATCAAAGTCAAAACAAATTGGATTATTAGAACCAAGTGCCCACTGTGCGGGTCTATGTGCAGCTCGTTAACTTGTCAATTGACATAACAGATTCAGATATGCCAGCTTCTCTAGAAGGACCCGAGTACTTTGTAGACTACACCTAATCATCGACTGGTCTATATCAACGTTCAGTAAACGGTTTACCACCGTTAGAGCATCACCCTCTATCATAACACTACAATCCAACACTAATATCCGAGTTCGGGTAATATAAAATAGGGTTACAAACAACTAATTCCTGGAGTTCAGGAATTATTTGACTAACAATTTCTCTTCATCCCTAAATATAAACAGAAAGAACCAACATAATCCCATTTTGAATGGCATTAGCGCATCAAATAAACAAAAAATAGATAGAAGTTCATATGGTACAGTACTGAGCCAAAATAATTAAAAAACAAGGGCATGGTCCAAGGTGACTGCTTACCATGTCTATAAGAACTTCGCACACCAAACAGGAATGCTTATATTCAATGACATGGCAGCAACAAACCGTATAATAGCATGTGAAAAGGAAAACAAAAGGCAAGAAGTAATGATTAGAGCCCTAACCTGAATTTGCATCAATAGGTCGTTGACAGTGGCACCTCCATCCACCCTAAGCAAGAACTCTCCCTTTTCATTCTTAACCTCGCCCTTCTCACCTGCATCTTTGTGCATTGAATCCAATACATCTTTCACTTGAAAACACATGCTTTCGAGCACCGCACGAGCAATGTGAGACTTGTTTGTATACCTTGTGATTCCAATGCAAACCCCACGAGCATCATCTCGCCACCATGGAGCAAACAATCCATTAAAAGCAGGAACAAAGTAAACCCCAGCTGTGGAATCAACCTTTGATGCCAAAGTTTCAATCTCTTTTGCGGTGGAAATCATTCCAAGATTATCTCTAAGCCACTGAACTGCAGCACCAGCAATAGCAATAGATCCCTCTAAAGCATAGTTGGTCGGAGCTTTTGGACCAAGCTTGAATGCAATCGTGGTTAGTAGCCCATGACTTGACTTAATGGGCTCAGTACCTGTGTTGAGCATGATAAAGGCACCAGTTCCATAAGTGCTTTTGGCTTCACCCTTTAGGCAGGTTTGACCAACCATTGCAGCATGCTGATCACCAAGACATCCTGCAATAGGAACATCAAAAACTGGCCACCCTTCGCTGATTTTACCAATGACCTCGGCATTACTTACAATTTTTGGCAGAATTTCAGCCGGTATACCAAGAGTTTCCAATGTTGTTTTATCCCAGTCAAGGGTTTTGAGATTCATGAGCATAGTACGTGATGCATTAGAGACATCTGTGACATGTAATCCACCGTTTACACCACCAGTTAAGTTCCAGATTAACCATGTGTCTATAGTTCCGAACAAGGCATCCCCTTTTTCAATAGCCGCTTTAACCTCAACCTTGTTCTCCATCAACCATAGCAGCTTCACTGCACTAAAATAAGTGCTTAAAGGCAAACCACAAGATTCCAAAAAATGTGTTTTCCCTCCTGGTAGTTCTTTCTCCAATTTCCTAATATGAAAGAACACCTCAAACATCAACTACACGGAATTCGGACTGTCATTACAAAACAGCAAGTGAAAATCAAGGAATATGTTGATCCAATTCTCCATTCATCAAACACATTTATCTTGGAAAAAACTAACCATACCTAAGTCGAACCACCTGCACATATTTAACACTCACAACTGCGTCGGAGTAACATAGAACTCAAACTTGGCTATCAGCAGCAAACTAAATGAATTCATGATTTACAGAAACGAAGGGAATATAAATCAAACCAATTCCAAGTATAAAAATAATTCGTTGCTCATGATCGACACTTATCAATAATCAAAAACTATAACAACCAATTCAAAAACCAAACAAAAAACTGAGCAATATCAAAGAGCCAACAAACAAAACTAACGAGGGAAATTGATAAAAGAAAAGGATCACCTGCAAATAGAGCTGGTACGAGCATCCATCCAAACAATGGCGTTATAAAGAGGACAACCAATAGATTTGCTCCAAACAACAGTCGTTTCTCTTTGATTTGTCAATCCAATTGCTTTCAGTCCGCTGTCAACATTGTGTCCATCAGCAGTAGTCTTGTCTAGCGCCTTCGTGATGCACAATCTCACGCTCTCCAATATCTCCATTGGGTCATGCTCCACCCATCTAACACCCAAAAAATCCGGAAAAACATAAACAAATGAAAAGACAATAAACACATCAACAAATTTCAATCTTCATGTGATTTCAATCATACCCAGATTTTACCCAACATGAAAAATGGATTTGGAAGTGAGGTTTGAAAAGAATACCCGGCTTCAGGGTAGAACTGAGAGAACTCGACCTGATGGGAACCTATGACTTGAGCGGATTTGTCATAGATTAAGAACCGTGTGCTGGTGGTGCCTTGGTCGATTGAGGCGATGTAAATTTCTTCCGACATTTTTTCTTCTCCTTGGTGGTTGATCAACTTGGATGCAAGGATTAAACAGAAGAGTAACAGAGAGAAGCGAGAAAACTGGCTGGCTTCTATATATCGGAATGGTCGTTGGTTCGTATTCTTTTTCTACGAAAATATTTCCTTATTTTCTCGGGAATGTGGCCGAAAGTTTATTCATACATCTTTCAAATCGGTAATGTACATACAACGAGGAAGGCAATAAGCTCATTTATAATTTTGGATAATCTTCGAGCGTCATTTGTTTTCTTTTTCTTATAATATATTGTTTTTTATAATAGATCTATGGTCATATAAAATCGTATATTTTTTTATTTAATTTGTTATTGTTAATGTTAATCTTATTTAATTTTAATAACATTTTATAATTATTTGTTGATATATTTAAATATAATTTATAAAATAATGTATAAATTTATTTTATTTCGCTCATCATT
The DNA here is from genome assembly GCA_035048815.1 of Abelmoschus esculentus. Taxonomy (NCBI): domain Eukaryota; kingdom Viridiplantae; phylum Streptophyta; class Magnoliopsida; order Malvales; family Malvaceae; genus Abelmoschus; species Abelmoschus esculentus. The sequence goes on along the minus strand of JAUCBN010000007.1, from coordinate 6,325,945 downwards.
CTTTCAATAAAACGCATAATGCAAAGGTCATACATATTTTATTTATATATGAATATTGTTAAAGTAAATATTGATAATTTTATACACTATCAGTGAACTAGACAATGACGGATCATTCAGAATAATTCAAAATTAATTTAGTTTTAAAATTTCGTCATTGTCCAAGTCAGCAATGGTGCATTAAATAGTAATCATTTTCTTACTATACTTGTCTGGAATTGGACGGGAAAGCACTAAACAAGGATCATATATGTATCTGATTTAAGCTTGGCGCTGCTCCAGGACAACTGGAATGCTCTGCTCATGCCGGAAGAAGTTGTCTGGATCAACCTTGCTTTTCACTTGTACCAACCTTTGGAAATTGTCCTTGAAATACATGGCTCTCCAAGCACTAGACTCGGAGGAGAGACTGCTCGTGTTGCTGCGGTTCATTCCCAGATCCAGGTCCCTGTAATTCACATAGGCTGCCCTGGGAGATGTGGGAACATAAGCACTCATGTAATCATACACTCCCCTGATCCAATCCATGTGCTTCGTCTTCGACTCGTCGCTTCCGTCGTACCATGATGTCACGTACTGGATCTTGAACAAGTTCCCTTTCCTGTGAGGGAATGGAATGGCGGATTCTGAAATGTTTGCCATCATTCCTCCGTAAGGATTCCATATCATCAAGGGAGAGTCTTCTTTCAACAGCCTTTCCCATAGTCCTTCGAGACCGGTTTCGGGGATAGGCTGTTGCACGAAGTCTGATTTGGCTTTGAAATAATTCTTGAATAGGGACTTTCCTTGGAGTAGTACCTCTGGAGGTGTTTCACTAGGGTACCCTGCAATGTAGAGCACGGATTTTATCCAGCTCGTTTCGATGCAGTCTTTATGTGTCAATCCTAACTCCGGGAAGCTTTGGTTCATTACTCGGAGGAGCGTCGCGGCATCGCCGAGGAATAGGGCATTGTAGGCGGTTGTAACTGTTCTGTCACCTTTCTGGCCTGCTTGTGTCACTTGAATCACGACTCTGATGAATAGATTATCATCGAGCTTATCTGCAACTTGCTGCCACCTATAGAGTGTCTTTGTGGCACCTTGTTCCAATGTCTTCGGAACGGTGAAAACGGTCACTGTTTCCGGAACCGGAACAAGCTTTATCTTCCATTCGAGTATGATCCCGAAGCTTGCTCCTCCACCTCCTCTGATAGCCCAAAAAAGATCTTCTCCCATGGCTGCTCTGTCTAGAATTTCGCCATTAACATCGACAATTCTGGCATCGAGGACATTGTCGGCACCAAGACCATACTTCCTCATCATGGAACCATATGCACCTCCCGTTATGTGTCCACCGATGCCTAGGCTCGAACAAAGACCGGCAGGGAAGCCATGAGTCTTACTTTTCTCAGAGATCCTATAGTAAACTTCACCAACCGTGGCACCAGCCTGCACCCAAGCACTATTGTCATCGATATCAACATCGATGGATCTAAGCTTGGCGAGGTCTAACAAAATGAAAGGTGTCTCGATTTCAGATGCATACGAGAGGCCCTCATAGTCGTGTCCTCCGCTGCGGAATCTTAGGTGAATTTCAAGCTTTTTTGCACAAATCACAGCAGCTTGGACGTGAGACTCGTATGAAGGAAAGAATATAAATTCTGGTTTGGGAACCGAAGGCAACAAGTACCGCAGGTTTTGTGCCGTGGAGTTGAGTAAAGAAGTAAATGAAGAGTTGGATTGGGAGCAAAGATCAGGAATGGATATGGGATGCTCGGAATTGTCATCTAAGCATTGTATGAAATTATCTTGAACCGATGTGGGAGTTACACAGGAAGCTGAAAGCAGGAGTAGAGCTATTGCAAATAGTGGCAGACTTGACAATGCCATGATTTCACTTCACCAATCGGTTCTCTTTGTTTGTTTCTACTCTATTAATTCCGATGCACTAATCTATTCTTATAGGTACCAAAACGTGTGATGGAGCTAATCATAACGTCATGACAGGGGAAAAAAGTCTGCTTACAGGTGCTTTATTTTGAACCATCCGATCTAGTATCGAGTCTGAACTTAAAAAATTAATGTTTATTTTCTACATATTTTCCTGAGTACACTTTTAAAAACTCTCTCCACTCAACTTCCTTCCGTCACTTTCCATTCTTCCTTGCTTTCTTCTCCAGTAGTGTTTCATCTGAGTTTCCAACCATGGATATTCAGAGTGTAATGATTAGAGATGAACTAAAGTCTGTGCTAAATACAGAAGTATGATGGGAAGGAAGAAAACGTGATAACTGATAAGGAGAAGCAGAGCATTGTTGTCACAGCCACTGTCCCTGTCCCTGTCCCATTCACATTCATGTCATAAAATTTCAATGTTGGATATAAAAAAATATTAAAAGAAACAAAAATATTCTATTCATATTCTGCTCACATTTCCTTTCCCATTCCTTATCCTTTCTGTATTGTTCTAACCTACCATAACATTGCAGAAATACCTAACATTAGATCTGGTTTCATGCCCCATGACATGACATGACATGACATGACATGACATCCCAGTTTACAAAATGTACAAGAATGAAAAAAACGATGACATGTTTTTTTTTTTCCATCTCAATTCACTTTTAAAAATGTTACAAAAGCTAATGTACTTGGAGGGTGAAACAGAGTATGAACAATTGAAAATGAAAATCATTAGGTAGAGAATATATATATTATTTTAATAAAGTGATTTTATTATATAACTCTCAAAATATTATTTGATAAAGTTATAAAGTTTTTTAATTATTTTTTCAAGTAAATAAAAAATAATTAAATAATATATATTAATTTATTTCACTATTTTTAAATATAAGTACTTACGTTTGAATTATAAAATATTTAAAAACAATTATAAATCAAATAAAAAAATAATTTTAATTTAATTGATTAATTTTTTTAATTTATAAACTATAAATCGTTCAAACAATTTAATTCATATCATTTTTTTATTTTCACGTGCACACCTCTAATTACGTAAACATTTAGTTGTAATATCTAAGAATTGAATCATTGATCGGTAATTTTTTCATATGCTCATGCTATTAAGTTTTTTTTCTTCCTAATCTTAAATTTTATGATTTAATTATTTTTTAAGATTTTAACTCTTAACTTTTTTTTTAATTATTTTTTTAAGTTTTTCAATTTTAAAACTAGACAAATAAAACCTTAACTCTCTTTATTTTATAGTTTAATTATATTTAAGATTATATTCGTTTAAAAATTGAATAAATTATTTTTTAAAATTATTGTTTCGTTCCTATACATGTTCTTGGAAAAGAAAGGAATTTAATAAAATATATAGATCTCAAAAGGAGGTTTAGGTACAAAGTTGTTTCATATATATTTTTTTTCTACCCCACTCTCAAGCATTGACCGCCTAATGTCTCCGTTTACAGCGCAAACTCAAAAATCAAAAGAAAGAGTGATTGCAAGCACTATAAATCTAGGGACAATGATTTTGATTTTTCTACATTTTCGTCCCCAAATTCAACTGAAACTCACCTACCCCACTGCAGAGACTCGACTGGTTTGAAATGGTTGTAGTAAGGAAACATTCAACACTACGGTCTACGTTCTAACAAAGCAGCAGGGTCTTGTTGGGGAAACAGGTTCGAAGAACAATCAATGAACACTCTGGTACACAAACACGGCGCCGACTGGTACTTAAGTTGAGTTCATTTGTATCGTCGATTTAAAAATAAAAATATTATATTTTTTTTGTTAAGATTTGAATTTTTATAAAAAAATAATAATATAAGCATTCTCAATCACTAAATTAACTAGTAAATTTCATCAATGTTTTGTTTTTGAACTTTAGATATATATAAATCCATAAAGTTAAATAAAACGTATTACGATAATTTTAGTTAAATTAAATTTGAATCGTACAACTTTTACCTTTCTCTTAAATTTTTTTTTAACCAACTTGAATTGGTATTTTTTATGTTGTCCTTCATGTTTTTAGAGCTTTATCTTAACTAATCCAGACCAACTTACGTCTTACACCTAGTTTTAATGAATAAATTTTAAATTTTTTTACGTACACAATATCTCAAACTCGAGACATACTTAAATGCTTTCAAGCTGCTTTGTGATTAAAAAGAAATAATGTTTGAACGAATTTAGTGATTCAAGTCTTTTATAAAGACTTAAATATATGAATTACTGAATAATGTTTTAAGGTACAAATTAACAATGTTTGGATCCAAGTGCATGGAGTTGTAAAAAACAGATGTTCAGGTCAACATCTAAAGCAGAAGACAAGAATCTTCACAACTCTGTCTCTGTATTTGTACTGAGATGGCTGGAACAGGAACAACTACGGCAAGAAATAGGAATGACGTTGCCGGGGAAACCAATTGTATGGTGAGATAACACATAAGAATGGACAAAACAACAAACATTTAAAGGTTAATTTTGTCGTAAAATAAAATTCATTTATTATTTTAGGATCCCTCCCTAACAAAATCAGAACATTAAAAGTACTTGACCACATCATACAAAAGAGAACCACAGGTTATGATATGATTTACCCGCTTGCAATTCAGCGTCAAGCTTACTTTTAGCATCATGTGCCCAAGTGTACAGAGGAGGAACTCAGTTCGGCATAATATCACCGTGTTCGATACGAACATCATTTGTCAATCCAATCTTTGAACAACATCATCATGTATAGAGGAACGTTCACCGCAGCAATAAGAAAAAGCAGTCGGAATGTTCGAATAAATCTCTGCATCACGGTCCTCACCTTTGATTTGCTTGATCTAGGGGGTAATTTCTTTGGATCGACATCGGAATCTGCATCTGTGCCCAGACTCAAGCAGACCTCTGTCTGTTGATTAACACTCTTTTTAGCTGTTGCTCTGATCACAGCATTGCCCCTGCAACAAGGGAAACAAATGAAGATAAAGAATCAGACAGGAAAAAAATCTGCAAATTCAATGACCAAAGTGAATGGGAATGTTCAGTAAATTTACAAGTGGAAATACGCTATGAGTAACGTATAATTAATCGAATAAAAGCTAAAATATACTAAAACTACAGTTTTCATGTACAGGCTGCTGTTATTAATGAGCGGTAAATATGAAAATGTTGAGCTGAAGCACCTTTCCAATGGGACTTTATCATTTGCTTGTGCGACTGGTTGGGGTAAAACCTTTTGAATAAAATGCATCGATCCATCTGCACCCCAAATCATCTCATACTCGCAACTCTCATCTTCATTTTTCTCTTTTTTCACATCATAAAAGTTGAAACTTATCGACTTTCTGACACATTCCACCATATCACGAAAGTGACCGGAAAAGCTTAGACCATTTGTTGGCCATGATACCAGAGAGAGGATGGTCAAAACAAATAGTATTATATACCTGAAAATGAGATTTTTAAAGAAATGTTACTAAGACATTTATAAAAGTTCGTAAGTGGAAACTAAAACCGTCTCTATAAAATAGTTACCATATGTAAATGTGCGTTTGCATCGGAAGAAAGCACAGTTGAGTAAGTACAGCTTCTTCTGGCCTCGATGCATCTGGGAGTGAAGAATTTCTAACAGATAAAAGCATGAAAGATGGATAGAGGTTCCCTTGCTGCCAACTTATAGTCCCTAAAGTGTGCTGCAAGTTATGAGCTAGAAATGTCAAGTCATGAATAAAAGAAAAATGCGCTAAACATCATATCCTCACCTCTGTTACAGGTCCACCCTTTGATTCATGTGTCACAGTACACTGATCATGATCATGACCAGATAAAACAAAAACCTGCCAAGAACACAAAATTCTATCAGGCAGGTTGTTGGAAATGTCTTAAAACATCACTTTTTTAATGCATGTAAGACAATTTTCTATGTACATATGAATGCATTTATCGGTTTGATAGCAAGTGCCCATATACACGATCACTTCAGGAAATGATTAAAAATACCGGTTTGATTAAGTTTAGCAACCGGTTTGATGATTCCTCGGTGATGTAGTTTTGATACCTGCATTAGATTTCAACGGTCAAGAAAGTATAACCCTAAAAAAACAAGTGTTATGACTTAAAAGTAGATTCTTGTTATGGTAAGAAGAGAAGATGAAGAGGCTTACGTTACTTCTTTGTTGTAAATATGATACTGTATTCGCTGAACATGAAAAGGGTAGGAATTTGTAAGTCTAAATACCAATCAGATTCAAAATTGAGAAACAACTAAGAGGGACTAACAATAGCCCTGGGATTATATAGAACACAAAAGAAAGTTCATTTCTACCAAATGCGGGGAAGGAGGGAGGGAGGGAGAGGATAATAATCCTGAATACCTGATTGATGATTGGAGAGCTACGATGCGGTCCACAATTGGTCCCATCCCGCCGATATAATGGAATATGGGTCATCAAAACTCTTGGATGTAATTGATGATCTAAATGAATGTGAAATATTGATAGAAGTCATTTAAACAGTAGAGCTCAAACATCACAAAACAAGGAAATGCAAGTCAATATCATAAACCTGAGGAGACATTGCTAACAAAATCCCAAGTCGCTGAAGAAAAACTTCCTTCTCGATTTGCTGCATGTGTGCAAAGGTTAGACTTGCTTATTTCAAATTTGAGGTGACATATACCAACTTAGAAAATTAAATGTCACCACATTTTCAGTGACTCAATTAGAATACAATATATTTGTATATATATTTATATAAATCTCACTTTGAGACATTCGATGACATACTAATGCATAAAGCATGCAATACTGCAGAGCACCACTTGTCATGAGAAGCAGTCTCACTCAACTAGGAAAATAAAGCGTCCCCCGGTAGAATTACAAACAATTGTATAGTTATGTGTTCAAAAAACATAAGAGAGAAAATAATTAGGAGTAAAAGATCAAAGGTATCCAAGTTTATGCTATTGGCATGAAGTTAAAAAAATACTCCATCGTTTTATTGAATAGTCATTTCGGAACTTATTCTTTTTTTAAGCAATCCTCAACGTTTTATTTTGGTCAAAATGACCCCTTTGCGGATGAACATTGTAAGAAAGTTGGTGGTAAAAGCGTGCACTACCATATAGATTAGCCACGCCATTTTAAGCCAGTTACCATCAATTGACTGACAATTTTCATCCGCCAAGGGACCATTTTGACTCAAAATAAAACGTTAAGAGTTGAATTACTCCAAAAAAGAATAGGGTCCAAAATGACTATTCAAGAAAACATTGGGGGCATTTTTTGGCTTTATGCCTATGCTATCAGATCACCAGTTTCGTGAACACAAAAATTACAATAGACGGACAATAATCAAATGCCTTTTTGTTTACCATCCAGAGTTTGAGCATCAACAGCTATGAACTCCACTTTCCCAACATTAAATCGATAATTTCTGCTCCCAAATTCTTTTTCATACCGTCTAACCACCTACAAGCATGTAAAACTATGAGCTTGCAATATTTCTAACTAAATAAAGGACCAAGAGCAAGATATAATTTTATATCTGTCAGAAAAGCAATTCGTGGATAACATAAGATTCATAAACAATGAATTTTTTGTACTCAAACCCAAGAAATCCCTAAACCCATTAAACCTGAAGCAAATGACTTATTTATTCACACATTCAGAAATTTCAAAGTGAAGACTAAAGCTCACATTTATAGCAATTTAACTCTCCAATATATGTACTCTTCCTATTAGATGTAAAACTTAACTTAGCCATGACCTAACTGCTAAGTGTATTGATCACCCATTCATTTTCAATCCCTTCCAAAATAACTCTAAATAGTTTAGAATTCTGTACCTCCTTTAGTTTTAATCTTTTTACTACTTCCTATTAAATGTAAAACTTAACTTAGCCCTGACCTAACTGTTAAGAGTATTGAACATCCATTCATTTTCAATCCCTTCCAAAATCACTCTAATAGTTTGCATTCTGGCCCTCCTTTAGTGTTAATATTTTTCTCTTTTCCATATCATAGTCATTCGACTCTCATGATGGAAATAAAACTACTGGAATAAAATCATGCTTAGTTCTAAGAAGCAAACAACATTTTTAATATCGAGTAAATACCTCTGGCTTGTTAGACAAGAGAGATGCATAACCAATATCATGGTTTCCAGGAAGGTGATAAACATCAACGTTGGAATATATTTCTTTTGTATATAGACCAAACATATGCTTCAGACGGCTTAACGATTCCTGCCATCTGATCAACAAAAGAATGTCAAAGGCACTTTAAATTAGAAAGGCAACTTGAGAATGAGAAGCAAACCCAGTTCCTCATTAGACAAAGAAAATAGTGAAGCGAAGATACGAAGAAATGATCTTGATGGTGGTACTAACATAACCTTATTTAATATGCATTTTGCAGCATAAGCATGGAAGGAGGAGGAAAGCATCCATGCAAGAGAACATGATGTGACATTTTATTTCCCAGAATGTGTTTTTAATGCCTTAAATTTCATTTCAAATAAAAATGACGGGCTGAGTAATTTCAAATAGCAAAGCCTAACCAACCCAGAAAATGCATATTTATATAGATAATTTAACTTTAAACTAGATAAAATGAAGTTTCAAGTAAAAATGGATGGTTACAAGCCTTACTCTTCATCTGATAAAAAAGGACCTCCATCAAAATAATCACCCAAAAACAAGACCACATCTGGTTTGAAGGGGAGGATGGATGAAAAAAAGGCTCTGCGCATATACAAATCTGTATAGAATTGTATAATCTCCAAAGCAAGTGATTTAGGAGGCAGTCGAAGGGAGGTTTTATCCATGATCTGTTAAAGCCATCAAGTATATATTAGAATGTGACAGGGATGAATAACATGAACTAAACAAACACACCTGAGGATCAGCAACAACAACAACTTTCACATAATCATCTGCATTACTTTGTCCGCTCTAAACATGCAAAACAAAAACTGTTAGTTCAACTGCCAATCTGTTCACAAGCATGGGAGCATGAGCAATAAAGCATGTATATATATGCTCATAAGATTAACAGCATTGATGTGTTCTATGTGAATTTTACGGTGTTATCGTTCATAATTAAACCTGGAGAATCATGAATTGAGCTCACTATAGTTTTAAGGAACTTAAAAACAGGTGCCAAGAATTCCTGAAATGAATATTATTCAAAAACAAGATTCCCTATATACCGAGTATAACAGATTAGCACCCAAAAAACATCATTGCAGTTTATCTAGACTCAATGATTAAAGAAACTATTGTTGTTTTGAGAGATCATGGATCAACAGAGTGATTGAGCAGACAATCAATGTTGTTGAGAGTATATCTACAGCAGATACAACTATAATTATTCAAAAAAAAAAGAGTAAATAACAAAAAGGAAAAAAAATCAGTTAAAACAATGTTAATTTCTCTCCTTTTTTTAATTATTTCTGGCTTAATACAACTCAATTTTGTGCCTTTTCAACCGTTAAAAGACAATTTTCCTTTCATAATTGCATCTTATAAAATCAACATATTCATCAGATTTTAACATGTTAATGCTAGTAAATTAGAAAAATGGGAATGAGATCAGTTCAAATATTTTAAAAAAAAAAGTGAAAAGAGATGGGAAGAAAATTACAGTGCGATTGGAAGGAGAGGATGAAGAAAGGTGAGGCCAAGAGCAAGAGGAAAGAAAGGGCATGTAAAAGGAGAACATCTCGCCGTAAAGGATGGTTGCCGTCCATATCAGGCATAGAACCACGGTCAGCTTCTCGTGCTCTTTCATTTATTCTCTAGTTTTTGCTGGGATTCACTTTGGAGCCGTCGGAGAGTAGAACACGGCGACGAGATCCGGCGGATCAGTGCTGCACAGTCTGAATCTAACGAGCTAACTCGCGATTTTTTTTCTTTTGGGTGGAGGGAAGGGGGAGATGAGCTAGCTGCCAGAGAGTTGAACACAAATGTTACAGACGGTGACCGCCGTTAAATCCTCATTCTATTACACTGCATGCCAGCTCAATAAAACAATGCCACGTGTTATCGTCTAATGTTATAAAAAGAACAAGAAGGAAAATAAACCGCTATGCTACATCCGACTAATAACTTGAAACAAAGTTGAAAATAAATTATTTTGAATTTTTTTAATCAAACATCCTAATTCATTAAAATAAGAAAAAATCTATAGATAAGTATATTTTATAATTATTTAAATTAAAAATATATATTTTAATTAACTTTACGAATAACCAACTCACATAATATTGTACGATAATATTTAATTATAATATGTATCATATTATAAACGTCTTTAAGTGTCATAAAGGAAAAATTATATTATGAGTTAGTCTTATCACGTTATTCATGGGATCAACCACTAAAAACTATCTATCTCAATAATTTTTAATTTTTCAAGTAAAGATTCACTTGAAAAAAAATATGACATGATAAAATTATTAAAGTAGATAGTTTTAGTGGTTGGTTTCATGAACACATGGAAGACTGATTATGATATAATTTTTCATCATGAAGGCAAATAAATAATATATTATAATCATAAATAAAAAAAAATCAAAATAGTTCGGAAAAAATTAAAATTAAAATTTTAAAAAATGTATTAACGATCAAAACCGCCACTATCAAGTTAAAAACACTAAAAAGTACTTAAAATTTCTCGATCAAAATAATAACCGATGCATAAAAAATGTGAGTGAAAAAGTAAGTTCAATAAATTACTTTAAAGTTAATTTGGTGAAATTAGTTATAGCATTAATTTAATTCATCTAGTGGCTCAAATAAAAAAATATTATTATTAGGTGATTAAAATAATATCATTTTAAGTGATTTAAATTTAATCGTACAATATTTATATACTATTAAAAATTAAAGATATATATTATTTTGTTATCACTATTAGCTTGTTCGATATATATATATATCATTAATTAACAAAACTAATAATGTGACAATTAAATATATTTTCATTTGATTTTTATTATCTATATACTCAATAAGTTCAATTAACCAGCAATTTTAATGCTAAATTATACCATTAATCATTCAATCTTTTAAGTAATACAGTTACTACGCTTTTAATTCACGCTTGGAACGATGAAACATCCTTCTTCCTTCTTTGATGCTGATATTAGACCTGTTGGGCTTTGGCAACTAAAGAGTTCAAAAGGTTAGATTCTGAGAGTAAACCTTAAACAAACAAACACTACAGAACAGCGGGGACTTCTGCAACAATCAGACATCAAACACGAATTTATTGTTAATCAAGTTTGGAGTGTTTATAATTCGAATAATACAACATCAAGATCATACGTTCACACTTGTCTGTATACCACAGAATACAAATACACGTTCATATACACGTGGGAAAAGTTGGGATGCTTGTTTGATTACCCATGCAGATGACAGAACCACCAACAGTTTCCTGCAGCCTGCAGGTGCAGGTGGTTTCATTGCTCGTCTCCTCTCATTCATTCCTTTTTGAGTGTTTATTTCGCTTTCAAGGTCAGTATGGTAACAAAAATTAGTTCCACGACTTGGACGGAAGAGAGAGAAAAAAATGTCTTCATGGTTTCCAGGGTGCAGGAGGCGGTGGTGGTGTGGGAAACATTGGAGGAACTGCGGAAAAGATGGTATTCTTGTCGATCCCGGTTGATTTGTCACCGGACAATGCTACGAGTGCAGCGACCAAACCTGCATTGCCTGCAAGAGTTGGCTCTGTGTAGTTGTAGTTGGTGCGAACGTCGTGGAACCCGTCGTGCCTGTCTGGTCCAGCAACCATGGCTCCCACGAGTGTGTTCGGGTTAGGCTTTGTCGAATCCCTCCATTTCCATCCCCCTTTACAGCTATATTTGATATTATTCTTGGGGATAGATGCACCTCGATGGTGAACACGCTTCGGGTAATGGTTACCAAAGCCGACAACATAGCTCATTTTCCGAGGATTTTTGCCAAGAATATAATCAATCTGACAAAACAACAGACAGATGAACAACTTGTTGGCCACCCTGCCTTAAAATCCCTTAGCCAGAAGAACAGACTATAACGTACCTGTGTTTGGGCAAACTCACGCAGGACATCAGTTGAATAGAAATTGGGACCGCAATACCATCCAGGTGTATCGGCAGCATCAAGATAATCACTGTATAAGGACGCTAGGAAGGCTGCATTGACGACGTACTGCAAAGGTTGAGGCCTTCCATGGTTCAACTGAATCAAACCTCCTGCATAAAGTCGAGAGTTAACGCGGTCACGAAAAAAAAAAAACATAACCAACCCAATAGAGTATTACATGATCAAAAGGAGCAAATACGTTTACCTTTCGTCCTATTAAAGCTAGTGAAAAACGGAAGGAATGAGCACATAAATATGCTGGTTTGATTGTGAAATGTACTCAATATTTCCTCGTATGGATACCCAGGACTCAAAAACAATCTCAGCCGGCTCAGAAGCACCTAAAACACAAAGCATTGGTTATATTACCAACGAACACAGAAGCTATTTGCATGAAAAGGTCTTGATATCAAATAATCAGAAACAGGGCAAACAGACATACAAGGAACAGAACTAGAAAAACAGGCAGAAGAGTTACCTGAGCACCGGCAAGCTTATTATCCCAGCTAAGAACACCATAATCTGGGCCACCCCAGAAAGCACCAGCATGCTTGGCAAGTTTAGGGTGAGTGGCTAACTGAAGGTAGGACGAGTTCCCGGTGGCATAGTATAGCCAGGCTCCACCCCAAACAAACTCATCCCAGTAACTTGATGAATTATAAAACAAAGCAGGGTCCGAACCACCAGAACTATATCTGCCTCTTTGATTCCTAGCGAATGAAAAGAGTGTCCGGGCACCATGGACAAGCTTTTGAGAGTATGCCTTGTTGTCTTTGAAAACGATGGAAGCAGAAGCCAAAGCAGCAGCCATTTCAGCAGCAAGATCGGAGCAACTATGGCATTCATATACAGGACGCGGGTAATCAATGTCTTCAGGACGCATCCAGCAATAATGATCATTCGGGGATGTACTGCCTCCGGATGTATCTCCTACCCCGACCTGTGAATCCATAAGTTAGCAGCATTAGTAATATGGTGGATTGGTAATATGATTAACACAAAGTATAACAACAAAGTTATATCTGCGCCGCAATCCTGTCAATAGTATCCGCAGTATTGTTGAAGGTCTTGAGAAGATAATCAGTACCCCACTTGATGATCTCTTTAACATGATTGAGCTCACCGGCTGCTTCATATTTAGCACTGTACTCAATGACACTCCAGCTCAACATGGTCATTGCAAAAGATTTAGGAAAATTGAACTTGATAGCATCTCCGGCATCGTAATATCCGCCAACCAGATCTTTCATCAGAACGGAGTGGTCGGATTTCCCATCTTGGAGGCACGAGTTCCGTCTCCACGACACGTTATTATGTTTGGGCAGCTTCCCAGCTGCAGTGGATCCATATGTATTAGAATTTCGATTAAAAGTAACTCAACAATAACACAACCAGTAAAGTAACATCTTTTACTTCTATTATTAGCATGTAAAAGTTAACGTTGACTTGATCTCATGTGAATCTAATCAATACCCTATTTAGCAATGTAATCATGCTACATTTCAAGGACATATCTGAAGCTGAATCCAGTTATTCAGATGAGATCAATTGAAAGTAAAAAGGGTTATGAAACGTACAACGCTGAGCATTGAAGAACATGAGCGCCTTATGAAGAGCCAGCGTGTAGTTATCGGGTGGAGGGTGTCGGTGGTGATGACGTGGAACCGTCTTGACGATGAGGGTGATGAATCCGGCTAGGAAACCGGAGACAAGCAGGGTGCCGACAGTCCACACAAAGATCTTGCGGCTGACAATTATACATCCAAGATCAACGTACTTCTTCTTCTTTTTCTGCTCCCCGGGACCAAGCAGCCAGCTTTGCTGTGTCTCATCCAAGGGTCGTGAGAGTGCACCCCTGTCCAGGTCCTGCAGATTCCTGCTCCTGTCATCGTCGGTTGCTGAATCAGTCGCGTTTATCTCCAGGGGACCTCCCCACGGATCTCTTCCGTACATGATGGAGAACCTGGATAAAGGATGGCAGAGATAGACGGAGGATGCAGCAGCACCGACAGATCTGAGGACGGGAGGTGGATAATGGAAAGAATGTGTGCTAAGATAAGTAGGTGCTTCGGTTCTCCAAAGTTGAGTTGGAATAAAGACAAGGAGATTGCTAATATTTAGCTGTGAGATGTGGACAGTTGCATTGCTGTTCTCAATCATACACACCTCATTATTTACATGTATTGATTCATAAAAATAATCCAACTACTTAATAATTAAGCATTTTTAATAGAACTAGGCATTCGGTTTTATTTTAAGGTGAGTATAATTATTAAATTATTAAAAAATATTAGATATATATTATAATTATTATTTAAAAATATAGATTATTAATATATATGGATGGTGAAAAATTATTAGTGATGCTATTTAGGTTTAAGACTATTAATTTAAATTATATAATTTAAAATTAAGATAGATAATTAAAATTTTAATTTAAAATTTAAGGTCAAGACGTAAAAATAAAAATTTTAATTTAAAAATTATTACGAGCATCCAGCTGTTTGTGTCCTGTTTTCTTCTCCTTTTGTTTCACCTACCGGCTACCGGTAGTTCAGAGGTCACGTCATTGTGTTGGATGCTACTGAGAATTGCTTCAAAGGGAATCAACTCTGTAAAGTTTGAACTAACGGAATAAATTAGGTAATATTTATAGATGGAAAAAGATTTAGATTTGGTTACATATGAACTGTCTGAGGCTTTTGTTTGTCATAAAGTAACTTGGCTGCATCTGATTGTAATAAATGAAATATTTACTTGGGTTTAGTAGAGAAAAGTCTGTCCTGGTGTCAAAAATTTATATTTTTTAATTCAACCGACAACTTATTTATTTTATTATTTATTTATTATATCACATGGATCGTCTGGTATTCCTTCGCTCTTCAGCTGTTCTTTATGGGATTTTGACAAGTAGAATATTTTTTAAAGCAAGTATATATATATTTTTTTTAAGCAACCGATACATGATTCATAACATCAAATTATGATATTTATACTCTATTAATATTTTTAAAAGAACGTATATATTTTTTAAGCAACCATTAATACATATTTATACATAATTTTGATTTATCAAAACTCGAAAATAATATATTTTATAAAAATAAAAATATATTATATTAGGACGAGCGAATTAGGTAACACTGTTCTAGACTTGAAAAAACTATTTTGAGGTTTGAGCAACAAAAGGAGGTCGGTTTGACCCGGTTGGGAGATAAAAACGGGCCAATTTGACCCATTTGAGCCTAAAAGGTCCAAAACAGGTCCATGTAGCCTGAAAATTCAATGGTTTTGAAATCCAATGCCCAATTCCATTTTTGAGTTCAAAACTCCTAGAACGAAAACTCAAATTTTAAGTTATGGAATACTACAAATTGGCTACCGGATTAGGACCGAATTAGAATGTTTGTAAAAGTCAAGGGGCTAAAACATACGGCTCTTTTGTTAATTCTAGAATATATGTCATATGTAATACATGATAGTAATTATATTTAATAGTAAGTTTTTTTTCCTTTAAAAGCCTAGCTTTTATTTTTATATACCCGAGACTTAAAAGAAAGGATGAAGTAAGTGAACGACTCTAACCAACCAATTATTAACGCTTATTTATAATAAGTGATTTTTAATACATGATGGTAATTACTCGGACACTGGTTGGGTTCGAATAACATAACTATTAAATTTGCTTGAAAGAACATGTTAGACCCAAAAGGGATGGCCTGGCCTGATTCGGCCTATTCCGGACACTATATCTGTTGTACCGGGCTTTTAAGCTGTCGAACTCTGATTCCAGCGGATCAAAAAGTATTCGAAACATTTATCGTGATTGTAGACAAATTAAATTAAGATACCAAAAATTAATTGGTCCGATCAGATAATACATTAGGTCTTTAAGATTAAAAGTTCAAATCACAACTTTATAACGAAAAAGATTAGATTAAAAGAATCTTATATTGAGTTTCTATAAAACTTAATCTGGATTAGTTAGTTAGGGTAAATACGGATAATTAAATAAAAAATAAGATGAAATCTATGAGGATTGGGATTGAGTTCATTTGTGTCTAAGTCAACCATATCTGCCTGCATGTCTATGATTCACGGGATACCTTCTTTGTTTATTACCTCTCTGACTCGTGCTGACTCAGTGATTGACAGCTCCCATGAATATAAAGTCAAGGTACACACAACTGAGTTGGGAGTCCCAACCAAGCAGGGTGATTGTCTTAATTACAGGTCTAGAAGAAGATGATGATAGAGTCAGAGAGTCACATGTGGGGTCAGCTGAGGGTCAAGCTTTTGACTATTCCATTAAAACCCATCGGTGCTTGATGCTGAAGAGTGAAGACCTCATTTCTGTCTGATCATGCTGGTATAACACCTCTAGTATCTGTGCTTTAACTTGTCTGTTTTACGATGAGATAAGCACATTCTTCATCTTATCTTCGACACACCATTTCATTTTGCAGTTAAGTAGTTGTTAGTTGTATAAATAATTTATTGGTCAATTAATTTAGATCAAATATTATAATAATTTATAATGAAATAAGTTTCTTTAAATGTGTCATTTACGACTAACCATGAAAAATCATCGACTTTTCTTGATAAGAGATTGTATCATAATGAATGCGACACAGAATTCTAAACAATTAGCTTTTATACAACAACATAACACAATTTGCTTTAAAATTTGAGTTTCTTTTTAATATCGATATCAAACACACATTAATATTCATTCTATTATATCTCTAATAACCATAAATACAAAATAGAAATATATTTTTTATCGTCACATTCACAATATACATATCAAAATAGATATAAAAGAGTTCGTCTTTTAAAAAACATAAAGTTTGTTATCCTTGCCTTCAAGAACGGAACTATAAAGAAAAGTTATTTTTTAAAATTTTTATATAAATTATTTTAAAAAATAAATTCACTTCACTTTTAAATATTTATATATTATCTCATGATCTCAAATCCCGATTCTATTCCTATTTGCCTTGCATCCCTGGGACAAGTGTTGTTGGTTGCTGGACTGTGCTAAGTCTGTTTGACCCCTGCCCAGCTTCCCTTGGACTGTAATTGTTTGTGTCCTGAATCTCTTGTTGGACCCTCTGCAAGTACCTTTCCCACATTAACTTGTAATTATGGTGCTACCAACTCCACCTCAACTGATCAGAAAATGTTGTTATAACATAAATGGTATCTATACAAGGGGATTTACAGTGTAAGGGGTGCAAACAACAATGGAGATGGATACTTTAGTACCAGCACATATATAAGATTTGTCATTTTTGTGACGACTGTTTTATAAATATATTAATAAATATAATTTTAATGACTTTTTTTATAAAAATATTGCTATAGATTTATTTTAGTGTAATGATAAAAGTTCACATAAAAATAAAATCTAAAAAATTAAATAAATAAAATCCAATTAATTTATAAATTTATTTTTTAACTCATAAATTCATCGCCAGGTTGAAATTAAAATGGTAGATCTCATGGAATGGACCCCATCCATCGAAAAATATGGCCAAATTTTAAATATATATATATAATTCAATTTCGTGCAATAAAGTAATAAAAAAATATATGGCAGCAAGTCAAATAATATGGCTCATATTATATTAGTATAATGAACCAAAAGTTTCATCCTTGTTAAAAACTACACCACCTAACATTAAATGGATCACAAATTAAATAAATAAATTGGTAACCAAATCTTATTACCAATGGGTCCTACTCGGAACGAGCTAAAATTCTCTATATAATTGTCTTTGTTAAACACAAAAATATCATTTTTTATATTTATTAATATTAGATTAATTAATTAATTTAATTTAAATATTATAAATATTCACTGTACTAACGGGTGATTGAAAATTTTATAATATCAAATATCTCCTTCTATCATATAATATAAAGTCAAAAATCTAAATTATATTAAAACTTTAATATAAATATTAAACCTATCATATTATTTTTTTCAAATATTTTTTATTATATTCTTTTGTTTTCTTCTTCCCCCTAAATTATTAGGTCAGCAAAGAAATGGTCTCCATCCCTCAAAATTCTTTCTTCTCTATCTCATAATTAATATCTAATTTTGATAAAATAATAATAAATAATTAATATCTAATTATTCATATTAAATATGTATAGCTTTTGTATTGTGCATGAATGATGACTGGAATAGTCAAGAGATCCTTCTCGACTCCCGACGACTTCGAAATAAAAAAGACAAAAAAAAAACTTGAAATTAATAGTCTTACAGATGTTAATGTTTTGTCATGCATAATGTTGTTGTTGTTTTAATAAAAAATAGAATAATTAATATTTATTTTTTATAATTATATTATTAATTTATTAGCTGATTCAGATTAATAAATTTATATATAAATAAAAATATCATTGTTCAAGATCGAACACGTGACTAACAAATATATTATTATTTCATTCTATAATTTTTTTAGTAAATTTTTATAAATGTATTTTATATAATATTTATTTATTTATATTTCGAGTGTCATATGTACCATTTTTTTTTTAAATAAGCTACACATTGCCTTGATATGAAATGAGATTTGTCTAATGAGACAACGGTTTGGCTTTTACGTGACAAAAGCCAACATTTATGGAATTATATTATAATGAGATTTTTTGTGAAGTGGAAAGATTTCAGTAATAATAAATTAAGTAATATTTTATAGTGTAAATATAAATTATTTAAAAAAGAATTAAAGAATTATAAATCATTATTTAAGTAGGTATATGATGTTAAGATTTATAGGTTTATTATATTTATAAGTTTTGTAAATAAATTTCTCACGAACTCGTAAACTTTAGTATTAAGATAATATCTACTTAATTAAACATTGATTTTGGAGGTTATGAAGCGTTATTTTTTATATATATTGACTTTTGAATTTATTTATTTTTTATTTTGTAAATCAAGATCACTGTTTTAATTTTTTTTTTAAATTGATTTTTTATTAAAATAATTATTTTTAAATGATTTAATCTCACCTAAAAGATAATTGGTGACAATTTTTATTTATTTATTTTTAAATATTTTGAGCTTAAAGATCGTTTCAACGATATAAAATGTGTTTAGACACCACAACATAATTGCATAAAAAATTATAATTACTGCCTTTATAATTTTAACTAGCGTTAAAGTTATTGATCCGTCTCGAAGATTTTTTTTTTATTTGAATTTTTAAAAATTATTCTTTTTATAAATTTGTCCCTCTACTTTTATATATTTATGTTTTGTCCCTTTAATCTTAACTCCTGGCTCTATTCCTGGTTAAAATTATTTAAAAAAATTATACATAAATAAAATTGATGATAATACAATCACATCGCATGCATGAATTAGTAACAACAATGATTATAATAATGATATCTTAAAAATTTAAAGGTTAATTACTCGCCTAATGACCCAATTCAACGCTCCTCTAAGAATTGAATAGTGTGATTAAGACTTCCAGATACATTTAATTAAGTAGAACCTAAAGATTAAGATGGTTGTCCAAACGCACTAGAAATTTATAATGTCATCGAAATATAATTAAATGGTGTGTATCTAAATGAGATGGGATTTCCTCGTTAATGATTAGTAATTAAATTTAGATTGATATATTAACGAATCAAATATAAATAATTATATAAAGATTATAAATTCAATATATTGTATCCATAAAAAAATGACCGATGCTACAGCAAGTGTGGTTAAAATGCGCGGTCGTTATGAGCAGAGCCTACAGCGTCTGTGTTCACGGGTTTCTCTTGACCGACGCATCGTCTCCCCCACCTATGACCATTGATTAAGTCCTCTCTCTTTCTATCTCCATATCTTTCCATTCAAGCCCCCACTTCGCCACCTCCCTAACAAGGATTTTTCTAAACCTACAATATTCTATGTAACATTTATTATTATTTTTAATTATTGATATTAGGTATATCCATCGATTAAGTAGGATTAAATTTTATAAAAATTTAATATAAAACCATTTTTTAATTATAATGTTAGAATTTAAATTTTTGAATTTGTATAAAGGTAGTAACGGATCGAGAAAATTACTTGAGGGTGAGAACACATAAAATTTTAAAATTTCATGGTCGGCACAACTTATAAATGAACAAAAATCCTCTTCCCTTTCTCCATGCCTCCTTTGATTTTTTTTTAAAAAATAATTTTAAACCCTAAACCCTTATTTTTTATATTCTAAATCCTAAACCTACACCCTAAAAAATACATCCTACCCCTAATTCCCTAAACCCTAACCAAAACACCTAACATAGAACCCTAAACCTTAAACCCTCTAATTTGAAGTGGGGTATAAATGGAGGCATGGAGAAGGGGAAGATGATTTGCACTCCTCATAAATATTAAAAAAATTATAGATAAATATTTCAATTTTAAAAAATTCAAGGTGGATCTACACAATAAGTGCATCCGTCACTACATAAAGGACCTAACATTTTATTCTGCTAGACCATTAGTTGTTGAGAACTCAATAAGTGGTCCAAATAGGGTGAACATTCGGTTAATTCGATTGGTGGCCGAACCAAATTAACCGAAAATTTTAAAATTTTAACCGTTAATCGAACCGAATTTTATTTAATCGAATTAACCGAACCGAAATTATTCGGTTATTAACCAATTAACCAAAATTTATTATAAATTTCGGTTAAATTACATAATAGGTCACTAAATTAAGCTAAAATATTTTTTTAGTATACTAAACTTTTATTTTATACTAATTTAATATAAAATTTAGTGACCATTTTATAATATAGAAAAATTAATAAATATTTTATAATATTTTAAAAGTTAAATGGCTAAAAATAAATAAATATATACAATATATAATTTCAGTTAATTCGGTTAATCAATCGATTTCAAGCCGAATTAACCATTAATCTAATTTACCAAAAATTAACCAACCGAATTAACCAAAATAATTTTGGTTCAATCGGTTAACCAAATTACCGAACCGAATGCACATCCTAGGTCCCAATGAAAAGCGGACAATGTTTATTATATAAAACTCGAGTTTAATCGTTCTATCTATAAAGTATGTATATATTATTAAAAAATTAAAAATATATAAATAAATATTATTTTTTAATCATCTTTAAATAATTAAAAAACGAACAATTATTCTTTTATTTTATTTTAGTATAATGTAAGTTCTTTAATTTAATTAAGAAAATTCATTTATATTTAATTACAAAATTAAGTGCACAATAAATTATGCTTATAATCAGGGACAAATCTACATAAAAGATGAGAGAGAAAGTTTTTCTCTAACTTTAAATGATTTAATTGTATTTTAAGTTATTAATAATTTTAAAATTATTATAATTAAATTTGTATCTCTCTAAAATAATTATGGATTATTATTTTAAGATATTTTTAAATTAAATTAACAAAATTAAACTTTGACTTTTTTTAATATTTAATTACTTTTTCAAGAAATCTAATTTTAAATTAAAAATAAATATCCACTCTTTTAATTTTTATAATGTAATTAATGTTTAGAACATATTATTTTTAAAATTAATCAACTTTTTCTCATAGTTCATTCTTCGCTTCATCCTTACACATAGTTCAAGTTTATCGACTGAATTAGCATTGGTGCAGTAATAGAGTATATGATAAATTATTTATTTTATCATCCAACTTTCTTTTTATTCTTATTTTGATCACTAAAAATTTTAAAATTTTTAATTTAGTCATTGAAGTTTTGATTTGGTCATATTCGATCTTGTTGTCGTTAAATACTTAACAATGTTATGACTGGATACCCATCTTTTAAAAAATATAAACCCTAAAACTTTTATTATTTTTTTTAAAGTATCCATAATCTCGAATTATCTTTAATTTTTCAAAGATAATTTTTTTTTTAAATTTCCAACAACGAGATAATAAAAAACAAGAAAACGAGATATATAATATGATTTAGTTGTCGATAAAAGAATGTTAACCAAAAACATAACACCCAAAATGTAAGAATCTGTAATCACTCATTTTTAATCGGATTTTAGTATTTGTAGTATTATTGTAGTAGTAATATTATTAATAAAAATAGAAGAAAAAAAGGGAGAAAAAATGAAAGAAGAAAGGAGAAAAAGAAGAAGAAGAAGAAAGAAAAGGAAAAGTGATGTAGGATTAGAATCCCACATTGGTGGGAAACACCACTTTTCCTTCTCTCATTGCCTATAAAAGGAGGGGATGAGGAGCCTTTTGGAGGAGGAACCAATTGGGTGAGGGTAGTACCCTATGATCCTAATTTGAGAGTTTAGCTCTCCCTAAATTTTGGGTGGTTTGATCGAGTCCTATTTTTAGGATTTGATCTAGTTAAAATTTTTAAAGGGGGTCGTGGTAGATCTCGGTGGGAAGTTTATCAGAGTTAACCGTTCGTATTTTTAGGTATAATTTTTATCTTTGTATTTTGAATATTTTAATGAAATGTAGTTGTTTATTATTAGATTTTAATTTATGTTTTAGATTAATATTTATAGTTGTTTTTAATTTTTGTTGTAGATTAATTTTAATTTATGTTTATGTTTTAGATTAATATTTATGTATGTTTTAATTTATATTTTAGATTAGTATTAAATTTGTTAGATTAATGTTTATATTTTATGTAATTATTTTTATGTGATATATTTAATTTATTTTTATGTTTAAGTTGCATGAATGAAATATTGATTTGTTAATGCGGGTCCTTAAATTCGGTCGTAAGCGAGGCCAGTACCAATAAGATGGTAGTGGTTTGGACGCTTACCTTCGGGTTTAGGTGCTTTAAAATAAATGCGCACATTTAATTAAAAATTATTTCGATCGTCAAATTAGCCCGAAAAGTTTAATATTATTAAAGCGGTAATTATTAAAGTACCAATTTTGGGCGGTGTGGGGGTGCTAATCCTTCCCCATCCGTAACCGACTCCCAAACCCCAACTTTTTAAATCTCTGGTTTTATGGTGTTCGGTCTAACCTAAACGGCCGGTGGCGACTCCAATTTTCCAAAAATCAATTTTTAAATGAAACCTCCACGTGGAAGACATTAATTTTCAAAACAACACATCAAAAATGTTTTCCATCTTGAAAAAAAAACATTTTAGCGAAACTCGTTTTTTAAGATCGCTACAGATGGCGATTCCGCTGGGGATAAAATTTTTGTTTTTTATAAGCAAAAAGAAGTGAGTCGAGCTTTTAAAATGATTACCGCTTTACGAATATTAAAAATTTTGGGCTAAAGTGACGATCAAATTAATTTTCAATTGAATTTGCGCTTTTATTTTTCTGCATTTAAAATTGACATCTAAACCCATCATTTTAAGTGGGGGGAAAAGGCTAACGCTTTCGTGGAGATATCGTTCTCCCGTGTAGGCCCTAGCCGAAGTACCTTCGGGGCTCCATTACCTTATGCTTTCGTGAGGATATCGTTCCTTCGTATGGGCATAAGTGAACGAGTATCCCTGAATTGAACCCGGTCAAGATGAGCCTATAATGGGTGATGATCGGGGGCCTTGCTACTCTTAGTAGAGGATAGCTCGGACAATTCGGGTCCCCCTTTAGCACCAACACTGCATATAGAGAACTAGATCACCCATCCCACTAGAGCCATGCGGATACCCTAAGTGAACTAGACGAGATATCTAGGGTTGCCTTTCTCTGTTTACTGTTACGCAAATTTATTTTTCTGAATTTATTTTTGCGTTTATTATTTTATCCGGTACTAACTTGGTATTTTCATGTTTTCATTTTCCTTTTGCATGCATCATCACTTTTTTTGCATTGCACTAGGAGGTAATGATTCGAGTGGTTCATCTTACATAGGAAACTTTCACCATGGAAAAGAGGTATCTAAAAAACTCAACCCTAGTGTTAGAAACCGATCAGAGACACCGATTAAAGAATAAGTTTCTGTCACAATCAATCAGACCCCTTACTC
Source organism: Abelmoschus esculentus (assembly GCA_035048815.1). NCBI lineage: Eukaryota > Viridiplantae > Streptophyta > Magnoliopsida > Malvales > Malvaceae > Abelmoschus > Abelmoschus esculentus. The sequence continues at coordinate 6,301,901 of JAUCBN010000007.1, read as the reverse complement.
CTGTTAAAGGACGACCGAAGATCCTGAGACAATAGTCTACCGGACGTCAACACCAGGTAATGATCATGCCTTTATTTGGGTCTACATCAGAATGTCAGTCTGGAATTCTAAGCCAACGTGAAGGATTCCAAGCCAACGTGAAGGATGTAACAGAAACCAAAGTTGGATAAATTGCTTATCAGAGACATAGAATCGATATCATCACACCATATAAAGGTCGAGCTAGAATCAAATATAGAACACCAAGAACATATGTAACAAAAAACCTCAAAGAGCCTAACAACGTAAGGGTTGGTCGAAGATGCAGAACCGGTACCATTCTCCGTCCAGGGTTTGAGTTAGAGTCAGATATCGAACGTCGGTTTGATAAGGTAATGAATTGAATTTCCAAGGGCGTCAATGGAGAAACAATTTTTATCAGACTACAAGAACATGATCAGTACCTTACCGACCTATTTTACAAGGATCGAGATCACCATTCAGGGTTATCAAAGATGATTTAAAACTTTGGAAGGAGAATCAGTGAGAAGAAGCCGTAACTAGGGACACCGACACTATAAGGTTGTTTAGGTTTTGACCAAGACCATTGTTAGATAAATCTCGAGACAGAGATTTAGAAGGATAATCAGAAACGTGACCAGGTCAACCAAGGAGACCGAAACACATGATGCAACAGAGATTCCTATATCAAGCAAGCAACTTAGAGCCATAGGGAATAGGAATTAGGGCTAGTACTTATGTATAGGACTAGTTCCCTCAATGTTGTAATGGACCCTCTATTTCCCGTGAAAGTAATCCAGTAGGGTGATTACCAACAGGAATCAATACCTTTGTTTGCATACATTTTGTATCATTTGCATCCGCATCTGCATCTGTATCATACATGCATTTGACTATTTTTGATATCATTTTAACTGTATGCATCATTTACATCTGCATCACACATGCATTTTCATCTCACTCGATACTAGAGGAAGCAAATGGAGGACCGTATAGCAACATAAAGAAGGGGCAAAATAGTTGAAAAAATCGTCTCAAAGACGTCACACAAAACATCAACATTCAGATTCCTATGACGTATACCGAGTTGTTTTTGATCCTCATCAAGAGCTGCCAACACTTGTCCAATCCAAATAAAAAAGGACCCATATACACTTAATTATGATGTCAATATCGTGTGGGAAGCACAAGTTACAAGATCGAGAATTACGAAACCATGATGAGCAAGGTCCAAAGTTTGATTGAAGCCGATAGTTCGAGTTTCGAAGTATGATGATAGAGATAGATCCGGGAGGTTCAGACTTCTCAGTTGAACATTCAAACAGAAAATTTTATGCATATTTGTTTAAATTCATTTTTTACATTCTTTAATATTTTATTCATTTTAAGGAAGTAGCTCCTACTCTCCTATGTACACATAACAAACTTTTTTTTAACATGCATGTACACATCATTACACACTTGATCCATGAAATTTCAGATGTGATAGCATATTTGCTTCAAACTCAAAGACCGACTATAAGGTTTTGTATATTCAGGAGAGACTGAATGTTGCGGGATATTGCAAATGAGAGTTTCTGCTAGTCTAGTAAGGCAAACAAAGGAACAAAATGAGCGTATAGATAATGGGCAGCTCCCATTTTTAGGAAATTTCCTTCTCAGGCACTTGTTGATCAAGATCCTTGAATCGAGAATCGATCTTAAACTTCTATCCCCTGAACACCTTCTCAGGATATCCTTGAATGAGACGATGAATGACATTCTCTCACCACACCAGAAAAGGAGGACAAGATCAGACAAATTAGATATTGAAATAAGAAGATTATCAGCAAGAAATAGTCGAGAGCTAAGACACACACAAAAGAGAGAGAGAAAAAAAAAGAAAAAAGAAAAAAGAAAGAAAGAAAGTGAATGACAATCGGAAGGCCGAAACGAGTCTGAATCAAGTAAAAGGGGATTTTGGCAGAGCACAACGTTAGGAGATCACATAAAGGTGATTGAATCCAAGCAATATCAACAAGATGCACAAAGACAATCGAGTTCAAGCAGTGAATAATCGAAAAATACCTCAATCTGGTGACGCATCTAGAAACTTAAAAGAGGAAAAAGAAATGTGAAGGAAATAATGTTGTACACGCTTCATTCATATCAGACAATTCAGAATCAGAAATCCAGCAGCAGGAACGAGGTAAAGATGGAAAAAAGAATCCTCATTCTAGATACCTCAAGATCTCACAAATTTACACAGAAACAAATATCGAAGCACATCCGAGATAAGTCAGCCTGAAGATTGCCAATTTCGGAAAAGAGAATGAACTCTAGGGTGAAAACCTAAAACAGGCAGTCTAGAGCGACTCAAAAAAATAGAAGTAAACATATCACAAATACAAATACATTTACTGTACACACTTCATATTCAGATTAAACAATTCAGAAGCAAAAATTCAACTAGAGGAAACGAGGCAAGGAGAAACAAAGAATCTTCATTTTGAATACCTCACAATCACACAGATTTGCACAGAAGCGAATATCGAAGCCATCAAAGACAAATCGGCCTGAAGATTGTCATTTTCAGTGAAAAAAGAAAAAAGAAAAAGAAAAAAAAAGGAAAAGAAAAAAGGAAAAAGATGAAAGAAAATAGAAAAAAGAAAATATATTAGAAATACATATACCAAATACAGAAACCTTTTTACACCGATCATGGACTCAGCTCTTACAAGCTTTCAAAGATCATTCTGATCATTCAGTGATGTCCAAACTAAATGAGATTATTTTCAGATTACACTTTCGCCCAAAGGTTAACCTTGCTTCAAGGAATGTCGAGCTTCGAAGTGCCTGATCGACACCTAAATGAGGGAAAGATGGGGCAGGATGAGAAAAAGAGATAATGAGTGCCACCAAAAAGGGGTAGCCTCTAGGAAGGGAATTGTTCCTTTTGAAAGCCCGAGAATCTAGAAGAGACTAGGCATTTGCTTATATCCCCGTAATTAACGAGGATCTTTTAAATATACTCTTCGTTAGAGTTTTTCTTTGCCAGATTGGGGCAAATATGTCATTGCATTTGATATTCAGGAAGACAAATATGTTTTAAATACTTTTTGCAATGAGCTTCCAAATTTCATACATTTTCCAAAATTTTTATTGCATATTGAAATACATGCAAAAAAATTCATTTTTCCAAGAATTGAAAAAACTGAGAGTCAACCTCCGGTGAGGTACCTTGACGAGCACATAAATGAAATCAGGACACAGAGACGTCCAATCAACCATTATACTGATCTAGAAGAGAATATAAAGAATACAAGTGGGGCACCATTATCCGTAAAATGACAAAAATCAGAGCTTAAATTAGAAAAGACTAGAGATGTTATTAAGATTGACAAAGTTTGGTTAACAAAGTTTATTAGGTCAACCGAATGAGAACCGAAGCCTCAATTTTTTTTGAAACAGAGTTAACAGGAAGCTCATGCATCATTGTATACCTATAGATAGGTTACATCTGTACATTACATTATACTTCATGACCACATACATTGTAAAAATGCTCATGCATCATCCTTTTTTATTAACAATCTTACATGAAAAGACAGATAATTGTCAAAGAAGATGACCTCAACAGAGATTCCATGCGCTCGAGTGCCTCCTTCCAATAGAAAGAAGGAAGAGAAGAAAGATAGGACCAGAAAGGTCAACATTTGAGATTTGTAGACCGTTATATTTGATGAACCTCTTTCGATGACCAAATGGAGAGAACCGGGTCATCATCCAAAAAAAAGAAGAAGAAGATAGAAAAAGAAATTAAATTGAGCTCCAGAGTTTGAGCCCAACAATTAGATGAGAGTACTATCATTGAAACAAAGAAGAAAAAAAACTGAGAAGACCGAGAGCTAAGACTAGCAGGTCATAGAAATCGAGACATTGGGGGCAATCCAGACACCCCAAACATTCAGAGAAAACATTGGTAGCCTTCCTAACGCGAGTCCTGAAGAAACAGATTTTTTGGTAGTCTCTACAGACGTGAGTCCCGATTCACAGAAAACATTGGCAGTCTTCCCGGCATGAGTCCCGATTCAGAAAAAAGATTGGCAGCCACTTTGGCATATGTCTCGAAGTAATAGATTTTTTGGCAGTCTCTATAGACGTGAGTCCCGATTCAGAGAAAACATTGACAGTCTTCCCGACATGAGTCCCGATTCAGAAAAAAGATTGGCAGCCACTTTGGCATGAGTCCCGAAGTAATAGATTTTTTGGCAGTCTCTATAGACGTGAGTCCCGATTCAGAGAAAACATTGGCAGTCTTCCCGGCATGAGTCCCGAAAGACTTGGAGATGAAGGTTCCATACAGAGGGTACCAACATGATTCGATTCCCACAAAAAGAGAATTTACAGCAGTTCTATATAGAAAGAACTTGCACACACCAAACACAAAAATTCGAAGCTCTATACAGAAAGAGCTCTCACTGGATAAGTTCATCCATGACGTGACGGTTTTATACAGGAGAAACCGACGACATCAAAGAAGAGGGGTTCTATATAGGAGGGACCCTATCTTCATTTTTGTTTCTGAGATCGAAGCTTTATATAGGAGAGGCACACATCTCGAGACTTTAGAGTGAAAGGTTTTATATAGGATAAGCCCTAACTCCGGATCCAAAAGTAAGAGTTCTATACAAGAGGAACCTTATTTTGCAAGATCTATCCTAACGCAGAAGGTTTTATATAGGAGAAACCAACAACGTAGAAGACATGGAGTCTCATACAAGAGGGACCCCTATCTTCGTCACCGTCTCTGAGCGAAAGCTCCATACAAGAGGGGCACGTAACTCGAGGCTTTAGGGTGATGGTTTTATACAGGAGAAACCAAAACTTGGGATCTAAAGATAAAAGTTCTATATAGGAAGAGCTTTTGTTTTACAAGATCTGCTCGAAAGGCGAATGGTCATATACAGGAGTGACCTACAGACATCAGAAGGCGAACAAGTTCGATACAGAAGGGACTTACGAGCCTGAAGACTCGGTCAAGGAAGGTGGAGAGTTTCAGAAAAACACATCATTCCAAGACCACTGACAGAGAAGTCGGTTAAAAATGAGTGTTTTTTATCTTTGCTTTGTTCTCGTTTCACAAGAAAAAGCAAAGAGGGGCAACTGTAATCACTTATTTTTAATCAGATTTTAGTATTTGTAGTATTATTGTAGTAGTAATATTATTAATAAAAATAGAAGAAAAAAAGGGAGAAAAAATGAAAGAAGAAAGGAGAAAAAGAAGAAGAAGAAGAAAGAAAAGGAAAAGTGATGTAGGATTAGAATCCCACATTGGTGGGAAACACCACTTTTCCTTCTCTCATTGCCTATAAAAGGAGGGGATGAGGAGCCTTTTGGAGGAGGAACCAATTGGGTGAGGGTAGTACCCTATGATCCTAATTTGAGAGTTTAGCTCTCCCTAAATTTTGGGTGGTTCGATCGAGTCCTATTTTTAGGATTTGATCTAGTTAAAATTTTTAAAGGGGGTCGTGGTAGATCTCGATGGGAAGTTTATCAGGGTTAACCGTTCGTATTTTTAGGTATAATTTTTATCTTTGTATTTTGAATATTTTAATGAAATGTAGTTGTTTATTATTAGATTTTTATTTATGTTTTAGATTAATATTTATAGTTCTTTTTAATTTTTGTTGTAGATTAATTTTAATTTATGTTTATGTTTTAGATTAATATTTATGTATGTTTTAATTTATATTTTAGATTAGTATTAAATTTGTTAGATTAATGTTTATATTTTATGTAATTATTTTTATGTGATGTATTTAATTTATTTTTATGTTTAAGTTGCATGAATGAAATATTAATTTGTTAATACGGGCCCTTAAATTCGGTCGTAAGCGAGGCCAGTACCAATAAGGTGGTAGTGGTTCGGACGCTTACCTTCGGGTTTAGGTGCTTTAAAATAAATGCGCACATTTAATTAAAAATTATTTCGATCGTCAAATTAGCCCGAAAAGTTTAATATTATTAAAGCGGTAATTATTAAAGTACCAATTTTGGGCGGTGTGGGGGTGCTAATCCTTCCCCATCCGTAACCGACTCCCGAACCCCAACTTTTTAAATCTCTGGTTTTATGGTGTCCGGTCTACCTAAACGGCCGGTGGCGACTCCAATTTTCCAAAAATCAATTTTTAAATGAAACCCCCACGTGGAAGACATTAATTTTCAAAACAACACATCAAAAATGTTTTCCAACTCGAAAAAAACATTTTAGCGAAACTCGTTTTTTAAGAGCGCTACAGAATCTGCATATTTATTTGTACCATCAGATTCAGGTGAGAGACTTTAAAATCATTTATGTAATTAATTAAATATTTGTGCATTTTTCTTAGGACAATGTATATTCCATAGCTCTACCGGACCATTTAGATGTTCCACTAGTTTAGCGCTGTAAAAGCAATTAAAGGATACAATCTATGGTTTACACGAGTATTTATAGTTTGGAAGGTCCTATAATAAAAGAAGCTTAAAAATATGTTTATTAATATTTAAATTTATGATTATTTATAGTTTTAAAAGTATTAAATTTTAATAATAAATGGGTCTTAAAAATATCTTTATTAATATTTAAATTTGTTATTGAGTTGTGTTTTATATAATTTTGAGATAATAGTAGAAACTTTAATTTTTATTTAAAGAATGAATTATATATATTTTTGAATCAGTAAATAGTGATTACAATAGTATCTGCTTATGGTTGAGTCGCTCAATCACTCTACTAGCATTGTTAGTGCTCGACCCCGTGATCTCTAGGAACAACAACCGTTCTTTTAACCACTGAAGCTAGATGGTTCATGTAAGAATAAATTATATTAGGATCAGTGTATCACGTGCGTCGAACACCGTTGAACATCATTAATATCGAACATCATTGGACATTATTAAATTGATTAATAAAAATTAAAAATCTCATGGATTCATTGTATAATTAATTTAATTCAAATTTTATTTTAAATAATTTATAATTATACGTTGAGTCCTTAAAATTTTTAATTTTTATTAATCGATTTAATAATATTTAACGGTGTTTATCATTAGTGATATTTAACAATGTTCGACGTCGATTACAAAATTTTTCATTATATTAATATATGAAAATAAGTATCAAAGAGAGATCGTGGTCGTGGTCAACGTTCATGTCCGTTAACACTCTTTAATCCGCCTAACCGTGTGCGCAGCCCACAATTACCGGCAGCTTCTAATTAATTCCATGGCCATCTTAGTATAAAGACTTAAATGCGTCATAGGGTTACAAACAATGTAGGTTTTCTTCTCAAATAATTAAAGAAATTTAATTATTTTGAAATGAAGAAAACAAAGATAATTGAAGATATTGTTAAGTAGTTATGTTATATGATAAGTGTTGCTATTAGTTTGATTTTTAAATATTTTAAAAATATATATTATTTTGAAGGAATTTTTAAAAATAATAATAAAATGTTATATTTTAATACAAAAAACTGTGTAAAAATGTTACACACAACCCTTCGTATTTAAATTATAAAATATAAAACTTAAACTCTAAATTATAATCATTAACATAAACTTCTAAAACTAAACAATAATCTAAATATTTAAACGATTTGTATAAATTTTACGTATCAAAGTTTTTTTAAAAAATAGGTAAAATTTTGATATACATGTGTAAATTTTATACAAATATGCATATTTAGACTATAAACTCAAATCTTAAATTCTCGACTCTAACCTTAAAAAACTGGACCATAAACTCTGAACCATATATCCTAAATTTTAAACCCTAAAACTCAAACACTTAAATTAAACCTTTTAACCCCTAAAGCTAAAAGAGTTATACAAACTAAAATTTATCAGATTATATATCAAAATTTTTTATGAAAAATATTGAAAGGAATTTTCTTTTTTGAACGAAGAACATGGAAAGGGATGAATAGATATGAGTCTGATTTGATAAGAAATGAAATTAAAGGGAGAATAGGAATTAATTAAATGGTGGAAAGTGAAGAAATGTCCAAGGGCACCGCTAATGGCTGTGGCCACCCTCTCCTCTGTAGAGACATGTCATTTTCTCATCTCCACACACCTTTAAGAATACCTTTTTCCTTTGTAGGCCCTCAATACTTTTTAATTCTCAAAATTTACCCCCTTTTTCCCCACAAATTACAAGTCGCTGAGTAGGACAAATCTTTAGCCCTTTCTCTACACCTTATCTCTGCCTACCACTTGCAGGATCTGCTGGATCATTCTTTCGTGCAAAGCTCTAAGGGTATAAAGAGACCTGCCCTGGCTAATTCCACCAAGGAGGAGAGGAACTTTTCAAGTGTTGTAGTAATATTTTGCATATAAGCTCCGTTGGTTGGTTAGTTCATGGAAATAGCAGGCATGAGCAACGACAACATCGCTAACGTTGACCTCGACGACGACAACAACAGCAACAGTGGTAGCAGTGGCAAGGATGAGCACGAGCAAGACATGGTGATGCCTGGTTTTCGGTTCCATCCTACGGAGGAAGAACTTGTGGAGTTCTACCTTCGCCGTAAGGTAGAGGGAAAGCGCTTCAATGTCGAACTCATTACTTTTCTTGATCTATATCGCTATGACCCTTGGGAGCTTCCTGGTATATATAGATGTGTGTGTGTGTCTGTGTCTATTTCCTCTCTAGTAATTGCTATCATGCTTTTTTCATACATACATTTATATCGATCCAGAAACAATCAATAAGTCACATGATTCTTGTTGTTGTTTTTTGTATATTTGATTTTCTGGGGCGTTTCTCGTCAGCCATGGCAGCGATTGGGGAGAAGGAATGGTTCTTCTACGTGCCTAGAGACCGGAAATACAGAAACGGGGATCGACCCAATCGTGTTACGACTTCAGGCTACTGGAAGGCCACGGGAGCTGACCGCATGATCCGAGGAGAGAATTCTCGATCCATTGGCCTCAAGAAAACCCTAGTCTTCTACTCTGGGAAAGCTCCCAAAGGCATCCGAAGTAGTTGGATTATGAACGAGTATCGCTTGCCTCACCACGATACCGAACGCTATCAAAAGGTACGTTTCCATACTAGAAAACTAGTTTGAGTGTCCAAACCCTAATTTCTCTTTTCGAAAACTCAAGCTTCAACTCCTTTACAGATTCTCCTAGAACTTATTACTGTTGAAAACAACTTCAATTTTGAGCCCCAAAGTTTCAGTTTTTGTCTAAATCCTCATGTTTCAGGCTGAAATATCGCTTTGTCGTGTCTACAAGAGACCCGGAGTCGAAGATCATCCGTCGCTCCCCCGGAATCTTCAAACAAGAGGGCAGCACACAGAAAAGAGATATCCCCAGGTGCAAGATGCAGCTCAACAAGCCATGGAAAGGTTTCAAGGGTTTATAGGAGGACAATCACAGCAAATAGAGATCGAAAAGATAATTGAGACTGATGGGAGTAGTAGTACTACTTCTGATGCTACAACATCTCTCGGACTTTTCCAGCAGAATGCGTACCGTCAAATGGCTCCCATACCATCCGGGATAATGGAAGAGGAGGGTCTGATCTTTAATCATCAGTCTAAGCAAGGCTGCACTTCTTTATTCCCTAACTCCCCAACTCTCTTTCCGATGGGCTCGTCTTCAGTTTCATCGAATGCCGTCAACGATCTTCACAGGCTAGTAAGCTACCAAATGAATCAGCTGCAATACTATAGTACTTATCATCATCAACAACCACAACAACAACAATCCGAGTTTTCGATAATTCCCCCACAATCACAGGCTCAGGCACAACAGCTTTCAGTCAACATGCTACCCGGCTCGCTTCCGCCAACGACCTTCTCGGATCGGCTGTGGGAGTGGAGTCCAATCCCAGAACCAAATAGGGAGTACAATAACCCTTTCAAGTAATAGATATGTATTGCATGTGTCTACTGGTATCATTTGTGTCCAGTCTCTAGAGTCTAGTCCTTTATTTCTCTGCTAGAATTTGATCAGACATAACTCATATCCTTCAAGATTAGCACAGCTGTATTAACTATTTGGTTCTGAATTAGGGTTTCAGACTCCAACTTTAGGAAGGAGCTTATATTGTTATCACTTAGTGCTGTGGTCATACATCTTGAAGATAAAATCATGTATCCCAAGCATCTGAATCATATCAATGCACTCTTAAGGTCAGAACTAGATCTCTTTAATCTTCAAAACATCAGCATTGAAGACATAAAAGATGGTCTTACTGATGATGTTTTTCTTGTTCTTGCATTGCATCATATTCGATCATACATCAAATTCCAATACTCGTTTCGATGAATTTAATTAGTTGTTGGATTTGGAGACGACGTTTAAAGAGCATATACAGAGAGAAGATGGGTAATCTGGTGTAGTTGTTTGCAGTGACTGAGGTTATAGGGCATAGCTGTATTGTAATGTAGGCACTGCAGCCACTGGTAGTCTTTATTGTTGCTGCAAATGCAAAGTCAGGAAAATCCGCATGTGCACACTTTGCGGTGGGCGTGGTTCCATCACTGCGGTGGCCTTTTGGAATTTCAGTTTAGAGCTACAAGTAGAGAGGTCCATGGTGCGGGCATCCGTTTCCTCCTACGAGTCTATGCCTTAATACTTCATTACTAGCCCATCTCTGCATCTCTCAGCCGATGGAAGTAGATAAATGCAAAAATGGACATTCCAAATTAAAGAAACGGATTAGTTTATAGGACGAAACATTAGATTTTTAAATAATATTTAAATTAGTTGATCATTAAATTAAATAGTAGTGATCATAACTTTTTAAAAGATCTAACTATATTTTTTACCGACCAAAAATAAATATATATAGTTGACTACCTAGGCAGCACCAAAATAAAATCACAATTAGCTTTGACGATATCCTATGAAACTAGTTGATTAACAATTGCCAAAATTAGAGATTCTCGAGAACAAACATATTTGGTCCGATGGTTAAAATGTTTATTTTTATTTTTTAATATTTTCTCTAATTATAAGTTCTAGATTCACTATGATTATCAATACTCATCATATCTCAACGGGGCTTACTGAAACTGTTATTTCTCAACTGGTTTCTTTAATAGAAAAAAAGGGTTTCTTCGTAAAAAAAAAAGTCAATGTAAGAATTAAGGCCTAACTAAAATGTACCAGAACATGCAGTAACAGACGATGTCAAGACCAGAAACAATCAGTTCCAGCAAACTGAACATAACAACGAAATCCGACAGCAACTGAAATCCTGCAGAACCTAAAAGCACAAGAAGGGATACAGAAAAAAGCTGAAACAGCAAAGAAACTCATCTCCAACAGGCAACAGGGATGTCAATCCCAAGGCGCAGCAGGCACGAACATCGACCAAAAAGGGTACCACAATATTAGTGAGCAGTGAGCACACACGTTCAGCACGGAACACCGTGGCAGCAGACGCACAAAATGAGGAACTCCTCAAAATCAAGGCACCCGAGGCGAAATGCACTCCCCAGCTGGAGCCAACTTCGGCAGCATCCGACCAATGCCTCTCTTGGCCATCTTACCGGTAGGGGTGTAATTGTAAATGAGCAAAACTTAAACGAATAACATCGTGTTCGAATATGTCTATTTATTTTTGAAGTTTAGTATTTTCGTTTAAATTTTTAATTTATGTTTGTGTTCATTTATTTAAATTTTAAGAGTTCATACGGCGTTTACGAATATGTTTGTTAAAGAAAATAATAAATATATGTTACTAGTCCTAAGCTCCTCGTGCTATATAGTTTAAACTTCAAAATTCACCATATGTTTAATTTAGTCCCTAACTTCACCGTTATTCAAAATGTAAAAATGAAAAAGAGGAATAAAATAAATAAACCTATAAATGAGCTTGTTCAGGAATCTAAACAAATCGAACATATCTTAATTTATTTATATCCGTTCGTTTATTAAATAAACAAGTCAATGCGGTCATCCCAAATAAGACTTTGACTTATTAAGAACAAGAACTAAGTATATATTAGAGTAGAATATTGCAGAAAGAAATTATTATAATTATAGAATTTTGAAAGTATTTACATTTATTTTCTGCAATATTAAAAAATAACTAATTATTGACGGTCTTTGTCCGTAAGATATATATTTTTATAATATTTTAATAATATCAATAGTATATATATATAAAGAAACGCTAAAAGTTCAAGGTCCTAGATTGTTACTTGTGTGATTATTACTTCAATTGGATAAAAAAAATCATATGGATAGCTACAAGCATATCATAGATATAAGCACTATAATTGTTTAATATTGAGTAATTGATATTATAAAAATAAAAAAAAATTATAACATAATAATATTATATAAAAAACGATTCGATTATAATACATATTTAGATTTTCGATGTGATTTTAATTTTAAAGAAAGTTGAAGGATTTTAGTTTAAATATATTGTGTTGGAGATATTTTCTAATAAAATGGATATTGCATTCACTTTTTGATGTCGAAAAAAGAGTGATTTAAAATTTTTAAGTAAAAGAATCGTTAATATTGTTGGTTGATAGTGACCGTCACCGACGATAATCAAGGATGACGGTAAGTACATGTCCGGTGAAATTTTTTGGTCAAATTAATATTTTGTCTAAAATTTACATGCGAAAAATAAAAGTTAATCTTTTAACTAACATATCATATCATTAAACGAACCGAGTTAATTACTTAGTAGCCAAAATATTATGAATTGATAATAAAAAGTGATCAAAATATAATAAATCATATGTAATGTTTTTAAAACTGATAAACAAAGGGGAATATATATTTAACAGAAGTGACCAATTCAGTAGTTTACTCTTTTGTTTAATATCTTGTTACTGGTTGAGGTGTCTTTCCCGTTACATTTTTTTAAAATTTATTTCCAATGGTCGAGATGCTCCCTTTTCAAATCCAACGGTTGAGATGCATTTTTGTATTTTTTTTATTTATGATAAAGTTATAATGGTCACTAAATTATCAATTTTATTAAGTGTTGATACGAGAGCTTGGATAAAATTATTTAATAGTTCAATTAATCTTTTATATTTATACATTTAATTATTATACTTTTAATTTAAAAAATTAGAAACTTAAGCTCATTATTTGTAAATTTTATCATCTTAGTCCTGTTTTTAATTAAAAATATTTTTTAAAAAATAGAACTAAACTCATAGTATTTGTTAATGATGAACCTAAATTTATTATTATTTTTTTAAATTAAGAAAAAATTAATTAAATTTATAAATTTATAAAATTAATTATGTTATTAAACTAATTTACCTTAATTGACAAGTCTAGTTAACCCATTTAGCGACAGAGTTCAGTGACCATCTTGTAATAAAATTGATAATATAGTGACCATATTGTAATAATTAAAGGTTTCGTTATCAAAATGAACATTAAAACATAGTTTACCGATCATTTATAAACTTTACCCTTTATTTTAGAAAGGTTTGTGTGGGGGACTCGAGTCTTAGAAGTTCAAAATTGAATCTAAAACCCTCGCTTACAGAGACATTGGGGGGTTCAGGCAGCAGCACAGCGAAGGTTTTGACTGAAACTCCAAAGCACTGAAATTTCATAATGATGGTGGCGGGGATGGAGGTTCCTGTCATTGGCAGCGACTCCATTAAGTGGATTGACCTCACAATTCCTTCATCCATCTTCCACCTTGGCGACGGCGGTTTCGCTCCCCTCACGGTGGATTCCGCCTCCGCCACTTACATCGACGGAGATGATCCTTTCTATCTCATTTGGTATGTATGTTTTATTCTCTACATTAGTTCATCAACATAAGCATTGTTACTTCTTTTATTTTCATAAATTCTTATTCCTATCTTGTTCGCGACCATCAGCCGAATCCATATGGGTCAACCGAATGTTCTGGAAATCTTCAAGCTCTCGCAGGAATTCCCTCACAACACTGGGCTCCGCCTTAGTTTCGGTCACCCACTCTCGCCTTTCGTTTTTGTTAGCGCCCATCCAACCAAGTCGCACTACTTGCTTTATACTGTGACAGTCTCGGGGATTGCTTATTTTGTTAAACTTTCCAAGGATTTGACTTCCTTTTGCTCCATGGACGAACTTGTAGAACTTGATGTGCGCGTTTATTCTAACTGTAATGAGCCAATTACTTGTATGGCTGCAAACCCTGGATGTCTTTTGCTTGGGAGAAATGATGGATCTGTTACTTGTTACCAACTTGGCTCGCTTCACCAAACTGCTCCTGGTATCTATTCCTTTTACAGCTTGGTCCGATTTTGTTTTGCCATGGTTGTTAATTGTATGAAAACTTGCTGACTCTTAACTTTCCCAATTTAGGTTTTGTATCTGAACTGCGTGATGATTCAGGAGTTAGCCTAGGTCGATTTTGGGGTTTCATGTCAAGGTATGTTTTTCTATTTCGAGCAATATCTATGCATACATACACACAAGCATGTACCTATCTAACAATTAGTGCACTTCTTTGGGGAATGTATGTCCAGTGGACTTGTCTGTTTTAATGATCTATATTTGGCGAAAATTTGGCATGATCCATCAAAATGTGCTTTAAGGCTGTATTTGAATCATGGGGAACATATGGAAAACATTGAAATGTATTAAATGTGAAAGAATTGGAAGTATGGTATATGGGGGAAAACGTTTTCCAATCTTGTTCGAGTGTGAAGGAAACATGAGCATAAACTATTGAACTACTGAAGGAAGAGGATTCCAGTTTTTCATTTTAAAATACCGTTCCCATGTTGTTTCCTTCATTTTTTCTAACATCCAAAATAACATTAATTGTCTTTCTCAAGGATGATTTCAGATTCGACTTATGTGGTGTTTATTTACATGTTAAAGGAGAAGCTCCTACATGTTAAAGGAAGAGGAAACTTGAGCATAAACTATTGAACTACTAAAGGAAGACAAATAATTTACCTACTCAATGCTGATATGAGTTTCCAAAATTATTTTCTTTATGTAATGTTTACTTCTATACCCCAAGACCTGACTCCTGGGTTCTTGGTGGATAACTAAGAATTGTGTTGGAAAGATTTTTGGAGTGAGAACTTTTTTTGAGTAATTGTCATCTCAATAAGTTAATTTTCTCTAGTACAAGCTCCATATAGTGTGTATCATAGTCCTAATAGGAGTATGATTCTTGCTAGAGCTCTAATCAGCCTTTAGATACATGTGAGTGTAGATGTATGAATGGATCTGAGACCACGTAACCCATATTACGACTATAATAGAAAGCATCAAACTTATGTTTTGAATTTTATGCTTGATTTGATTATATCTGTGTCACTATCATTGTTTTCTCTTCTAATATAGGCTAGTTTTCTTCATATGTTATGCAGGGGTAGGGTTGTTGGGGCTGTCCAGGATTTAATAATAAAAGAGATTCTTGGGAAAAGAGTTGTATTTGTGCTTCATCATGATGGGATTTTACGAGCATGGGATCTTTTATCTCACAACAGAATTTTAAGTCATGCGATGGTTGTGCCAACATCACTTGAAGGTGATCCTTCCTCCTGATTTCTTCTATAACTGTGTTTTAGCTTACATTATGTCCTTCTCCATATGTTCCTGTTTTATAGCTTCTCCTGTCGAGGGGAGAATGGCTTTCCTTTAACCTTTGGAAGTAAACATAATGCTGAATGAAAGCCTTTCTGAGATAGGGATCAACTGGTGTATTTCTCTTGATCTCTTAATCTCATGGTAGTTTCTAGTGATTGCAGAAAACCAATGTTGTTTCCCCACAGAAGCCATCTTCTGATTGTTGAAAACCCTACATTCAAATTTATGTCTCAGAAATTAGATTTATTTAGTATCACATGTAATGACCTTTGAGGAAGGATTTCAGCATTTATTTGCTTTTTATGTTCACAAGTGAGAGTACGTGCAATAGGATTTGTTGCCTCTCTCAGGTTCTTATTGATTGAATTTGCTGTTGGCAATTCCTGGTTAAACCTTGTTGATTGTTGTACTTGCTCACTATAGTTTTGACGTTATAGCAGAGGCTACATATCAGCATCAAGAGTTGTGTGTACATTGAAGACGGATGTAAATAGCTATATTTACCTAATTTCCTTCTATAAAATTATAGTTGACTTTTTAGCTTTTTAATTATTGGGATGATCCAGATGAGTTTGATATTGATGGTCTTCCATGTATCTGGTGTTGCTATATTGCATTTTTGTCCTTAAAAGTCAATGTCTAGTAATTTCAAAAACCTTTTACATTAAATTGGAGCACTTGGGGGTTCTTGTAATTAAAAAATGCTTCTATATGAGGGAATAACCATTTTTTTTTTTCTGAAACACAAACTTTCCAACACCCACTTCTAAATGATGTTCTTGCTACCCCGAAATTACACTGCAAACTTTCTATAATGTTTATGAGTTCTTTCTCGTATAAAGTACATCTCCATGTTTTATTGTTTCTTGCAATTGCAGGAGCTACACCCACAAGGTTATGGTTGGGTGACTCTAACAATGATTCAAACATTGTTCCTTTGGCCATCTTGTATAAGAGTACTTTGGTATGTATTTCTGAATTGACTATTGGGTAAAATAACATTATGCTAGGAATGAAGAATTTTCTGCTGAATATTTTATTGTTAACCTTAACTAGATAGGCCTTATCCCGAATTTAAGCTATCTAATATAAAATAAGCCTTTATAGACAACCTGTCATTAGGAGAACCAGAAACTCAAAGAGTAGGGCTTTCAAATGTTTTGAAGGAGAAAGATGGTTGCTATGGGTCATTATAGCTTTTTCTTATCACCCCAGAAAATGTCACACACACAAAAAACTTCTGTGGAACTACTGAGTGAGATAAAAAAAATACAATAAGTAGGTAGTGATTTTGAGCGTGAGCAGCTATTAGAAGTTCAGATAATGCTTAAGTAGCCAGTGATGGGGTTGATCAAAGAAATGAATCACACAGTGACTTGTGAGATCCAATGACAAGTAAATGATCAATTTTGGGGATTGTGGTCCTTTGGTTATCTTCTATTGTAAGTTAAAGGATTAGGTAATTGTTGTGGCAATTGGTTAAAAATTTCTATTCCTATAGGTTTTGGAGAAATCTTAAATCTTTTGTTGTTATTATTTATTTATAATTTAGTAAAGTTGATTGGGAATATTTTTTTGCTGCATTCTTCTATGTATTTACTACTGTTGCATGCTCATTTAGCATATTCTCCATGAAAATGTTAACATATTCTAGGAGTCATTTTTGCAAAAAAAAAAAGGACCCTAAGTTTCTAATTTTATATTATTAATACTGTTCACATAAGACAAGGGTGCCAGTAACTTGTTCTGCTCTTTGCTTCAATGTTCATTGATTTCTTGGTTTACATTTAAGGAAGTTGGCATGGAGATGATTTATGTTTATGGTCTCTGCTGTTGTACGGGGGACAGGACTGTCTTGTCTGTTGATTCTTCGGTCAAAAACTTTCCTTTGGATGAGGTAACAAACTGGTTTTCCCATTCTGCCATTCAGTGCACCCTTTCTCCCTCTCTTTTATGATTTTTTTGGTTTAACATTTGTTTAAAATTGACATGATAATTTTTTGGATATCTTGCTGATCCAATTTTTTCAGGGGGGGTGCATTGATGTCAAACTTACATCAGACAGGATCTGGATATTAAAGGATAATGGATTGGCATGCCACCACCTTTTCAACAGTAGTACTATGTGAGGCTTGACATGCCTAACCACTGGAAGCTATTTACTAACGGTCTTACCATAATTTATTGTGCCGCATGATTTTGCAGTACTCATGGTTAGACATAGGGTGGCTTTAATGTGTGAATCATATAGTTTTCTATGATATGGTTGTGTTATATGTGTCCCTACATTCTTTGGTTAAACATCATAATCTTTCATGCTCGGTGGTCTGTCTCTTTGTGTATTGTACATTAAGCATAAGTAGTTAAGGGTTACAGATAGGGCTAAAGCACATACAAACAACCTAGACATGTTAGTTGGATAGTCGGGTTGATTTTGGGCCAGATCAATTTGGATTTTAGAATTTTCAGGTTATTTCGGGTTCATGTTATTTCTGTCTCGAATCAGTTATGGGTCCTTTGTGCTTACCACTCTGGTTTTTCGGATCAGGTCATCATGGATTTTGGTCATTTTGGCTTTCTTGTTTGGGTCATTTTGGCTACAGATCAGTTTCGGGGTCCAGTCATTTCTAGTTCTAGTTGCTTTTGGCGGGTTTGGGTTGTTGACTTTTTATGGTCAAATAGGGTTGTATCTGGTTGGGGTTAATTAG
Source organism: Abelmoschus esculentus (assembly GCA_035048815.1). Classification (NCBI taxonomy): domain Eukaryota; kingdom Viridiplantae; phylum Streptophyta; class Magnoliopsida; order Malvales; family Malvaceae; genus Abelmoschus; species Abelmoschus esculentus. The sequence continues at coordinate 6,283,632 of JAUCBN010000007.1, read as the reverse complement.
GCCAGTTTTTTGGGGTTTGGATTATCAATTGACAAGCATTAAACAAACATATATTGGTGCTGTAGTGTGTTTACTTACCAATTTGGTAAGTTCTAATTTTCTCCAAAACATTTCTGCTAGGGAAGAGGCACACTGTTATGCTTTACATGAAGAATTTATTGCAGACCAGCTATTGCAAAGTTCGGAACACGCTTCGGATGATCTTATATCAATAACCAGTTCAATTTTTTCATCTGGAAAGGTTCTCTCATCTTTGTTACTTTCTTGAACTTTTATGGATTTGTTGTTTGTATTTATGTTCTATCAACTGCCAAGTGCATTGTATTTGTCTCATTCAAAATTTGTCCGCAGCTCCAGAATCTAGCATATAATTGCTTACTTTATCTTCTTCTATGTTGAAAACAGAAGTGAATCAACCTTGCATTTATTTAGCTTCTGCTTCCAGTTAATTGGTGTGCTGGGTTTGTTTTTCATTTTTATTTTCTTGTGTTTGTACTGAATGAAATGATTTTCAGAGGCATGTTGCTTATAAAATCCTTTCAAAATTTTGCAGGATCAGATCGTGCCATTTGTATCTTCTATTTTCTTTCGCAGGATTCTGCATCCTGGGGTTTACCATAATTTTGTTCTGCGTTCAACTTTTCTCGATTATAGCAAACACTGGACTGATAATGAATTTCAGTCATTAACTGTGGATGGACTCAAAAAGGAGATTCTTTCAGTTGTTGAGCATGAGGTTTTCTTTGCTTCATTGTTTTAGTTATTCCCTGGCAAAGTTTATGTTCTCTAGAGAACTTGTTCGGTTCTAACTTTTGACAATTTTTTTTTGGTCAGAGTATGGTTGAAAGTCCTATACCGATATTTCAAGGGTGGAAAAATTTTTGTTGTCGATATTTTCAATACTGGTGTAAAAAGAATGCTCCATCAGCTTTGATTATACAGGCCACCTCAGGTGCTGTTGGTCTTATCAGAAAACATTCAGTGTCTTTCTTCCGAAGTTTGGAAAATACTGAGCTGCTTATTGATGGTATATGAAGATTCTTGTTGTGCATGAATTGCAATTAAATTATACTTGGTTTATACACCATATATACTTATTGTAACTGTTAAAATGTACTCTCTTTCTTTTGTATGCTGCTAGGGTTGTCAGAAGATCTCGGTAATCTTGGTAGCTTTGGCTTGGATTTGTTTGATGACAATTCTGATCGCATGATTCTTTTTGAAGTGCTGAGATGTGTCATGAACATCAGCCAACAGTTGGGCAAAGCGGCTTCTTTTGTCTTTTATGAATCATTTGTCAGCAGACAGAGTATATCAGCTGAAGAGATCATTCCTCGCTTGGTAAAGATTTTAGGAACTGGATATGGTCCATCAACTAGAGCAGGCTATTTATCTGGTCTTGGCTCTGATGTTGCCTTGGAGAGAGAACAGATAGATCATATAAATCTAAGAAAATTTTCTGTTGACATGCTATTATCTCTTCATGATCTTTGCAAAAAGGCCGCCTCATGGAAAAAAATCTTGGATGTCCTAGAGAGTTATCTACAATTTCTTGTCCCTAAAAAAATTTGTCAGAATTCAGAAGCCGAGACATTATTTTGCCTCGACAAGTCCATCTTGGTTCATGCTTCCTGCCAGATTGCTAAGGTGATGTTCGAGTCTGCATTGGACATCCTTCTTTTTGTAAGCTATCTCATGAGCATTGGTGCACAGGTGAGTTATCCCCTCTTATGTTTGATTTTCTATCAATCTGTTATGGAAGAAAATAAATTGGATACATGTCCATGCTTTTGCTATGTTTGGGTCTGACTTTGTCATAGTTTTATAGCAAAGGGCTTCTACCTTATATGCAAATTTTGAAACAGAAATCTGATTTTCTATCAATCTGTTGTGAAAGAAAATAAATTGGATACACAAAATTTCTTTTTAGATTGGTTTTAGAGGAAAAGCTATTTTACACATCTTCATTAAATTTTAATGATCACTCGATCACTTATGTTGAAGCAATTCTAATATATATTCCAAAAAGTTATCTTATTTTATGAAATGTGTAAGTCATGCGCCTTATCCTACTCCCGGATCCTTGTTAAGTATATTGGATCCATGTGCTTAAGATGTTAGACAATTAACAAATCATCATTTGTAACTTGCCCTGAATACATAACTCAAACTAAACCATATTAATTTCTTGACTTTGTACATACATGTATACATTTATCTTGTTGGCTCTTTTCATAGAAGATGAGTTTTATTTAAGTTTTCGATATGTAAAAGTTAATTTTTTAATGCAGATTAACATGGTGCATGACGACATAACTAGAATACAAGTTGACTTGGTTCCAATGATTGAAGAGATTATTTCTGAGTGGCTTATCATTCTGTTTTTTTGCACGACACCATCAGAACCACCTGCAAATGAAGATTTCAGTTCTCAGCTTTCATTGCTACAGATTGGTAAGTTTCTTGTGGTTTGCTGAGCTGTTTTAGGTAATCAAAAACCATCATCATTAAACAGCATACTATGGCATTGAGAGAGGAACTTGTTATTACTTTCTAGGTATAATTGGTTCCTGTTCTTGTCAATGTTTCAGATAATAAAATCAATAAAAGATCGTGGAGGGAGAAACTTGGAAAATGTGATTTCACATTAGCTTCTTTACTTCTACTAAATAATCAAAGTTCATATGGATATGCGAGACATCTTTCTTTGGGATGCCTCCTTAATCCACATGAGATAATTACTTCAGTGCAAAAGTTTGCCAGCTGGATAGTTTGGGGAAATACTGGGGAAGTGTCTTCTTCCTTCTTGAGGCGCTCAACTGAAATAGCAATGGTCCTTCTTAGGAATGGCCAATATGATGCTGTTGAGGTTTGTCATTCATTTCTTGCAATTGTGACTTTTTAAATTAAGAATAAGTAATATCTGAGAGTTTATCTAAAATTCGTGTCCTGACTTGTTTTTTGTGCGCCAAATTTTTATCCTGTCAAAGCACCTACTTGCTATTGCTGAAGCCAATGTAAGAAATGAAAGGAATTTCAGAAGTGTTCAAGATACTAGTGGTGATTTGTGCTTACTTCAACATCTCCTTGGATGCTGTCTTGTTGCTCAAACACAGCGGGGGTTACATGGAATCCTGAAAGGGAGGAAAGTCGGTGAAGCTGTTAGTTGTTTCTTCAGGTAATTAGTAATTTAGTTACATCCTAGTCGTCCATATTTTTTGGCTACTTCATCCTATTGAATATGAACCTACTTCCCTCTTTATTCCATTTATAAATATTTTAACCACCTATACTTTATTGAAGTATGTTTGTAAAACATGTAAATATATGCAGGTCTATATAAAAAATAAATAAATGTAAAGTATTTTTAAAATATAAGTCTGCACTATATATAGTTGAAATTCTATTACATTAACTTATAAGTAATTTAATATTCTTAGCATTGCAAAATTTTATCAACTATAGCAACTGATATAGATATCTCACCATTATCGAAGGGTGACAATAGGTAGTTATACCTTTCATCATTTTGAATTAATTGCTATTATATTAGAAGTAAAACTCTCCTATGAAAGTAATGCAGTGCAATACGAGTCTTGCTTATCCCCAAAATAAATTATATTTTAATGAATAATTATAATTAGTAAGTATAAACAGGATCCTGTTTGGATTTGTTTTGAGTCATCAAATGAGTCTTTTACTGGCTTTTACATTATACATTATCATTCAGTTCTTTTATTTATGTCTCTACCGAGTTGGCACTGTTTGTTATATGCAGAGCTGCATCAGGAGAAGGAGCTGCGCAGGCCTTGCAAAGTTTATCTGATGAAGCAGGGTTGTCGTATCTTGGTTTTAGTAAGTTATTCTAAAGAATATTATTGTTTTCTAAAAAAAACAGGACAATTTAATTTCTTGAGCAAACAAATGAGTTTAATTTTCTTGTACAGATGGTCACGTATCTGCTGCATGGATGCTTCATTACTATCAATGGGTAATGCAGTTATTTGAGCAATATAACATTAGCGACGGTGCTTGCCAATTTGCTCTTGCTGCACTGGAGCAAGTTGATGAGCTTGACCTTGGAAGTGATGGCTTTGAGAGAGATTCATCTAACGAATCCACTACTATCATCAAAGGACGTCTTTGGGCAAATGTTTTCAAGTTTACATTAGATCTTAATCTTCTGAATGATGCATACTGTGCAATAATTTCAAATCCAGATGAAGAGAGCAAGTACATCTGCTTAAGGCGCTTTATTATTGTTCTCTATGAATGTGGAGCTATAAAGGTTCTCTTACACATCTCACTTATTACTTGTTCCAGTTATTGCGCCTCAGTTTAGTGACATGCATATTTTGCTATGGTTTGTATGCGGCTAATTACCAGGACAAGTAAAGCGCAATGGTTAAGGAGTAGCTTTAATGCCATTGACAACATCCTAAGAACAAAAATCATTAAAATATAGTAAAGCAAGATTTGACATTTCATTTTGTTTGAAAATAAAGGTGTTGAATCAGAGTAGGGAATAAGAAAAGGATTCATGACAGTAGCTGTAATGGATGTAAATATTTGTATGGAGTTGCAGCTTTCCTTGCTGTTTCTTTATTTTTACCATTTCGCTTTCTCTGCATCACATATTCTCTTCATGTACCATTCTTATTCTCGCAATGTTTGTTGTATTATTTGGCCAATTATATTGTGTCTCTGTGTATAATAAATAAATTGACACTTGCTGAGAATTTTTTCTCCTCTCATGGCAGATTCTCTGCAACGGTCAATTGCCTTTGATTGGTTTAGCAGACAAGGTTGAGCGTGAGCTTGCATGGAAGGTATGCAATACTTCCTAGGATATTTGAAATTTATTGGATGTTCTTGATTTTATTTTCTTGCACGCTGATCTCTTAGGCATCCTTTAATGCTCTAATTTGTAGGCAGAACGCACAGATATCTTAGCAAAGCCAAATCCATACAAATTGCTTTATGCATTTGAAACTCACAGGCATAATTGGCGGAAGGCAGCTAGTTACATGTATCTATATTCTGCTCGATTACGAACTGATGCTGTTTTGAAAGATCAACAACATATGTCAATTACACTGCAAGAGAGGTTGAATGCACTCTCTGCTGCTATCAATGCCCTGCATCTTGTCCATCCTGCTTATGCTTGGATTGATCCCCTGCCTGAGGGATATCCTCTTCGGAATGATCGCTATCCGTATAAAAAGGCTAAAACGGCAGGGAAAGAGCATTGTAATTACTACACTGACATAAAGCTATATTATTCTGTTATGTTTTCAATTTTGTTGTAATCTGCTCTAATCTTATCGTTATAGGAAAAGTGGACTAATTTGATTTGTTATTATTTCTATGCATGTGTTCTGTTCTCTAATCAGTTTCAAAGTTGTCTATGACCTTACAAGTGTCATCACCCTCTTTCTGCTGCAGCTGTTAATGATGCACCAACTCAGAGGCAACACTTTAGCATTGATATCAAGAAACTTGAATATGAGATTGTTCTAACATCAGCGGAATATCTTCTTTCACTGGCAAACGTCAAGTGGACATATTCTGGTATTTTCCTGAAACCCTTTGCTATTTCTAAGATTGTTTTTTTCTTAATGATTGTCATGCTTAATTATCATTTCTTAAACAACTCTATGAATAAGAAAATGTAGGTAAAAATAAGCAAGATTACGTTTCCAACAATTGAATCAAACTCTAGAATTTAACATTGCTAGTAATTTGCCAAGTAGCCTAAGTTGGGGTAGTCCTACTACCAAAGGTGATTAAACAATATCCAAACCAAAATCCCCCTTGGAGTTTGTTTCAACTGCCAAGTTTGTTAGTTCATGTAGTCTTGAGTTTTGTTAGAAGAAAATGAAGAGAAAAATAATGGGAACAAATCAAGCTAGTTAATAAAATAAGAACGACTACTAGTTCATAGGGATGTTTCTAATTTATAGGGCCAAAAGCGTCCACAACATTACACCTTTTTGAAGAAAAAGCTTTCCATCAAGCTAGTTATGTAACTTGCTCTCGAATGGGTGGATTTGGTTTGCATTCAATTTCCAGCCAAAATAGCTTCTTGCATTGGTGCCCTGGAACACACAGTTTATCACAATTATAGCATAACTGCTTGGCACACCTGTCTGCGACTGTTAACTTAATAAATGGAGAACTTCCGGAATTAGTTGAAATTGTGTTTCCTTGAAGATTTAGCTTAGTAAAGATTGTAGAGAGCAACCTGGTTATATATGAACAGATGAAGTCGGTATTACCGTTTTTAAGATTTTTTATGCAATTTGAGAAGTTTAATATAATTTATCAGATAAATTTTATCTTTCATTGATTTGGATCAATTTTAGGCGTATGCTCTTGTGTACAGCTGGTGTACTAGGCTTATGATTTTAATAAATGTTTTTTGTTTGAAAGAAAAGCGAAGAGGATGCTCCATGTCAATGTTTTGCTGAGTGGAGCTTTTATTACCCTCTTTTAACAGTTACTTCATTTTTGGATGATTCATTACATTTTCAATTGCTTTCCAGGGATTGATAAAGCCCCATCAGATCTGGTTGAGCTTCTTGTTTTGACAAATTTATATGACATGGCCTTCAGTGTTATTCTAAAATTTTGGAAGGATTCAGAACTGAAGAGGTGGAAATATTTCCCTTTCTGCTGCTTCTTTAAATGTCCTGATTATCATGTCCTTCTGGAATGTCTGTTGACTTTTACTTCATGGTCCTCTTTGGTCAGGGAATTGGAAAAGATCTTCTCTACAGTTGCATTAAAATGCTGCCCTAGCACATTTAGCTCGTCTAGGACTAGGTAAAATCCGTTTCCTTTCACACTTCATTTGTTACCCCTTTTACTTATTTTGATTTGCCAATGAAGCATTTTTTTCATTACATAATTCGGCTTTACTTGTTGGGTTGATTTCAGACCGCACAGTCTATTATTGACTTCATCCAAGGATGAAGTGGTTGTTCATGGTTCGCCTGATATGGAGCTTGCTAATGAACAAAAGGCAAATTCTCACTGGGAAACTCTTGAGCATTATCTTGTAAGTATCTTATGCCTGCTTCAGTATTGTTCTCGTCATGTTCTGAAATCTCTCGTATATTACTTTTTTTTTTCAATTTGTTTTTTGTCACTTTAATAAAATAAGGCTAGAAGGCAAATGCAAATAATAAAAAGAAAAACCCTAAACTGATAATTACTTAAAACTAAAAGAAACAAGTAAAATGAACCCCAATCTAACATGATTATTCTATAAAAAAATTAAAATCATGCATTATATTCAAAATGTGCTGTTTTAATTTTTTATTTTTCAAACACACAATTGGTTTCTTATTACAATGCACTTTTTGATTCCCCCCTGAAGCAGAAGGCAATTTATGATAGAAGCAAGCAAGTTATAATAATTTTAATTGGAGATAATATGAAAAATGGAAAATCGGCATGAAAGTTTTCAGATTGACTACCTAACATCAGACATTATGGTTTAACCCTGTATGCTAAAAGTGCAGCTGGTTTCTCATACATCAGTTCAATATATATATATATATATTATATTTGGTCTCCTATTTAAGTGTTTGTGCTAGATGTTGAGATTTGGTATCAGTTGTCCTAGTGATTTTTGACTCTGCACACGAACCACATTTTAACGTACATGGGTTTTATGTACTTGTGTTTTGTGCCGTAATTGTGTTGACATGTTAAGGGTCAATTGATTTCCATTTCTTTCTTGGGATTAAAGCCCTGAGTAATTGAATTGTGATTTGATTTTAAAGATTTGAAGTACAAAAGCGACCTTAAACATTTATCCTTGTTGCCTTTTCTTAATTTCTTGTTTTGTCCGACTCATCTTGGGATGTCTGTGGCAGGAAAAGTACAAATATATTCATCCTAGATTGCCGGTAGTTGTTGCTGAAACACTTCTTCGTACTGATCCTCATATTGAATTGCCTTTATGGCTAGTTAAAATGTTCAAGGTAATACTTCTACCCACAGTATAAATATTGAAAAGTGAAAACTATTCCGGTCTTTCATCTATCTTCTTTTCATATGGTATGAGATTCTATGATATTCAAGTGAGAACCGAATGCATGGCCTTAATGACTTAGAATGACTCTATTTAGATGACACAACAATACATAGGTATGAAGAGGAAAGAAAAAAGGACAAGGCTGTAAGACGATATATAATTGTTTCACATGAAAATCCTTCAAGTTAGTAAAATGATTCTTATGTAGCCATCTCCATCCAGCTGAATTTTCCGGAATAATCATTTTCTATCTGTTTTTCTTAGAGACTGTTAATTGTTGGGGGGAAATGAAGGAAAAGAAAAAACCCAAAATTGAGTTTGAATGTTCGCTTGTCTTTTTATCAACTCTTATCTTGCTTTTTAAAAGTTTTTGCTTACATCAGCAACCATTCATACCTGTTGGCTCAAGGATAATTTTATTTAACTGAATGTAACTGATCTGCTTGAAAACTGTTTTTAACCTTATCATGGCTGGATCAGTATCGCCTATTCTTATACTTGTGATTATCACATTCTATTGGGTATGAGCAGGAAAATCAAAGGGAGAGCTCTGGCAGAATGGCTGGTCCAGACCCTAGTCCTGCATCCTTGTTTCGACTATATGTTGATTATGGTCGATATACAGAAGCAACAAATCTGTTTCTTGAGTATGTAGAGGTGTTTGCATCAACGGTAAGTTACAAAATTTGAATGCCGTGTTTACTTGTTTAATGCTATTCATCCATTTTCCATAGTGGGTATACGTGTAAATGCATATATAATGACACTCCTAATGTCAGAAAAAGCCATCATATTTCAATCCATGTTTTACTTAAATATTTGACACCCAACTTTTTGGTCTTTCCCAAATGGGGGAAAAAGTGCTTAATGAAAATGAACCCCAGAATGTTTTACCAATAAATATCATGGAACCCAAAAGGAAAAGTCAAATTACTTGGATGTTTTAGCAAATTGTTGAAGATTTTTCTCTGCTGTTTTTATTGTTATCTAAATATGTTCTTCATTTGCTTGCTACCATGTGGTAGTTGTATTCTGGTAGCTTTGCTAATCAATGTCTTCTGTAAAACTTTTCTGCAGAGACCGGTAGACATAATTAATCGAAAACGACTGTCTGCAGTATGGTTCCCATATAACACGGTAGAGCGGCTTTGGTGCCAACTAGAGGGGTTGATCAGATCAGGTCACATGGTTGATCAATGTGATAAACTCAAAAGGCTACTGTACGAATCTTTACTAAATCATCTAAAGCAGGTAAGGATGTTTTGAATTAATACATGTTCATGGTCATGGCTTTTCACTGCTGATTAATTTTTCACAATTTCACCGTGTTTTCAGCTCAAGGTGGATTCAGATGATGCTGTTTCTTCAGCAAGCTAAAGAAAACCTCATATCAAGGTAACATCTGGATTCTGTAATCATCATCCGGAGTTGTTGAAAAACTCTGTCGTGGTCAGTGTTCTGATTGCTGCACAGCATCTTAACTCGACCATATGCTCGTTGTAAAGAGAAATTACTAGATTTTTGCATGTTTTGCAGTAACCTTTTACCCTTAGGTTCAAGTGTTTTCATACTGAATACTGATTAGTACCAATCTTTTACTTGAGAAAATCCAATATTAAATTTGACAATTTCAAGACCTCCATGTGTTGTAAGCCTGTCTAAGAAACTATATTTGTGTATTGTTCGTTATCCTTGCATATACTCTGATCTCTTTTCAATTTGAAGTAATGCCATTGTTTTTAATTTTATTATTATGGGGTTTGGATATAAAGAATCATTGTTTTGGATGATCATAATGTTCAAATTCAAGATTTTGGAGTTGGGAGAATAAGCAAAACATGACAATATATAAAGCTTAGTGTCACATGAAATGATAATCTTTGCAATTGGTTATTTTTACAATCTGGTAAATTAATTAAATATATTTATTTTATTAATTTTTTATTTTATTTTTTTTATCAAATGAATGATAAGAGTGTTTTTAAATTTAATTTATTATAAATATTAATAATTATTCACTTATAAAAAATAAAATAAAAATAATAGAATAAATATATTTGATTGATTGATCTTATGATCTTATGGATGATGTGACGAAGACAATTTATGATATTACTTATGATATAACTTTTTTTTGATAAGTGTGGTTTCGGATCAAACTTAAAACTTAACGTCGTTTAACATAAATATACTTAATTAAAATAAGATTTTGCTATAGACAGCCCTGTTAATAAGAAATTTAAAATGGATTTTAATTAATGTTTATTTTATCTTTTAATAGAATTTAATAAAATGTAAATATATTTAAAAGTTATGTTTAATTAATTTAAGATATTTAATATAATTAATATTTTTCTTGTAAGTACTTGCTTGTGCACTTTTTTTTTTCTTCATTTAGGTTTAGAGATGTTTTTTAACGAGATATAAGCGCGTACGCTTTTTTACCCATAAAAAATAATTTAAGGTTTAAGTTTAAGATTTAGGGTTTAAGTTTAAATTTATGTTTACAATTTAATAGTTAGAGTCTAGAATTAATATTTAAGGATTAATGTTTATTTTTTAAAATTTATGATTATAATTAATAAAATATATATTTTTTAAGGATGTAATTAATTATATTTTATTTAAAAATTAAATAGACATTAATAATAATTTCTTAAAATTTTTTATTGATAACCCTAAGCACCGTTAATAGTAAAACCCTTTAAAATACCAAGCACATTTAGTATGGAGTTATTGGAGTATTACTTATTACTATCAATTATGCTATAGTGATATAATAATTTTAAATAAATAGAGAATTTTAGAAAATAATTAAATGTTACGTATATTTTAGGTTAAAGAATTTATGTTGTATTTATCACATATATATTTTTTTAATCAACTATAATATTACAATAGTATCTGTTTTAAAATATATTTTTAATTATTAAATATTGATCGCTCAAACACTATACTGATATTACTGATACTCAAAACCGTGACCTTTAAAATCAACAACTATTCTCTTAACCACTGAGGTTATATATATAAATAATTTAAAACTTTAAAATATTGGTATAAAATAAAATTTTTAATATAGTTAATGTACAGCGAATTAATTAACCCTTTATTTAACCGTTTCTTAAGTTTTTTCCTATATAAAATATGTTGGTGTAAGAAAACAAACAGCAAATCATTTTCAGGGCAAAGTGTCGGTGGTGTAAGACTCTTCCATTACACACTTAACTACTACTGTACTATCGACTCTCTTCTTCTTCTTCTTCTTCAACTAGAACTTTATGTTTCTGCTTTTTGTTAAGCAAAACTCTTCGTTTGAGGTTTGAATCTATACATTTTTGGGTTTTCCTTTTATCACAGAAATTTGAGAGAGAAGGAATGGGGTTTGATTTGAGGCAAGTTGTGGCGGGTATACTCACTGTCACCATGTTTGTGACGCTTGCTCAAATGATCAAAAGAGACCATTTTGATGCTCTCAAAGTAATCCCCTCTTTCTTCTTTGATCTAACTCTCAAGTTGTTAATCTTCGTTTTTGTAAAGTTTGAATTTTTATACAAAATCCACTCCCAATTCCATAACATTGCGTTTTTATTTGATTAATCTCTGACTTTGAGACACTAAATAAAAAAAAAAGTTGTTTCAGTTTCCACTTTATCTGTTATTATCATACCTTGGTTTGTTCAGCTTTAATTGACATCAAATCTGCAACTTTAAGAAACAGAAGAATATATGCTGGCCATGATCTTCAAATCTGGGGGGAAATTGTTTTCTAGGTGAAGTATATGGATAACTAGATTCAATTAGGTATAGAAAACAACCCATTTGAAGTTTAGAGGAGTTAAATATTTTTTATTTCATATTTATAATACGAGTCCTATGCCTTAATTCAACTTCACAAGCCTCGGTGACCAACTAGAGGAATTGTAAATGTTTTCCCCTGATGCCAATCTTATTTTCAGCTTTGATCTGTATGCTCTAAATTTGTTTTTTTCCTGTTCTTTTTACATAGGAAAAACTTCCTGGAGAAACTGAGGATGTTCAGTTTGATAGCACCAATGTTTTCGAGAAGGACGGCCTCGTGAAGCTTTCTAAGAGGAGCAAAGGACCTTGGATGGAGGACAGTCGAGAGCTAAAACCATGTTGGAGCAGGACTGTTTTGGGTTCGTTAACTTCTCTTAATGTCCTGAAAAATGATGGGTTGTTTTATAAATTCGCGAATGCTTGTATCATTATCCCGATGTCTACATTCCCTACTGTGACTTCACAGGCAGACATTTATGTAAATGTTTCGTTTTAATTGGAATTCTTACATGGTGACAGATGAGATAGGGGAACCAAGAGGGTATGTTACTTTCTCATTGACTAATGGTCCGGAATACCATGTCTCTCAGGTATACAAAACATCTATTATAGTTATAAATTTATCGAAATATAGTAGCTTTGATGTTGCCTTTTCTTTTCTTACAAAGAAGAAAGAACCTGTGCTTAATACAGTCGAAAGTCCCTAATCCATTGCATCCTCTGAATTTTCAGATTTGTTCATTTCACCTGAAAATAAACCATAGATCAAATTGTTGACCTTGGTGTACTTATTACTTTAAAAATGAGTCAATGAATGTTACTATTAGTACTATTGCCAATTTCCCATCACCTTGTGAGGTGTTTTCTGGATCTTTATTTTTCTTGAAGTACCCATGTCCAATACAATTTCAGATATGGGTTTGGGCAAATGATCCTTCAAAGATCCTCTAAATGCATGCAAAATGCTTTAGCAAAAGTTGCATATCGACATGCCGTGCACATACATACACATATAGGACACATACTTGTATCTCACACTCCCACCTAAGTCCTAGTAGCATAGCTTGTTGTATTGGTGTTTACTGCTTGTTTATCTGAAAATTCTTTTCTTTTCTCTAAATACCTAGATTAGGTATGGAATCTTGAATATTAAGTAGTTTTTTTAACAAAGAGTTCAATGGCACAAAGTGCTAGCAGATTATGAATGGTAATCTATTCAGAACGTATTGCTTGTTTTCCATCTAATTATTATTCATTTCCTGGTGATTGGTGAGCGCCTCTTCAGATAGCCGATGCTGTGGTAGTAGCAAGGTACCTAGCGGCAACACTTGTACTTCCGAACATTAGAGGAAGCAAACCTGGTGACGAAAGGTTAGTGCTCTTATCAATTTTGAAGATGTTGTATACTCTCCTCTCCTTTCCCCCATGGTAAAATTTTTATATTGTTACTCATTTCAATGAAGAATATTGAGTAGTACAAGTTTGAGTTAATCTCAGTGCAAAATCTAAATGGTTCTATGATGATTGAAAATATCTTCAGAAACTTTGAAGATATTTATGATGTTGAGAAGTTCATGAACAGCCTCGACGGGGTTGTCAAAGTAGCGAAAGAATTGCCCAATGCGATATCAATCCGAGATCTTGCTGCCGTGAAGGTTCCGAACCGTGTCACAGAAGACCACATTGAGGAAAACGTAGAATCTATTTTTAAATCAAAGGGAAACATACGGCTTGCTACCTACTTCCCTACTGTAAATATGAGAAAAACCGCACAAAAGAGTAGTGCTGATTCAGTTGCATGTTTGGGAATGTTTGGAACTTTAGAGTTGCAACCAGAGGTCAATGAAGTTGTTGATTCAATGATTGAGCGACTTAGAACTTTGAGTCGCAAATCAGACGGCCAGTTTATAGCAGTGGACTTGAGGGTTGATATAATCAAGAATAAGAATTGCCAAAGAAGTGGTTCTATTGTAGCAAAAAGTTGTTATAATGCACATGATATTGCTTTGTTTTTGAGGAAGGTTGGATTCGATACGGATACCACCATATACCTGACTCAATCAAGGTGGGATAACAGCCTTAGTGTCCTCAAGGATTTCTTCCCCAAAACATACACCAAGGTGAGTTAATTCTTCTTTTGATTCTCCCAATTATCTGCAATGCTTGGTTTAGACAATCAACCGGCACGGGGTTATTCATTAGTTAACTAGGGGCTTAGGCATGCACAGGGGGAACTAGTATCCAACATTGGGAATGGCCTTGTTGCCTAATTTGGCAAATAAACTTGACTATCCTACTTGAAAACTCTATAGTTTTATCTAATCTGCAAACTTGGTACAATTTTTAATGCTTGCTGATAACCAATGGTTACTAGCAGGCAGCAGCTCAGTGTTTGAAACTTGCTCTTCCTATAAATCTGAACCTGTGTTTGCTTGTAGGAAACCATAATGCCAGAGGAGAAAAAGGGGAAGTTTCTTGAATCCGAAGATTCAGAAGTAGAAAAGGTTATAGATTTCTACATATGTTCCAAGAGTGATGTTTTTGTTCCGGCCATATCCGGCCTGTTTTATGCCAATGTAGCCGGAAAAAGAATAGCTTCAGGGAAGCCTCAAATCCTTGTTCCGGCAGATATATCGGGTACTGCCACGACGGTCACCAACTACCTCTCTCCTTATGTTGCCAAGAAGAACCATTTGGCTTATTCATGCTTTTGCTAACCTTGTTGTTTGGAAAGTCTTCATCAATGGTTATAGGGACTTCATTTTGGTGTTAAGTGTACAACTTCATTCTTATATTTGGTGCATAAAATTTAATGTACTAAAGTTTTATAATTCAAATATAATGTGCTAATTTTAATAATATTATAATTCAAATATAGTGGATTGATTTTATAATTTCCGTGAATGATTAAACAGGATTTATTATGTTACATTAATAATATTTTTAATAATGGATTTGAGCTGGGTAAAATGATAGTTTGGTTTGGGCGTTGATTTATGGATTGGGTTTGGGCTTTTTAGAGAGAGTATTCGAACTTGAGAAATTGAGATAGCATAATAATTTTTTTAATGTTTAAAATTTAATAATAACAAAAATATTTAAATATCAATGTGGTAACATAAAAAAATAAAGGGTATTTTTAGCTCAAAATTTTAAAATTAAAATTTTTATTTGTTTTTAGATCGACGAGTGAAAATATATAATTGGGATTAATAATTAAAAAATAGAAAAATATCTATAATTTAAAACTTTAAATCTAAAATAGTTCATACTTTTGCCATTTATTACATTTTTAGACAGTTTATATAATTTGGTATTAACAGTACATTTTAAGATTAAATTTTGGATATAATGCTTTTATTTTCAATTTGAGTCATGGAAGCATTCAGAAACGAAATAAATAGTTATTGGTTGGGGAAGCTTTGGGACCCACCCAATTTTTATTTTTTTATTTTCTTAAACCTATAATTCACATATTAAATTTATAAAAAATTATGAGAAAATTATAAATTTTCCCACTCGTGTAGCTTTCCTTTCACTTGTAAGTACAAAATCAGAAAGGTAAAATCCTGTAGGCTGTGGCATTCCTTTCATTTCTCTAACGCAGGCCACCATCATCCCTATTCACAGGTTACAACTTATCATAGACAATTTAATTTCCATGCAGAAGGATGCAATAATGATTTAAAACAAAATATATCTGGGATCATGAGGAGGATAGGTCTATGGGGTTGTGGGCTTCAATATCAACGTGCCGAATGCCGGGAACAAGTTCTTGGATCTCCTTTTCGAGTCGATCGACTTCACTTCCTAATGCTGTAACCACTTCCTCACCTGCAAAAGGAACTCACTTCGGTATACACAGTACAAAAACTCAATTTATTACAATCACTGGTTCATCTACTTGCATACCATAGTTTGACATGATCTTTAGCAAGGCAGAATCATCTTGCTCCTTTGCAGATTCTCGAAACTGTGCACAACCCAATTCTGGTTAGTAGACTAGACATGGATATTAAGCATGATAAAATACCGAAATTAAAGGTTTCAGGCTTCATAATTTAGTGCTCTTCACTGACAAGTTTTTAAACAAAACCAAAGATCAAACCAGTTGGACGAACATGCAAATGTGTAGAAGACGGAAAACGAAATCAGAGATTGAAATATTAACCTGTCTCGCCCACTCTTCACGTCCTGTTCTGTCGAGATAATTTTGAACCACCACCACACCATTGAAATCTGTAGCACATTGTCACAGCAATACAAGTAAATGTCAAAAGGTTTCAACTAAAGAAATGCCAATTATTTATTTTAGCAGATCAGATCTAGCATAAATTCCGTGCTAGTAACCTAACCTCTCTGATTTACCGATGATCATAAATCCAAAAGTAAAATCTCTTGTTCTTCATAATTCCAGGAAGAAAAATATCATACCAATGTCACAACGCAATAGCATTATCGATTTGTTACTGACAGGAAGAGAGATAGTAAAATCTCTTGCTTTCCAGTTAAAATACCGTATTGGATGAGAAGAAGAAAATTTGCAAAAATAATATAGAAATAGAAAGTATTATCATTAAGAAAACTAATCTTTAAAAATAATCAGCAGAAAGTAAAAGTCGGTGTGAGAAAATCACCAATCTCTGCCTTGAATCTGAAGAACCCAGGTCCAATCACCTCACTCTTGCAATCATATAAAGCATCTACAACCTGCAGAAATTTCAAGCCCCTCAAACTTTTCAAGAATGATTACAACTGTAATGGATTTCAAGTCAAATAATTATAGTAGAGATATACCGGATCATTCTTCAAGAAATGGAGAACCTTCTCCATATCATGGTCGTCAATTGCTCTCCCAATCAAGGCATGCCGGTTGCGCTGGATGAGAAATATTGCAACCTACAACAAACCAAAAGATGCTTGAAATTATAATATTATAGTAACCCAGGCTTTAAGACTTTTAACTTGTTTCTAACTACAATTCCCCCTCCCTCCACCTATCTCCACTCTTTAACTCACAATCTCATCTCTTGCAGATCCAAACTGTCCAAAATAAACTAGCATAGTAGTCACAGCAGCAAAGACCAACTAAGCTTTTTCCACCGTCATAATTCCAAATTACATGCATCCCTCAAGTATTATATGCCAACAATTAATTCTTAGGAAACAAGAAACAGACATCTAGAAAGATGGCCTTTCAGCAAACATCGGTTATATATTACATTTAATCCAAAATAACCAGCTAGAATTATGAATATAAACAGTTAGGATTCAGTTTCTAAATTTACCATGCTATAGCTGCATGGTATGACAAACTACACGTGAAAACAAAGTTGACAACCTACGGGCCAATGGAAAGAAAAATATGAAGATATCCTCGTGTATTAATCACAAATGAATCTTGTTTCAGCAACCTAAATCATAACCAGGTTACAGAATAATTAACAATATTTCGTTATGTAAGAATTCACTTGAGCAATGTCTAGACATCCAGGTTCATGCTGAAGCCATCAAAGTACAGAACAGTACCCCCAATCATCAATTTCATAAAGGACATTCCAGCCAAAGTTAACACTGCTCTATGGCCATGCATTCCAGCCAAAGTTCAAGTACACCCTAAAGACAACATAGTATGTTTTCTCAGTAACCCATAAAAGAACACAAATGCCTAAAGTCTGATTGTAAACATATCACCTTTAAAAAAGATAAAATGGCAAAGGGAGTTGTGACTATGTCCTTAATTCAAGAAACTCCAAGCTTCTAGTTAAGAGAAACACTAGTTTGCATTATATCACGCATTATTTCCAGATAGTCAATTAAAGATGTAAAAAATTCAGGTGTAATAAGTATAACAGACCATTCCGAGAAGGTTGCCGACTATAATGGAACCTATGGGATCATATATGGCATTCCCAGTTGTCTTCACTGCAACCAGTGATGCTGCGGCTATAGCAAGACCAGTTACGGCAGCACCATCCTGCAAAAGTTGACACAATCTATTGTGAAGCAAGTAGAGAAACAAACTGCAATAGCTAAGGTAAATCACAGCTATCATCATGATTCTTATAATCTTCTTAAAAAAATTGAACAAAGAGAAAAACTGTGCAATAAATATACATTCACAGTGTAGATAGGTACAGTAGTCAGAAAAAAGGAATTGGGAAAAGATACAACATAGGGGTAATTCAGTCAACACTCAACATCATCATTAAGGTGTGAATGGAGAAGAAGATGCCAGGAGGCAAAAGTAAAACAGATCAACAATTAAAGAAACAATTTTCCAATTTTGACTTCCAGTTGAAAGTACAACTTTTAGATCTTTCAAAACAGTAACTCAATCAAACCTGCTAAATATTTAAAGGGAAAACAATTTCCTCAATCATTACGCCGGGAGCTGCTCAATTAAGCTAAGAAACCCTTAAATCAGCTTCGTGCATGAGAAGTTATACCAAATGGGGGCAATAATGAAGAGAATATGGAGATATAGATATAGTGATATAGATAAAGATATTTGCAACTTTGAAATTCTTCCCATGAAAATGCAATTTTAATTAGTCTTTTATGTAATTTTCATGCTTCTACAGTTCATTAGTTTAGCTGTCTGTTACATAATATGGACCGAGAGGAAAAGGAAATTGCAAATAGTTTTTCTCATTTAAGGCTGCTTGTTAAATTAACTATGTCAAGAACACCTATGTATAAGCTGATAACTTGTCAAGCCATTTAAGTTGCTTTATTGGAGATGCCCAGTTGTAAACTTTATGCAGATTTGTATCAGATATTACATCCTCCAAAATGGGAAACAAACAGTAAAAACACAATGACAGGAAAACTTCAATAAAATTATTCAACCAGCTCACCTGCATGTAAACTATCAAAGTACTCCATAAATCCACCAAAGACAGCAGTATGGCTCAATAATGCAAAAATATGGCTGCACTAGGGAATTCTTACCCCCGGGTAAGATGATGTGCAACGTAACTGAAGATTAGTGTTAGTGCTTCTGTCCTCTTTATTTTTATTTTTACCTATGCAAGCCTTAAGGGAAAAACATGTGAAATTGAATGCTTATATTAGCTAATGGTATATATTGACCATAATTAGGCTCTTCTCTTCACTAAATTGATAGATCTACCCATCGCTTTAACAGTTTCAACTTTCAAGTACAAGCACTCTACAAGGCAAATTAGATACGTTAAATATTATGTCCGGAAATCATATCATCTACAGTATTATTTCTA
The DNA here is from genome assembly GCA_035048815.1 of Abelmoschus esculentus. Classification (NCBI taxonomy): domain Eukaryota; kingdom Viridiplantae; phylum Streptophyta; class Magnoliopsida; order Malvales; family Malvaceae; genus Abelmoschus; species Abelmoschus esculentus. Next base: position 6,264,546 of record JAUCBN010000007.1, on the reverse strand, counting down.
CAGCAACTGAATGTTTTCAGGTTCATCCTAACTCTTTAATGATGTTCCAAATTTCCCAAATCAACTTTGCAGACAAGTTCACTTCTTTAACAACCAAAAGCACAAAAAAGGCATAGTGAATTACCTCTGTCATGACTGCAACAGATGTAGGATCATGGCCGCGCCAGACATAGTCCTTCACCTTCATTCCCTCTGCTGCCGCACCTTTCTTGACAGCTTGTATGGCAACAACAAGAGAAGCACCTGAAGGGAAGATATGACAGTTTAAAGAGGGAAACCTGATGAAGAAAGGATTAAGCAAATGCACTTTTGTGGACTCAAGATAGCCTACAATCATAATGTTCCAGTTATACCTTCAATTATAAACGAACCACCTATGACCAAAGCTGCATACTGAATATTATCTGGGGGCTGAAGAAAACAGAAAGAGAAATAAGAAGTCATTTTTGAGAGCTTAAAAAATAAAATGAGGAAAAAACTAAAGTATAGAGTATATATAAATATATGAGAAAAAATTAGTCAAGTACATGTGCAATCCATAGGTTTTGAACTCCATGAATAATTGTAGCGCCGGAACCAAGACAGAATATGCCAACAGCAGATATCAAGGACCAAACAAATCTTTCCTTGGAATAGCCGTATCTGAGAAAATAGCAAAGGTTTCAGCATATCCTTAAACAATATGAACTTGCATCTTGTGTTTACAAATAATTCCCTGGTGTAGAATGTATGCGCCAAATTAAAACATAGAAATTAGCTGAAAAAGAAGTCACCCATTTTGGTAGAAAGAAAATATGTGATATAAAAAAATATAAATTTCTTAGCTTTCTACTCTTTCTCAGAACAGCAACCAGTTAAGTACTTGGATTCTTAAAAAACAAGTGAGTATAATGCCAAGGTGTAAAGTGACAAATAAATAAATGTATACATTTCTGTATTTAGAGGACATTTCAAAGAATGGGACGACTAAACCATGCAATGGCACATCAAGTATCCATGGACACTAAGATGCATAATGCAATACTGGAAAATCATAATTGGTGCATAGTTATTATGATTAGTAAATGGTGTTTGTATTATGGGAAAGACACTTACGGATGCAATGCATCTGGGGCACGCCTTGAACTACTCAAACCATAAGCAAGCAGTGCCTACAATGCAATATGTGTTAGTTTCTGTGCATTTCATAGTCAATAAATTTAATTACAAAGCAACAAACTAGTATCAAGGGAGTAGGAGACTAATGGAGAAAACAAAAAGGAGCGATTTAACTACCTGATTAGCAAAATCTGCAAGCGAATGAACCATTTCAGCTAACATAACATGGCTAGAGGTCGCTAACCAGACCCCAAACTTGAGCGAAAAGACAAGGAAGTTGCACCATAATGCAGTCGTAACAGCTCGTTGACTAGAGTGTAAAATATTTAAGGCAAAAAGATATTAGTCCAAGTATTCACTAAACAATCAGAAGGGGGAAAAAAAGACCACAAGCCACTTATAATGATATGTAATTAAGCAGTCAACATGCTCTTAGTTTTAATCACCAGGATTCAATCAAGCCACTACTGAATTCTCCTCTAACCTACCCCATTTAGTTCTTTGTTTTTATTTGCTAGCATCTAAAAACTGAATTCGTATGCAAAACAAAATTAAAAGAAAAAGAAAATTACAGTTCTTCTGAAGAAAAATATAGCTGCTTTTTCAACGCCCATTTTCGAAAAGATCAACTAGAAAAGTAAAACCAGAAGAAAGTACCTGTGCTGATCAGTGATTTCAATCTTCTTTATTGGTTTTGCCCTCGTAAAAAAGCCTGCATATAAATATCGATATTCAATCATAAACAATTTCCAAAGAAACAAAAACAAGCATCTTCTTTACATAAGAGATGGTACTACTAACTCCGATAGGAAGAGTGAAAATGCGGATGATGCTGATAACTGGAGGGATCATCATCGGGCAATAGAAAACCCAGCCAAACGCAACGTTTCGAAGCTCTGGGTTGCCCAGAATTTGTTGTATATGGACTCAACTGAAAGAATACCGGATTTGGGGGGTTTAGAAAATCGAAGTGGGAGAGAGTGTTGAACGATGAGCTGACATAAATGGAGGAAGGGTTGGATGAGCGAAGGAATCGAGAAATGAAACGACACGACGATTGCATTTACTTGGATTTCAAATTCCCAAATAATATTCGTTCTTCGTTTCCGGGAAAACTGAAGCTGAAGCCTGAAAGTTAAATTTCTAAAGATAGACCAGTTTGGGAGGGAGTAGGGTGGGGGGAAATGAAAAGGGTTTTAGGTTGAAGAGGACAAGATGGAAAACTGGGATAGGAATGGAAGGGTGATCGGAATGAGGATTTACTCGGGTAAACTACTTCTGACTTCACTCAATTCTATTTTTGATCCTTAAATTAAGAAATTTAATAAAACTGAATTTGGATTTAAATTTTTTATTGAATTAAATGGTTAAAATTTTATATAAATAAATAAATAAAATTAAGAAATGTTATGCTTATTTGCCTATTACAAAAATTAGTACGGCTCAACTAAAAAGTAATATAATATTAAAAGATTATTTTAGGTTAATATATATAGCTGTCAGGCTTTAAAGAAAATTGAAAATTATAAGAATTCGGTTCTTATTTAATAAATAACATCCCAATAGTCGAAGACTTTGATAACTGGACAAACATAACCATAGCTACCAACGCATGGTCCACTGTTCTGTTGTTTCGACTCGTTTCTTACATAATGGACTCTAATGACATTCATTCCGTACTGAACTGCGATAAACGAAACACGACCGGAAACATGTATATATACAGTATATATACATATCCTACATGCTTTCTTCTTACTATTTCTGAACGCAGACTCTACAAAGAAGAGAATTCAACCAACAAACAAATGAAATTGTGTTCAAGGTTCATGGTCATCTGGACCTTCATCACCTTCCTGCAACATGTTCATCAGCATGGATATCTGTTCTTGAAGCATTGCGTTCTCCCTCTCTACCTCTGACCTTTTACTTTTCTCTTGCAAAAGCTGAAGCTGAAGATGTTCTAAGCACCTAGCGTCTTCTTCCAACTGCTCGTTCAATCCGTCGATTTCCCTATCCTGAAAATTTCAGCCATATCAGTTGCAGACTATATTAATTAAGGTGGCATTGGCAATTTGGCATGTGGAATCTTTGTTTGTTTTAAGTATTCGATTTCAACACATATTCAGACATGAATACGAGAGATGAGACAAAGACCTTTTGAAATGTAACACATTCAAAATTTATTCTTCCCTACCTTTCTGTTCATTTCTTGGACTGCAATCCTTCGCATGCTCTCGACAACATCAACATTTACCAGCTTCCTCTTCTTACCGATCAGCCAGCCCTTTGGATAGCTTGCAGCATCAAAGTCGGGTGGAGGAAGCAAAGATTCAGCCGATGGTCTCCGGCCATTGATGTTTTTTATAGGTTCCAATGGTTCAAACAGAGACCTCCTGCGCTCGGAAAGTTCGGAAGCAGTAGCGGAATCTGGTGCATTGTGTTGCTCAGAAGTTTGCTCTTCCTGTTTGGTGTGTGTCACATTAGCAGTCTCTTCCTGTGTTACCTTGTCTAAATTCCTCCCGCTAGCTGTCGGAGAGAAGTTAAAAACATTCTTGTTCCATCAGATTTTAGATGCATTTCTAAACTAAACATGAATTCATTAAAACATCATTTATAGTTAAGTTCCAAGCTTCTTTAACCTTACATCTAAAACAGGCATTCACTAATTGTGATTAGTGACGACAAAAGTATACATACTCTTATCTCATACACACTCAAACTCAAATAACATAGATCGAATTGACGCTTAACTAAAGGTTTAAATCTGGATTCACAGTTTTTTCTCCTACAAGTATACATAATAAAAGGAAAGAAAATAAAGCTTAAAAGAATTGAATTTATGTTAGATACACAGTGACAAATCATAACATGGAACACGTGCTTGAAATAAATAGGGTGCCCCCATGGCCATCACTAGGACGTCAAATGTCATTCAGCACCTTACCAAAGAATACGGCTTGTATATTAATTAAAAATAAATAAAAAGAAAATCACACAGTCAATAATATAAATCAAAACAAATTAACTTAAAACTTAAAAATGGTACGATGTATTTTATTTAAATGATTTAGGTTTGAGTATTATATATATACGATAAATTATATATTAGTAAAAATTAAAATAAATAAATATAATTTTATAATCCATATTAAAAAAAATAAAATTAAATATTTAAGACGAGAATATAATATTGATAAAATTAATCGATAGTATATATATATATGATATTAGTTGTTATACGTAAAAATACTTACTATCAAGAGATTAATTAGAACTTCCTGAATCTGAATTCTGAATTATAAATAAAGCAAGTGCAACACTAACTAAATAAAAGTGAGGCAACTTTTCAATGACGAAGAAGCTAATCTAGCTAGCATCAGAAAAACCGTGCTGCTTTAGAAAATCGAAAATCAAGAGGAGGAGGAAGAAGATGATACAGTAACCATTACTCACAAACAAAAACACTCACGATTTATAATCTCATCCATACCATTAATTAACCAATTTGGGGGTTCTCTGAAACCAGGAAATTACCAAATGAAATTAGTTGAAACGAAGGTAACAACAAATCAGGTTTCCCTAATTCACAGTAAAGTTCAAAAAGATGAATGGATTACGAAGGAAACGGTTGAATTTGAATACAGGTTATTTTGTGAAATCATGCACACAAACAAACAGACAAGGAAAATGAAAACGAATACCTGATCTTTTCCTGGAATTCCACGAAATCCTCGTTGTAGAGACGGGTGAAAACCCTTCCAAAGCTGCTGCTGCTGCTTTTTCATCGACCTCCATCTTCTTCAAACGGAGATACCCAATCCTTTGTTTTTAAAACCCAAAACCCCAAATTAAGAAAAAGAGCAAAAAAGGTTATCTGTTTTTCCTTTTTTTCTTTTAAAGATCAGATTTGGGTTTTGCTTTGTTTGTTGAATTTAAATGTTTTTTCTACTGAATACAAATTACAAAGATACTGAGTTGGTGGCAGGGGAAGCCTCATCCTTTTGTCTTCTCTCTGCCAGCTACTTTTCTTTGCCTGTATCTTCATTCCATTTCCAACATTTTACTATTTAATTAAAACTTCTGGTTTTTAAATTCTTATGTCGCGATCACTAATATATATTAATTATTGTGCAAACAAGTGTTATCATAATTTGGGTATCGCCACGTGGATGGATATAAGAAAGGATATCCCTCGGTAAATTCAACCCTACGTTTCTTTTCGTCTGAGAAAACAGAGCTGTTTCCTTGGAGTTTGGGCTTATACATTCTCTATAGCTAGATTCAGTGAAACTGAGGTGATAAAATGTAATTTTTAGGATTATATTTTAATTTTTTATTGAAAAATATATTTGTTTGTATAGTTATATATATTACACGTATTTTATAATGGTTGTTTGATATTTTCTCATTTAATTTTTGATTATAATTAAATTTGACTTTGCTACGGCTTATTAAAATTTTATTTTTAATTATTTTATTGATTTTTTATTTTAAACTTTCAAATTAAAATTTAAAAAATATTTATAATATTATTTTTTATTAAATTATAAATTTTATTATAACTTTAAATATATCATCATTCTATAAAACTAACATATTTCATTTCAATAAAATGTTAATCTTATTATTATTAATTATTAATGTTGTCAATATAAGAAGGATATAATACCATTTTAATCATATATGTTATAACTTTTATTAATTTAACTCTTAATTACTAAATTAAGTTGATAATATGGAATTGATTTAAAAATATATTAGATATTTATTTGAAAAAATATATTATAAATATCTATTTTAAAAATATATATTTTAAGTATCTATTTTGACAAAAAATATTTTTAATATTTATTTTGATAAAAAAATATTTTAGATACATATTTTGATTAAAGTATATCGTAAATATTTAAATAAAAATTTATTATATTCTAAATATTTATTTATGATATAAGTCTTAAACTATAAAAATATTAAAAAATATAAAAATATATGTGAACAATTTTATCATTCAACTATGAATGTGTGCTAAAGTTTTTCATATTTCTTTGATGGGAGCCAAACAATTAATCTCATTTAAAACGTGAACAAAATCAATCTCAACATTGTTATTACATTTTTTAATAAGTTAGAGTAATTACAGTAATATCTGTTTTAGAATATAATCTTCATTATTTGATATTGATCGTTCAACTACTCTAATGATATCGTCGGTGTTTGGATCCGTGACCTCTAGAAACAACAACCGTTCCGATTATAACAAACAATTATAAATGACTGGGAATGTGTTAGCCCTCACCGGTTACAACCGGAATACACAGTGGATTGTTGGCTTCATCTTTAGGGGTCATTCGCTGTAAGCAGAGATCGTGAAAGCAGTGACCACATGACAAAACAGCACCAGGGGGTGGAGCGGTTAGTGGGAGAATAGGTCCTTCTGGTCTGTAGGAAAGATCCCTCTTGCCTAACAAACAATTGAAGAGAATCTGTATCTGCAAAGAAATGTTCCTGGTTGTTACTTCTTGTCATGTGAAACATCAGGCCAGGAACTTACGTTTTCATTATAAGTAGCTTGTTGCTAACCAAGATATAGCAGATGTTGGTCCAGTGTGATCAGGTATCAGATGCACAGATAAGTTGGGATAGGAAGGAAGGAGAGCCAACAAGTTGAGGCAAAAATATTCTGACCAAGCAGGACTTTGATAGTGTACACCCTTAAACAAAGAGGAATCAAAGAATGATGTTACATTAGAACCGAGATAGAAACCAAGAAGTACCTTGCCATTTTACATGGGAGGATAGAAAACCTTGTTGCTGAGGCAGGGGTGGGAGAAATTTTAGTACGATCCGAAAATAAATCAATCGAGGAAAATTGCCAACAAACTCTCTCTTGGGATCGGAAAATCCTTAAAAATCGAAACTTTCAAGATTCTTAGTTAAGATTCTGGTCTTAGCTAATTGAGTGAAAATTACACCGCTTTTCAGCAATTTTTAACATTTTTTGAATAACTTGAAAACATAATCAGTTCATGAAAAGTTGGTATTGATTTCAAGAGTTATTTTCTTACTGAATCTTCATCTTCTCAATCATTCGCTGTTGCCAAGGTACTTCCCCAAATCTAGGGCTTTCCCCCTCCTCTCAATTCTCTTCATGTTGTTACAATCTTATTTATCAGTCCAATTATTTTTCCGCTGTTGTTATTGTGTTGATATCACTTTATTCAATTAGGGGCTGTGATTAAATCTTCTTCACGCTTATCTGGGAGTTAAATCACTGTTTCGTTTATTAGAGTTAAGCTAGTCTCCTTGAAATATATGTTCTTGTGTTGCTGTTTTGTTTTGTCATGTTATGCCTGACATGGAGTTGGAATTGAATGGATTTTGCTCATCAGTTTTATTTATATTATTATGATCCTATTCAGTTCAATTATAAGGCTATGGAGGGAACTAGGCTGATTTTCAGGTAGCATTTTTAGGCTACCTTTCCAAGGCATTGATTTATCAGGGTTAAAGAAGCGTGGCCAAGGGATCCGATCTTGGATCCGTGTTGATATATCTGGGAATTCGCAGATAATTGAGCTTGACAAGTTCACTATGATGCGTCGATGTGATCTACCGGCCCGGGACCTACGGCTTCTTGATCCTTTATTTGTTTACCCCTCGACAATCCTTGGTAGAGAGAAGGCCATTGTTGTAAATTTAGAGCAGATACGGTGTATAATCACTGCCGATGAGGTTCTACTCTTGAATTCCCTTGATAGCTATGTTTTGCAGTACGTTGTGGAGCTACAAAGACGACTGACAAGTGGAGTAGGTGAGGTTTGGCTATCGGAGGGTCCTGAGTTGAGCAGAAGAAGAAGCAGTAGGGGTTTTGACAACAGGCTTTTTTTTTACAGAATTCTCACTTTTTTTTTGTATCAGTATATTATGTTGGTTGCATCTGATTACTTTCGAGCAAGTTGATAACTCATTTGATGTTCTGAAGGCAGCAGAATTGGAAATTGAAGCTTATCCTCTACTGGATGAGCTTACATCAAAGATCAGTACATTAAACTTGGAGCGCGTCCGCAGAATGAAGAGCAGACTTGTTGCTTTGACTCGAAGAGTTCAGAAGGTATAAAGCATTTGCATCTCTTTGGCAGGTAAATGACTGTCTTGCATCTTCTAATACTTCCTCTCTTTGAGTATTTATTTAGGTTAGAGATGGAATAGAGCAGCTAATGGATGATGATGGAGATATGGCGGAAATGTATCTTACTGAGAAGAAGAGTGGGATGGTATCATCATTCTATAGTGATCAATCTTTAATGGGATTGAGATCAAATGATGGACTTTCTGCTTCTGCTCCAGTTTCTCCTGTTTATTCACCCACCGAATTGCACATTCTGGATAAAAGCCTCAGCATTGCAAGGAGTCGCCATGAGAGCATGAGGAGTTCAGAGAGCACTACAGAGAATATTGAAGAGCTTGAGATGTTACTGGAAGCATATTTTGTTCTCATTGACAGCACCCTAAATAAGTTGACTTCGGTAAGAACAGCACTTATTGTAATCTATATCCTTTTCGTCTACCTATCTCTTGGGCGGACGTACGACTATTTTCTTCTTGTTTCAGTTGAAAGAATACATTGATGACACAGAGGATTTCATCAACATTCAGCTGGTATACTATTTTATTTCCCATGAATAATAATGAAAAAACTCTAAAGCTCTAAATCTCTGTTTGGATGCACAGTGCTTTTGTGGTTACACCTACTCAACTGGCACACAGAATCCAAATGCTTTGAAGTGATATTTTGATTCTGTGATTGGCTTGTCGAAACATTCTAAGAATGGAAACAGTAATGGGATGAAAACATTGGGTTGCAGGGCCTAGAATCTAACTATATTATAAAAGTCTAGTCTGCCTTCTGTCATTTGTTGAAACTTTGGGTTGCAGGATAATGTTCGAAACCAGCTGATCCAATTCGAACTGCTGCTGACCACTGCAACCTTTGTTGTTGCTATTTTCGGGGTTGTGGCAGGAATATTTGGTATGAACTTTGCCATACCAATGTTCGATGACCTCGGTGCATTTAAGTGGGTCCTCATGGTTACTGGGGTTTCTGGGATCATCATATTCTGTGCATTTGTATGGTTCTTCAAGTACAGAAGACTGATGCCCCTGTGAGAGGGAAAAAAACTAAAACGAAGAGAAAACAGTACTTTTGGCACCATTGTTATCAATTTTATGTACCCCCAATGTATATGGGAACTTGAGAAAAAAAACAAAAACAGAAAGCTCTCATTTCAGAGTCCATTCTTTTGTTGCAATTGCATTTCCTATTTCACTGCAAATGTACCATAGTTAAAATTGGAGGAAAGAAAGGATGATGGTAAGAAGACAATGCCAAGATGCGTTGGATCCGGTGTTAACAAGTAGGACTGGGTGTTCTCATTTGGCAGGTCATGCCCTTGATCCGATATTGTCCTTTTTGGTCTCTTAAAGGACTTGTATTGTCCCTTTATAAGGGAATATGCTGGTTTTGAGAAAATAATTTGTTTTGATTGATTACTTGGAACACTGCTTGATGATGTATAGGCATCAGATTTAGAATACAACTTGTGTGAGAAACACACTCTTGAATTATTATACCTATTACTCGGGAGGATTTTGCCTCAAAAATCTTCATGGTATTATGATAGCTATACACTTGTTTTCACCTTACCTTGGATCTTTACCCTCCACTTCCATGAGATTAGAGCTGATTTCCCCTGGACGACTAGCGTCCTTAATGTGACTTGAACACAATCAAGTTGTGTAGGGTATGAACCCTGGCCTACTGGAGAACTGATTGAGTTCATGTTCATGCACAAGGATGTATCTCTACCGTCGAGTAACTTCATTTCCAAATATTGCAATGTATAAAGCTAGAAACATGGAGTCCTTAATCCGTATTAATAAGTGTTTCAAATGCATTTTTGTTCCTGAAAGTGGTAATTTTTTAAGTAAATTACACCGTTAGTCACCCAACTATTAGTGTATTGTAACTTTGGACATTAAATTTTGTCACCAATGCTTTCGGGACAATTACAACTGGTAGCATTCGAGCAAATCTCTCTTCCCTTGAGAGGAGAGAACCGAAAAACCTTATAAGTAAAGGCTGATTGCTTAACAACTACTTAAACCCCGAGAAGATGAAGACATGGTGAATAATTTGTCATTAAGGGTCTCCATAAATTATTGCTTATCAATCTGATATTAACAAAGAAAACCTGAGATTTAGCTGGCATTGCATGAAAAAAGGTTGAGAAAATGTCAATACACGTATCAAAGAGATGACATGACCCTTCCAAATATATCTTCATAGAATGGTGGCTCTCGTGACCGATTTATCAGGATGTATACCAATTCTGTATGTATAGAAGCAGTATATAGACATTATAACACATAAAAATGAGCAAAAATCAACAATCAATGGAAAATCGGACAATCAGATGGATATATCATAAATTATGGAAAGAAGCTTCAACAGGCAAGTTGCGGAAAACATACTAGTCCTATGCAATGTATAGACAATCAAGGAAAAGGGGGAAGAAGATGCAGAAAGACAGAAGGGAAAGTGATGGTCTGCATGCATCGAGGAGGGCATCTAAAGCAATACACCATGGGAAGAAATCTAGCACCGGACGATTGGATAGATACAAAAACAGGGCAGTTGCGACAAGAACGGAAACATTCTAACACTTCTAATGGACATCTACCACTAAATCAACTCAAAAGTAAGGTATTAGTTTAGGCTTGTGCAAAAATAGAAGCATCGCATAGAAAATGGCATAAACATTGTGGTATTTCATAGCTAAAACTGTTTCTATCACGATCATGTTCCATCATTCACCTAATTTGCTCTCACATGATATGTTCACATAAATGCATCATTAATAGGTATATAAACCATAAAAGCTGTGGTGCAGTAATATAAGAATGAATATAATATGCATAAGAAATATTCATAAATTAAGAAAATCTTTGCCAAAAGTGTATGCTGAAGTGTTAGTATGAGGCACACTCATACAGACACAACAAACGGTGATCCAATTTTGTCCCCCTATTACTTCTCATTATCAATGCGCATTCTCAACACCTAAACCATACAACACACCAGAATACTTTTCCAGAGTACCACTAAAGAAGTTCTCCTTGAGTTTCCTGAATGTACAAGACGTGAGCAAACTATCCGAACCCGCTTGATGACAAATCCCAACTCTTTCCACTTCCAACAACTCGGCGAGCTTGTTCAACCCACCATGCAGGCTGTTACAAAACTTCATCAAATGTTTGATATCATAGAGCGTGGGAAAGTAAATGTTGATCAAATTGAAGAACCCAGCTTGTGTATCTGGTAAGTTCTGGCAAGTCAAGAGCTTAAGCAAGTAACCGAAATCATAACCACTGTGGAAAGTAACCCAATGCACACTATCATTCAAAACAATCCCTGAAGATATTAAAAGCTCACCAAATCTCATTGCATCAATACCCTTCTCGTTGTTCTTCTTGAAATCAATCCCACTTTGCCTCAAAAGCTCAATAGAATCATTAGCAAAGACATCTTCGTCAACGTTAAACTCGCAGAAATTGAACTGCCAAATACAATATTTATCAGTTCCACAAGTAGGAAGGTTCCCTTTCTCGTCCGAAAAGGTAAGACCCAACTGAATCAACTTTAACATGTCAACATTGTCTTTCAAAGTTTGGTAATGATAGTCATAGCTGCTCTTGAAATTGCCCACGGGACGTAATACAATGCCCGGAAACTCGGTGTCCATGGCAATGTACGGGTAATCATCGACGACTTCACGAATCAAAGCAAATTCTTCCTCAAGATTATCATTCCACACCTCGCGGATTTGGATCGAATCGCTCTTTGGCAACAGAGACATCGGTTGAAAATCAATAGGAGAAGCTTCTTTTTTTAAACCAATCACAACCCAAGAAGACAAAGATTCCTTAATCACCATGAAAACCCAAAAAGAAATCAGATTGAGATTGATCAGATATGCAAGAAACAACTCTATAAATCAACCAAAACCTAAACATAATATACATAACATAACCCTTTAAATGAAAATCTGAAGAATTAAACCTGAAATCATTCAGAATTGAAAAAGGGGAAACAAAGAAGAAACTTACCGTGAAGAAAATGGAGCAAAATTTCCCCTGAAAGATCCTTCCTCTCTCTCAAAACGGTTTTGGATTGGAAATTGACGGAGACCCTAGAACAAAGATTGATTTTTTTCCTACTTTATTCTAAAAATGAGGTGGTTGCGTTATCGTTGAAAGGTTATTTTTTCTGTTTGTTTCCTGGGAAAAAAGGGTGTCTTCAGTTTTCCATAATAATCGAATCGAATGTTTATTACTGCTAGTAAAATGAGAATTTTTATTGTTGATGTGAAGGATCGAGATGAAGAGATGGGGAGAGAGAGAAAGGGGTGGCTTGGAAGCTTTTCCTTTGCTCACCTCTGACCTCACCTCCTCATCAGCAGGATGAGAGAGAGAAAATCTCTGATCTTGATTATCATTATAGCCCATTATGCCCCCGCGTTTTGCGCTACAACATCTGTTCGGGTCGGATCCTAATCTACACTTTTATTTTTGGTAAATTATTATGGAAATGGAACTCACTTTCGTCTTGTTTTTCTCTATGATTATTATTATTATTTTTTTAAATATGCCTAGACCCTTTCAACTATCTATTTATTATATTTTGATCTTTAATTTTTTTTTATTTTTAAAGATATAATACATTATATTTTAACTTGATGTTTAAATTCTTTAAAGTTAATTTTTTATTATATTAAAAATATTTTTAAAAAATATTAAAAAAAACTCTCCTCGTTCTAATCTAAATCTTAAACTTATTATTATCATCTTTAATTAATGATCGAGGTCGTCTCTGATACAATATAACTTATAATATGTTAAAAATTACGCAAATAAAAAATTTAATCAAAAATAATATGTTAATGATATTGATAAGTGTGAACAATCGGTTAAATCAAAATTATAAAATTTAATATGTTTCATGGTTGAGTTATATTTTTTTTTTTTGAAAATAAGTGTTTATAATTTTCTGATTAAAGTAAATGTTTAACATTTTATTTTATTATTATTTTAAGGTCAATCCATCGACTATTGCTAAATTTTTTTTATCACACAATTATTAAATGACATATAATATGTTTCTTAATTTTATCTAATTTTTTATTAAAATTAATTAAATATATTCTAAATGAGTGTTCAAAATAGGATAAAACAAAACAAAAGGTGACATCGTGGTAGTCTATCCTTTAACTTTCATTTAACAGTTGTAAAGTTTTGGTATAGAAATGGAAATAGTAGTGAAAGGTGACAATTGTAGGAGGTGGGAAAGAAGTGTTAGAAAGATCCGGAGCCATTGAAAGGGCAGTATTTTTACACCTGCTTTCAGCCAAATTTAGCCACCTTTTAAGGTTATTCAAAAAAAACGAGCAAAACTAATGGAACACAAAGCAGTTTTCGATTCAAAATACTTGTCTCCACTCTCTGGAGAGACTGTCATCTTGATGTTCATTGCTTCTTTTTTTCATCCTCATTGGATTTATGCATGAAGGAATCAAATCCCACATTCCAACTTTGCCTTGTCGTTGAGGGTTTTCTGGGATTGGAACATGCATGATTTGGTTGCAAGATGTTTGCTTCTTGTTCTTGGGACCCTGATTTCTTTGGTCCATTCAAAGACAGATTCACCAGATGGTATGTAATATGTAATGAAATATCAATTATTCAACTTTTAATGTTGTAGGATCTTGATGTATTCCATGCTGTAATTATCATGTGTTTGAGAATTGCTTTAATTCAAATGCATCAACATCAACATAAATCTGCAGATTCTGACTCTTGGTCATTGCATTCTTGTAGTTTCTGCTCTTAATGTGATGTTTAAAAGCCTAAATAAACCTTCCCAGTTGCACGGTTGGCAAAGCAGTGGTGGTGACCCTTGTGGTGATTCCTGGGAAGGGATCAAATGTTCAGACTCATCTGTAACTGAAATGTAGGTTGATCCTGTTACTTCTGTTATTCTTCCATCTGTGTTGGGAACCAATCTTGCATTTTTCTATATTGAACAGGACATAATTGGATTAAAATATTGCAGAAACCTAAGCGGCCAAGATCTCAGTGGACAATTGGGGTACCAGTTATCAAGCTTGTCTTCAGTAAAGATTTTGTGAGCATTTGCTTCCAGAAATAGGCCAACTTTAATGTTATTTTTCTGTTTTTCAATTATTTAAAATTTTACCTGTTAGAAAGCATAATCTGAAGGCTACACATTGTTGGTCCTAATACAGTGATGTCAGCAAGAACAACCTCAATGGTGATATTCCATATCAACTACCTCCCAATGCTCAAAGCATGTAAGTCATATGATCCAAATTAATCAACTGATCCAAGTAAGAGTAATTTGTTTTAATGCAAATAACACACCTATCTTATGAGCTCAATTTGCAGAGACCTTTCTGAAAACAATTTTGATGGTAATGTGCCTTACTCGATATCTCAGATGACCAACCTTGAAGAAATGTAAGTGAAGTACTTTCATATTTCATTACATAATGGTCTGTTGTTACCATGTCTAAGTATTTGGTTGGTTGCTGCAGAAATCTTAGCCATAATCAACTCAAGGGACAGTTGAGCGATATGTTTGCGAAAGTTCAAAACCTTAAATCATTGTATGTGTTGGTGAAACAAGAACTTTTCTTTGTAAATCTTTTGCAAACCTCAGTGCTTACTAACATATGAACTGACATACAGTGATGTATCCAACAACCAACTGTCTGACAAGCTGCCAAATTCTTTTGCAAATCTTTCAAATGTGAACACTTTGTAAGTGGAAAATTTTCACATTCTTTTTAAGGGTTTATTTTTATATTTTTCTCTTACAAGTGTCTTGTTGCTAACTCTGTTTTCTCTTGTACAGGCATCTGCAGAACAATCGGTTCACTGGTACAATAAATGTCCTTGCCGACCTTCCCCTCAATGATCTGTACGTGGATACAAGCTGAAAATGATAATTGTTTTTCCCATTCATACATTGAAGCTGATAAAAAAAATCAGGGAGATCTTACAAGTATCAATATTTTCATTTCTTGCAGGAATGTTGAAAACAACAAATTTACTGGATGGATTCCTGATGAGTTGAAGGGGATTGACGAACTAAAGTGAGTATCTTACAAAAGTTCACTAGTTATAATTCTTTTAGTTCTTTAAAAGTTGTTTCCTTACTTGTAATCATCCCTTTGGAAGAACTGGAGGAAATTCTTGGTCAACGGGGCCAGCTCCCCCTCCACCCCCTGGTGTACAGCACCGCCGTCGTCCCAATAAACAGAAGGACGATAGTGAAGGTTCAACGAAATCTCTTAAAATGGGATTAATTATTGGTTTTTCATGTTTTGGTGGAATCTCTCTTCTTCTTTTTCTTATGTTTGTATTAACAAGAAGAAGGTCACCTCCCCCATCCTCACATTTCCTTGATGAAGATGTGATCAGCAGGCGTAAAGGTTTTACTCCCCTTCATTCTCAGGAGTTAGGCAATGAAGCATATGTTGGCATTTTGAAAGAACCCAAAGGTATACGTTTATTTGTGGTTTCTGCAAGTAACAATTGCAAGTAGAGTTGCCTTTCTAACTGTTTGCATCATGATCATTTTTCATAGACATGCCAGAGTTTTCTCATTGTTTCAATATATGCTTGTTTTCCTACGATGCATGGTGCGAATCAAATTACACTTTTATTTGAATTTTTGGTATTTGCAAAAGAGGCTGGACAAACTTTTCAAGTAGATATTTGTTTCTGTCACACTAAGATTTCTGCAGAGAATAGGATTGACATGTTTTAGATTATATCTTGCCAGGCTCCTTAGTCCTTACTGTCATTTTTTAACCTTTTTTGCATCTTTTGATTGCTTGGTAATTAACTAATAATAGTTCTCCAGTGATCAGTTTAACTGATTATATGATATCTGTTGATGACAGATTTTAAGTCAACGGATCTAGGTAACAGTGATATGAAGTCATTGTTAAAATCTCCATCAATGGGCCTCAGACGTTCGGTTTCAAGTCGTGTTTCCTTCGGTGAAAATGAGTTTGCAAATCGACTGAAAGGAAGAAAGAGTACTTCAGTTCAAGTTGTGCCTTATTCTTTGGCAGATTTGCAGAAATACACTGATAACTTTTCACCAGATCGCCTTCTGGGGGAGGGCACCATTGGACGTGTTTACAAGGCAAAATATCCAGAAGGAAAGGTTAGCATTTTGGTTCTCATTTTCTTTTTAACTAAATTTTTAAGATGCCATCTCATATGTTTCTGTACTTTTATCTTGGTCACAGGTTTTAGCAGTGAAAAAGATAGATTCCTCTCTTTTTCAAGGCCAGAAGTCGGACGATTTCTCAAAACTTGTTACAAATATCTCAAAGCTTCACCATCCTAACATTGCTGAACTTGTTGGCTATTGTTCAGAACAAGGGCATAACATCCTAATATATGACTATTTCAGGAATGGCTCACTTTATGAGTTCCTACATGTAGCAGATGATTTCAGCAAACCCCTAACATGGAACACCAGAGTCAGAATAGCTTTAGGTCTAGCCAGGGCTGTTGAGTAAGTCATGATATATCCTTTTTATTTTTGCCATCTTCTTTTCCCCTCTTTTTCGGTATTGGCTATATTGAACAACGGTCACATCAGTCCGACGTTTTCGAACCTGCAATGTTTACAAATTTTAGCACATAGAGTCAGTGTGCATTTCAACTTGCATTCTCAATCCAGATATGCTATGTTTGCAGCTTTCGAGTTTAAACTGGATCAGTAGTTAGTTGAGATAACACCTTTTTCTTTACTCGAACAATATTACATTATGATGTCTTAGAAATGTTGTTGGTCTTTTCCTTGAAAGTTTAACCCAGTGGTGCAAATTGCTTTGTTCAGGTATCTCCATGACGTTTGTTCTCCATCTATGGTTCATAAGAACATCAAGTCATCCAATATTTTTCTTGATCTTGAACTCAATCCTCGTCTATCCGACTATGGCATGTCATGCTTTCATCAGGTTAGCATTACTCAGAATCTAATAGATGTTTTTTTCCTGGTTAGAGAATATTTTAGTCCCTAAATTAGGATGAATGGAAAATATTAGATCATGGTTTTCGAAATCGAAATGAGGTCTGACTTATGTCTTTTGAACTTGGTAGTTTCTGAAATGAATTCATTCAAGGAGTTTCAATCTCAACCTGCATGTTATTTTCTGTTTTATGATGAAATTGGCATGGTATTGTAAAAAAGAAACATATCAGCTTCCTGTTCTACCATGTTAGAAACATAAATATTGCATCTTCAATTGTTTTTCCAGCGTACAAGCCAGAACCTGGGGATGGGATACAATGCTCCAGAATGTATAAAGCCATCAGCATATACATCAAAGAGTGATGTGTACAGTTTTGGAGTGGTACTGTTGGAGCTATTGACCGGCCGGATGCCTGTGGATAAGTAAGCCTAAACCACTCGTATCATTTAGCCAAGTTAATTCTAGTGTGTGAGCTAATGGTTGAAACGCCTATGCTCTCTGTATCAGTCAAAGACCAAGATCTGAGCAATGCTTAGTGAAATGGGCGAGACCTCTGCTTCATGACCATGATGCACTGTTAGGAATGGTTGATCCTGCCTTGAGGGGACTCTATCCTCCCAAATCACTCCCTCCATTTGCTGATGCTGTTTCCCTCTGTGTACAGGTAAACAACTTTACAGTAATCATAGCATCTCTATGTTGGACATGAGCAGATGTTCAAGGCCTAACTATGAATTTACACCTTTAAATCTAAAAAAAATATAAAGCCTACTCTTAACATTTCTGCCACAATACATACTATACCTTTCTTGAAGTAGAAAAATTAATATATCTAAATCTTGATTTTTAGATAAAAAATAATAAAGAAAGCTTAAATTTTAAGCTTTAGTGGCTATAAAGTTTTGAGAGAAAATAAAGGATGAAGATAAAAAGAGTGATATCATTCACCCACACTTTGTCCCCTCTTCCCTTAAAGTCACGTGAGACAAGGGACAAAACAAGTGACCAGCCACTTTCCCTTACGAAATGGTATATTTGCCACACCAAACCTTAACTTTTACCTTGATACAAAAAGGTCACCATTCTAGCCCAAATACTCGATTCCTCATCTAATGAGGTTAAAACTGGGTGTAATTACTCAAACTAACATCAACGTTTATTTGTTGAGTCAAAAATTCAGGTCATTATAATTTGTACAATTTATCCGAAATCGGTCTATCATCGATTGATGTTCTTACATTTTTATTGTTCTTCTGGTTTGTTTGCTCAGACAGAACCTGAACTTAGAGCTCCGATATCCGAGGTGGTGCAAGCATTGGTACGATTAGTTCAACAATCAACATTAAACATGAAAGAGGATCTTTCATCTTCTTGCAGAACAACTGACACTGAATATGAAATTGTTTGATTCTTTACATTATTATTCTTTACATAGATTCTTATGTATTCCTAGCATGTATCTTCTTGTAAAATAACATAGCTTTTATTCTTTAATAATCATTTCTCTTACATTCTCAGAAATGTAGTTTTAGAAAGTTGAATTTGTTAATTTTCTAATACAATTCATTTTTCATTTTCATGAATCTTAAGTAGTGTGTGAAGCACGAATTAATTTCTTTCTGATTCTTATTTATAAAAACTAAAATAAAGATTAGAAAACCAAACTTAGCTTTGATAACAAAAATTTTACGAATCTTAATTCTAGTCCTAATCATACCCAGAAACGAGGGGAATCAGACTCTAAGAGAAGGAAATGGATGCTTCTAGTAAGTCTAGACACATCGTCTATGAAATATAATAGTAAAATCTTGTACCAAAGAGTTTAGGAATTAATGCAGGAATTAACTGAAAATTTTAATTTATTTAAAAAGAACACAAAAGGAAGGTCCCCAAGCCATAATTGATGTATCCTATTAACTGAAGTTGGCAACGGTTGGAATCACATAAAGCACGACCAAACAAGAAGCTGACCCCTAATTTATTAGTCCAATTAATCAAGTGTGAAAAAAGGGGTTATTCGTTATTAAAACAAGGCTATTTCCATCTCTACCAACTCAACCAAAATCACTATCTATGTCACAACAAAACAATGCCTCATCTCACAACGTTTACCATAAAAAACTCAACCTGCCATCCATTGTTTTCGCTTCGAAGTCGTAGTTTCAAGGTTCAATCACAAATAGAGGCTGCAAAAGGATGAGTTGAAATCAGGGTAGTTAAGAATCAAATATACTTCAATTTTACAATTCAATACACACACATGTATGAAAGTGAAATCAGGGTAGTTAAGAGTACTCACCGTGTCAACGCTGACTTGTTTGCCATCTTCTGCAATGATCTCAACTATGGTTCCCGATTGATCGGCCTAAAGAAATAAGCATTTTTTCAGTTAAGTGATATAAGCAACAGTTCGGCAATTTCATAAAATTGTGGTTATGACAACATTCTCTTGATTAAGGGCTGTATAACATATTACAGTCGGTCACTACCACTGCTGCAACTATGGGATGCAATCATCAAAGAGAATCAAAATGCAATCTTTATGGTTAGATTTTGAGAGTGCTCCAACAGGAAAGCTAATCCAGAGCATGTTTTGCCTATATTTGGCTAGCTCAGCTTCAACTATCTAACTAACTAGTTTAAGACAATAGCTACTCATATTTTCCGCAGTACATTGATACAAAAGAGAACACAAAAATGCATGCAATGAGCTCCACAAAAATTGTAACATGTTCATAAATAACGTTTGGAACATTTTTCTTCTCAAAGGACAGGAAAATAAACATCAAGTCTCGTAAGCTTAAAGTGTAATCAAGTCCTAACCCATAGACCCAAAAGTTATTGCTGCTAGTTAGAAGGAATTATAATTCCTTTTAAGTTTGTAGGCTTTAAGCAGAAAACCCCACATCTTTACAATCTACAGGTGGCCTGCGGGATTTTGCTAGGGGCACTTGGTACCTTGATGGGATGAGCAGAGCTGTCAAGCACCTGATGAAAAGTGGTGACTACTGAATAGCTCCTATATTCCAACAATCTCACCCCACCCTGATTCCTAGTGACGTTCGGGAGACCTAAACTGCAACTTCCCTAGTCAAGTCTCAACTACTAGAAGTTACTGCTGTTAGTAAGCAGGAAATTTATCAACACCACATCTAGCAGCACAAAATCCCACGTGCAGACATGCTGCAGCCTGCAAGCAGGCCTAAGGGGCTTTGCAGGAGACTTGGTATCTCGGCAGATTGGACTATCAAGCACATGATGAGTTTAGGGTGATTGCTAGCCCTCATAAGCCAAAAGATACACTGACACCTTCATTAGCACATTTGTTATCAAATTTCTGTCCCCATTCCTTCGAATACTTGACATGTAAACTAAGACACCCCAAATCTTTGAAAGCTTTAGAGTTCATCTCAAAATTTCTTTCAAAAGTTTAGACCTAAATAAATCAACATTATTCTATAATGCGAATATAGGAGTTCTAAAATATTAACAGGACAAAATGTCTAGGAAGAGTAGCATTTGTATGACAAATCATTATTATATCTTTTCTAGGCAGAAAGAATATGAGCTTACTTCTATTTCATTCATCAACTTCATTGCCTCAATGATGCATAAGATCTGACCCTTCTGCACTTTGTCTCCAACCTACAGAGAAAGCTGTTTGCTTAAGTCCAAAGAGCTAAACAGAATCAACTACAGGATAGACATAAATAGCAGCACCATTAAAATCCAATAAAACCCAACATGAAATATTCACCTTCACAAATGGTGGTTCACCAGGAGCAGGACTTTTGTAGAATGTACCAGCCATTGGACTTTTAAGAGGTGGAAGTGATGATTTGGCTGACTTAGGAGCAGCTGGCGAAGGTACTGGAGTTGGGGCAGAAGATGCTTGACCAGAAGGTGCAGGCGCAGGTGCAGGGACAGATGGGATTGGAGGCATTACTGGAGATTGAGAGGGTGACTGCATCATAACAACCGGAGCTGCAGATGGTGGTTGGGGTAAGGCCTCTTTTTTCCGGATCACCAGTTCGCAGTCAAGTTGTTTAAGATGCAACTCCACAATATCTCGTGAATCAACCAGCCTAGAAGAAAACATATAATAACCATTAAATTGAGTAAAAATGTGGGGAAATGAAAAACAGCCAAAAAATCAACAATAGAAAGCATACTTTACTAGACTTGAAACTTGATTAAGGAATTCTGAGATTGATTCTTCTGTGGCCAAAGCTGGAGGAGATACATCGCTTGATGGCTTAGCATTTCTTGCTTCGGGGTTTGGTACCCCTGATTTGTCTGTGGGTGTAGCAGAAGCATTTGATGATCCATCTATGGCAACCTTGAAGGCAACAGATGATCCCAAATTAAGGAATCAAAACTTGGAAACCAATATTCTAACCAAAATACTTTAAAGAAGCTTACATCATTAAGTTGGGCGTTCACCACTGTAGAAGAGTTCCGACCAGGTAGCAAACTCTGCAATGTAGAGAGCAGCAAAATTTTAATTCAACTGAGAAAAACAAGAGTTAAAGTAAACTTGACAGAAGAACACAATTTCAGATGGATTTTTTATTCTCTCTATAATTTATAGCAAGAAAGCAAAATGTTTGAGGCCTGCACAAGTAGAAAAATGTCAAGTTCCAACTATTGATGAGCCTTGCAGTTTCGATATTATATTCCATGTATGACATCCATAATACGCAAAAAGACTAAAAACCAACTGTATATTTCCAGATAACTCCATTAATTTAGAGTGAGAAGAAGAGATAAAAAGAATCGATTTATTATTTAATTACAAACTCAACGAGAAAGAAGCATTCCAAATTCTTTATTTTCCTTTCTTTTTCCCCTTGTTAACACTTGCCTTTACTTTTTCCAAAAGTTGATGAAGAAAATTCACGTTTAGATTTAACCACGGTGATAACTTTATGTCGCACACATAAATATTATCATTTTCACAACGGTTAAAACATCTAAATATGTAATTCATTCATCAAAAATATTTTCTTTATCCAATAATAACAACCAAATCCAAAATTACGGGGATAGTATGCAAATAAAACAGCATTCTAGACAATTTTAAAGCCAGCAAAATCGAATTCAAAGATAAACAATCACATCCTCCTCTCTTTGCTACAAATTTCACCAGCAAAAAGACAACTGATTCGTGCTTAAAATAGATCAAACAATGGAGATCAACAATTCACACTCCGCTACTCTCAAACTTAAGCGTAGCACCAACAATAAATAAAATCTAAAGACAGATTCACAGCTTGCAAGCAGCTAAAATGTAGAGTGAAGAATTAAGAAGGATTAACTCACCTTGGAGAACAACCGAAAGTTGGGGTTCGAAGAGAAGCGGAAGGATAGGTTGGAGAGCTGAAGGTTTGAGGAAGTAGGCAAAGGAGCGGCGGCTTTCGCAACGGAAGTGAATGCAGCGGAGGCTGGTGTTGAGAGTGAAGACGCCATTTATTTTTCAAGCAACAGAGAGGGTGAGAAAATGTGATTGGATCTGTAGGGAAGGAGAGATTGGGAGGAAATGAGAAGAAAAGGAAAGTGCTTTGGGGAATCCGTCGAGAAGGGAAGTGGACGAGTCGAGTGTTTACTGTTTAGGTGTCGATGAAATCCAAGGGAGGCGATGTTAGATTGTGAGCTGAGCGGGCAGAGTGAGGGATTGGATTATACACGGGCCCGATATTCGCGCGGTTCGGTCCACTGATTTAACCCTAAAAAATCTAAAATTAATATACATAATATCCAGTCCGAAACCGCATAATTATCCGCATGTATTATTACCTAAATCTGAATCTTAATTCAATAAATTATACAGCAGATATCCAAAGTCATTAGGTATCTTAATCTAGCAAGTAAAATAGAATAAAAGAATTATAAAGTGGCTTGGATAATGGATTCGAATATCTAAATCCAAATCTATTATCCATAGAAATAAAACAGATTAGCTCCACTTAGTTACCTACAACAGTAAAATGGATTAGCCTAGAGTTAATATTTATATTCACTCCATTTAGTTATTAGAATATTTGAATCCAAATGAGCAGTATCTGAATCAACTAAAACATATTGAACATCCGCAAATATTCAAATTAACAGTTTCTGTTGTCATCCGTAAAGTTTGAGTCTTAAAAAATTATATATTCTATTAATCTAATTTTAATTTAAAAAATTTAATAATTTATATTTAAAAAAATCAATAGTGAAGTAATTGTGTATACTTAATAAGTAATGTTAAAGGCATTATGAGTTTTTCTATTTATTATAGTTTGTCAATTATCCGATAGTTAAGTTATTTTGTTTGTCGAGTTATCACAATTATTGATTATAAGACTAATGGACAATAATACGAGATTTGATAAGTAATAGGAAGAAAAGAGTTGGGACAAAATAAATTACACATTTTTTTTAACAAAAAGAGTTAATTTATTGAATTATTTTAAAACTAAAATATTATTATACTAAGTTTTTATTTTAATTTTAGTGACAAAATAAGTTACACAAATTTAATTGAATGTGTATTATCATATTTGTACCTAAATTTATACTTGAGTGTTAATTATTATATTTATAATTAAATTTATAATTAAGTGATTAGATTATATTTAAAAATAATAATTTATTTATTTTTTAACTTATAATTAAATGATTCGATTGTAATTTTTAGAAGAGTGAAAAAAGTGATTGCTATTTGGCATGCCAAACATGCCCTTGGGAAACTAAGGTTAAAGTTGTTTCTGAGTTTCCTTTTCCTTTTTCATTTTGTTTGGTGGTTTTGGTTCTGAATTGATCCTGGGAAACTAAGGTCAAAGCTGTTTCTGAGTCGGTTACTTGGTACTAGTAGGGTCAGCTATATTGACTCGAAATGTGGCATTGTGGGGCACGGTCCGGACGGAGCTGTCAGCTAAAACCAATGACAGAGAGGCATCCTGTTTGACACGTGTACCCGGAAAACCAGGCGAAAGAAGGTAACGCCTTCTGCTCTTTCAATGGAATCGCGCAATTTGGGCGTTCCGATTTACTGATAGAATCACCAAAGGAGAAGCAGTGTGATTTTTTGTTAGGTTCCACTGTTTTTAGGGGAAAAGTGGATATCTCACGCGACCTAACATCGCGTGGATGCGCAACCCAGTCGGTGGATTTGGCGGGGTTGAGAAGTTGAAACCGTTGCATGCCCACAGCCACGTGAGGCTCACATGTCACTTTTTTAAATATCAAATACATTTTTTTAGAATATTAAAATTATACACGTCGTCCTCAGTATAATGAACATGATTGCATTATTTTAAGAAGGAAACTCTTGCTAAATTTTTAAAAATATATTGTTTTTATTTATAAAATTATCGTTCAAAATTTATTAATTATTTAAATTTATATCATTTAAAAATACTATATTATAATTGTCGAGGACAAAGATTCCTTCCCACCTTCCGCCACTTATTTTCGCTATATTAAAAAATTTATAGTATAAGTTCAGTTGACATGCAACGTAGAGACCGTATGTGTACTGTATCCATACCCAATTATGTACGTGGAAATTCCTTTTTTTAAAAATAAATATTAGTATTATTTAGAGTATTTTTGTAAAAAATAAAAGAGCTGGGAATGCATCCATATTGTTTTGCCATGTATGTTCGTATCTCTCTTTCCACGCGTTGCTAAACCCCCATGCACTGAACTCAAACTTAACTCACATCACTCAGACACTCTTGCTCAAAACTTTCACTCTCAGATTCTCGACTTCATTTTCTCTATAATCTCTTCAATGGCAAGCGTTTCCACCATCCTGAAAGACACCACCACCACCATCACCACCATCGAAGGCGGCTCTAACCCAACACCAACTGTTTCCGACGTCAATGCAACCACCATTCTCTCACTCTCCACCGAGACTAATACTGAAAACACCACTACTGCTGCTGCTTCTGCTGTTATCACAGTGGCGGCAGCCAGAAGGGCGTCGGCGACACCCACATGCATTGGGAGAAGCAACGCAGGAGTGTCGTGGGGATACAGCTTGGAGAAAGGGAGACGGTCCACAATGGAGGATGCGGTGTCGGTTAAGTCTGGTTTTATACGAGTTTGTTGCAAGGACGCCGGTGGATGTACGGCACCGGAATGTAAATACTCATTGGAGGAGTCACCGGTGCATTTCTTTGGCTTATTTGATGGCCATGGAGGTGACCAGGTAATATAAAACTTATATTTTAAATCCATAATGTGTATATATAACGATACTTCTTTTTTTCTTCTGTGTGATCTTATCAGCCATTGTTTTAACAATTTAACGTTAAATTTTGAGGCACAGAAAGATTTGGATTTTTTTTTCATTTTGTTTCTGAAATGACACTGTTAAACGAAGGTCAAAGCTGTTTCTGAGTTTTGTTTCCGAGTCAACTTAGAGTAGTAGGGTCAGCCATATTGACTCGGAACGTGGCAGTATGGGGGAACCGAGCTGTCAGCTAAACCAAATGACAGGGAAGCACCTGTTTGACACGTGTGTCTGGAAAATCAGACAAATATGGTAACGCTTTACCTTAAAATGTGTTAAAAATTTATAATTATTTTTTTATAATTTTTTTAAATTTTTACATCATTTTTATATTTTTAAATATTTTATAAAAATTCAATATATACAATATTTTTTTTATTTTTTAAAAATTTAATATTAAAAATTTTATAATTTTTTAAAAATTTCAATTACGTCTATTTTAATCGGTCTCATCCTTCAAATTGAATCGCGCATTTTGGGTCTTCCGATTTCATCCGAGAGTGGGACCCACCGAGAATCACCAGAGGAGAAGCAGTGTAAGTTTTTTGTCTGGTTCCGCTGTTTTTTTGGGGAAAGTGGGTGTCTCACGCGATCTAACAGCGCGTGGTTGGGCTGCCCAGTCGGTGGATCTGGCGGGGTTTGGGAGGTTGAAACCGTTGCATGCTCACAGCCACGTGAGGCCCACATGTCACTTTTTATTGGACGCCCAAAAACTCAAATTTGGGTTTTAACTTTTTAATTTCATTAAATAATTATTTTAAAATATTTGAAATAAATACATTTTAAAAATTACAGAGAATTAGTGGGGTATCCTCGCTATTCTTTCCATTTCCATCGGTTTTGGTACCAAAATCTCCAAATCCCTAACGCATGAGAAAGTGATTCCGTTGTTCTTTGAGAGACGACGCGGAGTAAAAGGAAACATGCACTGATGAGGTAACATGCATTCATTTCGACTCTAATTTTTGAACTTATTGAAAATGATATTTTCATCTTCCTTTTTCAACTTTCAAGTGTTTTGTTCCAGAGGAATCGGTGAATTGGAAGTAGCTTTTATTGATTGTGTTGCGGAAATATATTAAATTTTCTTATTAATTGCTTGAAATTTAATATTTTCCTTTGCTGGTTTGATTTAATTTAATATTCATACATGATATTTGATGAACACTACCTTGGGTTTTCTTTCTTTTTTCTATTCAAGAAAAAATGGTATAATGTTCTAGATTTTTTAAGCATTGATGCTATGACTTGTAAAACCTATGGAAAAGTTTGTTAAACATGTGCTGATTCAGTGCATCTGTTTGGGAAAATGTTGTTACTTGTTATGTTTGTATGGTTTTAGTTTTTCAAATGCAGGCTTTTGTCTTTGAGGATTGTTGTTGAAGGAAATTTATGCAGGCTTAAGGATTGGGGCTGTGTTGAGTGTTTGGATTTTTGCTTTATTTATTTGAATTTTCAATGTTTATTAGGAAATGGAGCTCAGTTTTTGCCTTTTCAAGCTTGGATAAACCTCTGTATAAATACATAGAAATTTGATACTTTTGGTCTCTATATGAGTAGAGTAATAAATTCAAAGAATTTGATCAACAATATGGAACTATTAGCTAATTGGTAAAGAAATGTCTCCTGATGTTTAGAATGAAATTTTACTTTCCAATCGGTGGAAATTGCTTTGCTATCATATTATGGGAAGTTTGAGTGACTAAACAAGTAAGTTGCATTGTGTCTATTTGAAAGATTGGAAGAGTGTAATGCTTCATCTTCTAACATATTTGAAGAATTTGGTTGATGCAATAAAATAGTTTGATTGTTTATTTTTAAATAACTATAATGGTGAAAATTTATTTGGGAGTCTCCTATAACCCTCCTTTACAACATAACTAGCATTAATCAAAAGGTGATTGGGAACCAAGGCACACGCGCATGCCTTCTGTAGCTGAGGTGCAAACGGGAGCAAAGAAGACAAGAGAGGGAGTATGAAATTATGCAGAACAAAGCAAAGAAGAGAGGGAGTAATGACACCCTAAAATCCAATCAATCATTGGCTTGTATTGATATGGTCTTCTAGTTCTTTCTTGAGAAATAATAATAAGTTACCCTTTATTATAGACGAGGGAAGATCATTAACGACATTGTCCAATCCAACCAATTAGAGAAATCACATGCCTAGGTAAAGCAATATACAACATACATCAGTAATGAAAAAGAAAGAAATACCAAAAGTCATTTCCAACCTATAAAAGAGAGAGAAGAGAAGTAAAAGAGATCGAAATGAAAAAAAGAGAGAAGAGAACGACGTACCTTTGTAGAGAGCTCCGATGGCCATGGAAAGTTTTGATGGGTCCTTGAAGAGGAGGAATTTTTTTTCCCTTTTGAATCCCTAAGGCACTAGAAGCATGCTTTTGGCTGGGCTTCTCGTTCTACGTTGTGCCTATGCTGACAAAGGTGATTTTTTGTGCGTCTTGTTGCGCCCTACGCCTTAGACGTGCCTTTTAAAACTTTAGGATAACTAATTATGGCTAGTAACTAGGTAAAGATTTATAAATTGGCAACATTAGGGATGACTCAAAGTTGCCTTTGAAATGATACTGTGTAAGCTAGTAGAGCAAAGAGGAAGATCCATCATAAAGGAGACACATTTTAAGTTACATATTTCGTTTCTTAGGACTTCCTCCTGTGTGTTTCTATAAAAAAATGAACTTGGAATTAATTATAATTATGGAAATGGAAATTTAAAATGAGAAGCGTCCCATTTTTTAAGAAAAAAGAAACCAAAAGGCGAAAAGTTTCCATGCCTCATGATCCCATTTTTTGATTAGACCAACATATAAGTTTGTGGGGGATGGGAAAGGACTGACGTGTGTGGAGAATGTGAACTTTCAATGAATATGGAAATTGAAATGTCCACAACTATTTTGTATTTTTATTTGGCCATGTATGTAGGATGGAGTGACTTCCAACAAAAGGCTTAAAAATATGGTTGATAATCCATTATGGGTCATAATTTTTTAGGTTAGTGTACTACAAACATGATGGGATCATATTGCTCTAATTTATTTTTGATTGTTTGGAGAGTGTGCATGCTACAAACATGAGCAATTGAATGAACTATAAGCTTCGTTTTGAAGCTTTTGGTAGAGAAGATACCCTTTGGTAGGTAGTATGTGTTTGTGGCTTGGTTTGCATGAAGAGCTAAAAATTGCAAAGTCTTTGATAGTAGACCAAACTATGATGTATAAAGAAGTTCCTTTTAGAGCAAAAGACACATCTAGGAAACTTGTGGCAACTTTCAGGGCCGTGCTTGTGGCTTCAAATAGGTCGTGTTATGGAGAGTTTGGACACCTTTCCTTTTGAATGTGTTGAAGTTAAACATGTACGGGGCAAAGAAGGATAACATTGAATTTTCTAGTGTTGGTGGATTGATCGGAGATCATCATGGATTCATGGTAGGATGGCATATCGACTATGAAGAAAAGTTGTATTCCTTTCCCATGAGAAATCTGGTGTGGTGGAATGGGATCAAAACTTTTGGTTGGTCAAGAGAGGATCTTTTACATAGGTTTCAAAAGAGCATATGCGCCTCATAAGGAAGGTTGAAGTATCAGAGGTTATACACGTCTTACACGAGATTGATGTGATTTGCAAGCACATATATGCCTTTTATCCATGAGATATGTAGTGGCATGTGATTAAAAGTTTTGGTTGCTTAAAACAAGATCATCAATTGTAGTATTTCAAAAGAACAAATGGACCTCATAAGGAATGTTGAAGTTTTAGAGATTATAAACGTCTATAATGACGGAAATAGATGTTTTGATTCACAAGCATTTATGTGCCTATTGTTTAATTTAGCAAATAGTATTGGTTTCCCCTTTGAGTTGTAGCTTTTGGGGGGAGTCAAAAATCAAAATCTTGTACCAATCGGTACGCACCTATACATACAAGTATACATGTTTGTATGACTGATATGAGAGCAAAATAATTTGATATTGATACCATTTCATTTTACCTTAAAATCGGTACATACCAATTGTACAATTGCACTATCTATTAACCTTTATATTGTTCCCCCTCAAAACAGAAAAAGATGGAAATCATAGCTATAGTTAGTCTATGTTTGAAATGAAGTTATGGGTTTTCTGTTCATGAAGTAAGAAAATCTCCAATGCCTTATAACGACTCCAACCCAGTGGGCCTTAGCAAAGTAATCATTTATCAACATCGTTGTCGTAGTTCTCTTTATCATTTCTTTTGTACTTTATCTATAAGTAGACATCAACCCAAGATGGGAAAGGAAGTCTAGAAAAGATGTCGCGACGAGTACTTTTTGACTTATAGAGCCAAGTCCTTTCTTAACATAAATCGGACTTGGATTCCACCATGTGATACTTTATAGGACGAACAAGTCTTTGGGATTGAGAAATATAGAACTCTACAACCTCTAGCCACGTTACTCATTTGTGATATTTTAGGTAGATCATGACAAATTTACTTGGTGTTCTTTTTGTAATTCAAGGAATGGTTTTGTTAGAAATTACTACACATTTGAATTACACTATCTTATTTGCTCTCACCATTTTGAAATTTTAGTCTTGATTAATGAAAATAATTCCAAGTTTGTTTCTTGATGAGTTTGACTCGAGTGGTATTTTTAATAGTGTTACCATATAAGTCAACATGATTCTATTATCTTTTGGGTCGGATTGTTAGCTCACTAGTTTTATGTTGAAAAAGTTTCCGCATAATTTTTGAAAATATTCTTTCCCTTTCTGAATAGTAATGAGTTAAAAAAGTGCCAAGCGAATTCGGAGGTCATTACTTGCCACTATCATGAAAAGACACCAGGAAATATGTTATGGTTAAAACATATCCACAATACCCTGATAAATGTATTTCTATGATTGTCTAGATTTATAGACTTTATGGGACACAAGCATCAAATGCATTTAATGAATATTGTACTAGGGACAATATATGCAAAGCAAATCTTATTGATCTGGTTTTCTAATTTGGGCGGTATGTTGCAGGTGAGTAACTATTGTGCAAATGAGCTTTGTGAGATTCTGGCAGAGGAGTGGGAAAAGGGAAGCTCTTTAGATGGATGGAATAAGAGGTGGGAGATTGCTATGTGCAAGGCTTATGAGAGGGCTGACAATGCATTCAAAGATGAGGCATTAGCACCCAAGTTTGTTGGAACAACTGCTTTGGTGCTGATTGTCTCCCCCTGCCAGATAATTGCTGCTAACTGTGGCGACTCGAGGGCTGTGCTTTGTCGTGGGACACAAGCAATACCATTGACTGTTGACCATAAGGTTTCTCATTTAATTTTTTCTCTATCCTCTATTTTTAAATTTTGTTTCTTTGCATTTTGCCAATCATTGCGTTGAGAGACCCTATAGGCACTACCCTAAACACTATTAGCATTCTTTTCTAAATCGTCTTCCATTTCAAGTTGTGGGATAAACAAATAAACAATTTCCATATCATTGATTAGGAGTATTTATGACGATTGATGTTGTTGAGACAAAAGAAGTAAACAATTTCCTTAGCTTATATCTTATGTCTTACATTTAATGATCTCATGAATCTCATCTCCTGATCTTGTGCAAATGACAATGATCATATGTTTTCCTTTCATTAGAGTTAGAAAATCCTACTAATTATTGCTTTTGAAATTATTCCTTTATCTTTCAGTCTCTACCTTTAGCAGTGATATGTGTATATATTGATTTTTGGTTAATACTTGGGCTTCATAGTTCATATGTACTTCATGAGTGAGAGAGAGGGTACCTTTATGGCTTATCATAAGCTTCTATACACTTTGCTACATTTTATGATGTCTTGTCTTTGTCATGGTATCCAAAAGTACGACCCAAATATCTTATCTGCTGATGTATATGTTCTTACACTCTCCTATTTATCTCTGACAAGTATGCACATGCTTCACCGTAAAATATAGTGCAAATATAGGCATTATTTCCTGAAGCCCCCTTTCTCTTTTACTATCACTTAGCTGAATATGTACTCTTGTTTTCTGCAGCTTGACCGAGAAGATGAGTTAGAAAGGATCACTAGTAGCGGAGGTAGAATTCTGAACTGGGGTTGTTTAAGAGTGGAGGGAATTCTGTCCATGCCAAGGGCAATAGGTTTTTCTTGCTTCTACACCATCCTTTTTAGATATATATGCATATATTTCCCTGGCATGCGCAAGAGAATTTCCACACAACTTAAATTCATGTCTATGGCCTGTTTTTCTGCCAAAACAAAATGGTTGTTGATTATGTGCTTGCTGAAACCATATGAATATTATGGGTACCATACTTTGTTTCCTTTCAAATAAAAAACGATAACTCACAGCTTAACCAATCAACAAATATGGCAACGCAGTGTAGCAAATTATTAGACTATAAACACACTTTCCTAGGTTTCCTTTTATTGTTTTTTTTTTTTATCACAAGTTTCCTGACAGATTTAGCGTACACTATGTCGACAAAATTTATGACTTCTATCTATTTAATAGCTCTAATCCAGTTACACTGAAGCACATTCTGGAGCAATCTCATATATTCGAATACATGCTTGTTGCTATTTTTATCTACCACAATGCCTGCAAACTATATCAGATGGTTTTATAAGTATCTCCGTGTTATATGTTACAGTGCAATTAACTTCTATCAAATAATAATTCATTCTATCCCCCCCTCCCACTTAAATGTTGGTTGACCTTGAATTTCAGAACTCAATATTTGATGCTATGTCCGGTACTTTTTTTCTTCCTGTTTTGTACTCTGTTTGGTTGATTGTGTATGCTTATTATGTTATTAATCTGCATGGTGTGGTTTCAGGCGATCATGATTTGAAACCATGGGTAATTTCAGTGCCTGAAGTTACTTTCATGACAAGGACTGATGAAGATGAATGTTTGATTTTGGCAAGTGATGGCCTCTGGGATGTTTTATCCAATGAAGAGGTTGTAAGGTTAGCTCGCAAAGAACTAAGACAGCAACGCAGGCTTGCTGGGGTTAATAATGATGGTCAATATCCACCAGCTTGGCATGTTTCTCAGCATCTTCTTAAGCAAGCTCTTGATGCATACAGTTATGACAACATATCCATCATTGTCATTGACCTGAAAATTCCTAGGACAAGACGTCCGAGACAGCTTTAAAAGGTACTCTCGCTCTCTCTGAGCACTTTTTCCTTCATTATCCAAATATTCTTCTGCTATTTCTGTAGCCTCTATATCTTGTTTGAAACCATACCCAATTAGGGCCTCAAACGGTCGAACCACATCCAAAATCGAAATTGGTTCACTTGAGTGACTGCTCAGGCCTCAATGTTACCATTGATTCCTTCATTTAGTTAGTTTCATATGGCTAGAATTTTCCATCTGCATTTCTGAAAAGTACTTTTCAAAATCTTTTTGTGATTTACATGCTTTTTATAGACGATGAGAATCTTGCTTTAACATGACATGTAATACTTATACTCTATGTTGCTCGAAATTGGGTGTCAGCATCGACTATGGGTGTGTTCTATTGTTTTGAAGCTTGTTCAAGTATTTAGAGGTCCTCGGTTGATCATATATTCATCATATTCCTATATCCATGTTCGGGTATGTGTCGGACATTAACATGTAAAGAAAGAAAACTAAAAAGAACTAATCCTGATGACTTTTCCCGACAGGTATGCAAGAAACGGAAAAGGGAAGGCCACCAATATCGGAGACAACTGACAGTCTTGGCAAATAATAAGGTGGTTCTAATAATAAATAAAGACTTTGCATGACAATATAACAGAAGCTTTTACTTTTAGACAAGGACCAATATACTGTAAGAGCTTTAGAC
Organism: Abelmoschus esculentus; assembly: GCA_035048815.1. Classification (NCBI taxonomy): domain Eukaryota; kingdom Viridiplantae; phylum Streptophyta; class Magnoliopsida; order Malvales; family Malvaceae; genus Abelmoschus; species Abelmoschus esculentus. Next base: position 6,231,181 of record JAUCBN010000007.1, on the reverse strand, counting down.
TTTGAATGACAATATAATATAAGGTTTACATATTGATACTGTTTTGCCTTTGTTTTGGTATGATTTTTGTGATGGACCAACGTCTTATATTGATGCTTATCTGATGGTCTAATAACCTAATTAGATGACTGGAGAGATGTGTGGTTTTGATTGGGAAATTGTGAGATTGAAAAATAGTAGTGGGCCTGGCTTTCTATATTTATTTCTCTCCGTCTCACAGTCAATTATGGGCGTAAACTTTACTGTTTAAGCATTAATTATGATTGTATAAAGATTTCAAGATTAGACGGGCTCTTGTTTTAGATTAATTTCAAAATATTGAAAATTATTGGTGAATCTTGTTCATTACGTCATCCGTAATCCCGAGTAATTAAAACTGTTTATTTCGATTTTTTAGTGTAAATTATCACTTTTTTTACATGTAGTAGGTAAGTAATTACTATTTTGACCATAAATAACGTAGTGAATAAGATTCATCTAATAATTTCTCTAAAACATCAAAATAAAATAAGCAAACTAACTATATAAACGAACTCTCTAATTTCTTAACACCCACATTGAAATACACGTATCCCAAGAACCCATTCCAAATTTATTATTATTAACTTTTTTAAATAATTAAAATATTTTTAGTTAAAATAAATATTTAAAATATATTTTTATTAAAATAGGTATTTAAAAAAATTATCATTAAAATATATACATAATATATTGTCTAAATTCTTAAAAATTTAACATACGATATTAATAAAAATATATAAAATATTTATTTTAATATAAAATATATTTTAAATATTTATTTTTATGAAATAATATTTTAAACATTTAATTTATTTCAATATATATTAAATGTTTATTTTTGAAAAAATATTATAAGTACTTTAATAAAAAAAAAGTTTAACATATTTTAATTATTTTTTTGTGATATAATCCTAATTAATTTGTAACGGATGTGCGAACTTTGTACTTTTACCTTTGTAGGGGAAAAACAGGAAAAGCTGAGTCGGCAGAATAAAAGCTTATACTCCCCCGTTCTCCGTTCCGGCAAGCTTCTCCCGGTCTCGAACTCAGACTTTTCTGTTTTCTCGTATAGCTGTAAATTTATATGCAATATGAATTAGTTGGGATTTTCATTTGGTTACTTTGTCTTCTTAATATATTTGGTTGAAGCTGTATTTCTGCGTCCAAGTATTTACAGGTTTGATTCCAATTCAATCTTTACCTCTTTCTTAGGGTTCGTAGAATTCGGAGTTCAATTCTTTGCTCTCTTTAACTCCTTTAACGCTTTTTTTTCTTGACCTGGTTAAATTGAAATTTTGGCGGTTGATTTTGCTAGGGTTTGGCTACTTCAGTTGAATTTTGGAAATTAGGATTTCAAGGTTTCGGAATTATTCTTGTAGTTTTTTTTTTTTGAAAGAAAAAATAGGAAATTTCAAATTCGAGTGGCTACCAATTCAAGGTTTTCCAATTTGGATCAGTTACTGCAAGAAAACTCATAGCACCTTGAATTCAAGATCTCTTTTTTCATCTTTTACAGTCCTTTTTCTTTCGGTTTCTTATTGATTTTTTTCTTTTTTTATACTGTGATCAAGGGAATAGAGGAACACGAGAACAATGGCCTCGTATAGGCCATTCCCACCACAATCCTTTCCTCCTCCACCACCTGCGCCAGCGCCAGCTCCAAATCAAAACCCTCTTCCACCTCAACAACATTATGATCAAAATTACAATCAAATGAATCTGAAATCGAACTATCATTACCCTCCTTCTAGACCACCGCCACAACAGCAGCAGCAGCCACCGCCTCTGCCTCCACAGCAGCAATATTCATATCCCCCTCCTCCTCCTCCTCCAGATTCTTCCTACCCGCCTCCTCCACCCCCTCCTTTGCCTGCAATGTCACAAAATACATTCAACTCACAGCCACCTATGTATTATCCACCTTCACAGTATAGCAATCCAGCAATGCAGCCACCTCCTCCGCCACCTCCCCCAAGTTCTCCAGGTTCTTCAATCCCTCCACCACCTCCTCCAAGTTCCCCACCAGTGCTTCCTCCAAAGGAGAGTTCTGGGGACAAAAGGTTAAGTGAACGTGGTAAAGGTGGGGATAGGGGGTTTTCAGGTTCTGGTCGGCGTGAACATGGTCATTCTAATCACGGGATTGGAAGTAGAGAGCACAAACCAACCTTGCCTCCTTCAAAGAAGCCAAATGGACACGCAGGAAGGGTGGAGACAGAGGAAGAAAGGAGGTTGAGGAAGAAGAGGGAGTTTGAGAAGCAAAGGCAAGAGGAGAAACATAGACAGCAGATGAAGGAGTCCCAGAAGGCCCAAATGATGTCTTCTGCCAAAGGGCATGGTTCAATGATAGGCTCACGGATGGGAGATAGGAGAGCTACACCTTTTCTGAGTGGTGAGAGGATTGAGAACAGATTAAAGAAGCCTACTACGTTCTTATGCAAGTTGAAGTGAGTATATGGAAATGATATTTTTTCTTGTTTATAAATTTGTTTGGTTCTAGGGCCACATTAAATTTAGACATCGAACTTATAAATTTCATGTTCATGATATCAAATTTACATATTAAGCCTTTTAAATTTCACGTTTTTATCTAGTTTAAGTTTATTGATGTCATCTCCTGTCCTACTTTGTTATTTATGCTGGTTTGAAAATATCCCTGGATGATTTATGATGGAATTCGATGGAATAATTAGTGCTTGACATGGCTCTGATATTTGCTTTGGCTTAAGTAGTTTGATGGACAATAGATTAACATGAAAGACATCAGTACTTACTCCTTCATGGTGTAGAATCTATACATATTGTAGCTAAAGTAGTTTAGTCAACCCTGGTATTTGAATTATATTTTTGCTCAAATATTTTTTTTTCAATCTTTCCTTCCTTGTCCATGTATAATATGGTAAATACTTTTTGGCTGAACACTGTACTTGATTATTATTTTCTTCATGCAATTTCCTTCTTATTGTGCAATATGATATTTTTTTTTTCATGTTGGAAAGTGTTCCTTTTGGTTACTTGTATGACTATTTAAGTCTGAAGAATATTTATACTATTTAGTTCGATATTGACAATCATTTATATTGTATAGATTCCGAAACGAACTTCCTGATCCAAGTGCACAGCCGAAGCTTATGGCATTGAAGAATGATAAAGATAGGTAAGAGCCAGCCTTTTGCTTCAAAGAAAGATGTATTTTCTATTTTTATACTCCAGGATCCGGTAATTTTTTTGGCTGTCTGATTGAATTTTTTTACGTATTTTCTTTTGATTTTCTTGTTAGTGAAGTTTGATCTTTCTAGTGTTCTGTGGAGAAAATATTATTGGAATAGTAAAACTTTAATCTCTTCGTGATATTTCCTGTTAATCTGTACTTCTTTCTCACAGGTTTACAAAGTACACTATCACTTCTCTGGAGAAAATGTACAAGCCTAAACTTTTTGTTGAGCCAGATCTCGGGATACCACTTGATCTGCTTGACCTCAGTGTATACAAGTATCATACTTTACCTGCTTAAACTTTTTCTTATACCTTTACTTTTTGGTGCTGTGGTTTTGATTGTCTATTCTATTTGTTTAATTAGTCCTCCTAGTGTTAGACCTCCTCTAGCCCCAGAAGATGAGGAACTCTTGCGTGATGATGTAACTTTAACCCCTGTAAAGAAAGACGGCATAAGACGAAAAGAAAGACCCACTGACAAAGGCGTTTCTTGGCTTGTTAAAACACAATACATTTCTCCACTTAGTATGGAATCAACAAAACAGGTAATTACTGACCACTGTGTTGTATTCTCCGTGATGATTTTTGGAAGCTGTGTGAAAACTAAATACATTGGCGCTTGCAGTCTTTGACTGAAAAGCAAGCTAAAGAACTGCGAGAACTTAAGGGAGGCCGCAATCTTTTGGAGAACCTTAACAATAGGTTTGTTTTCTTCCAATCTCCCTCTCTGAAGATAAATTCTTATTTGAAGCAGATCTGAAATAAAAATACAAAAGAAGTGTACTTCCCTAAAAATGTTGGCAATTTTATCAGGGAAAGACAAATAAAAGAAATTGAGGCATCATTCGAGGCATCAAAGTTACGTCCTGTCCATGCAACCAATAAAAACTTGGAGCCCGTCGAAGTTATGCCTCTTCTACCTGATTTTGATAGGTATGGAATTAGTCAAGGGCTGTCTTCTTCGTCTTTACTTCCCTTTTTGGTCACTCATACATTTAGAAAACATTGTTGGTTAGATTATAGAACTTAGAGATTTCAATCATTGGTCATTGTGCTGTGTTACAGCATTCTTATATCTGATGTCTGTAATGTGATTGTAACAGGTACGATGATCAGTTCGTTATGGTGGCATTTGATGGTGCTCCTACGGCTGACTCGGAAATCTTCAGCAAGTTGCATGGCTCTGTTCGTGATGAGTATGAATCAAGGGTAAGTTACAAACTTTCTAGATCGTGTAACGTGCTTATAAAATTAGTTCATATCTTGAGATCAACATACAACATGCATTACTATAGTTGCCAATGAAGCCACAGTTGCAGTAGCATGATAATTATTGTAAGTTGGCACCAAAGGTCATGGTTCAAGCCCCTTGTGCAACCTCCCCCCCCCCCCCAGACACACGCACAAAAAAATGTAATGATGCATGTGTAAAAGGTGCATTACCATAATTTATTGATATCTTGGCTTTTTGGTCAGAAGAATCCTCTAATCTGCAGTGTGATCAAAATAATGTGCTGCGTAAATCAGTTATTATTAATAATAAATAAAAACTAATGCAATATGTGCATAAAATATTTTTGCTGGCTCGAGGATTTCTTTGGGATCTGTTACTTTTAAGTACATCTTTCATGCTTGGTTCTGTTTTATTTCCCCAATATTAATCAGCATGCTGTCTCTAGACCCTAATAGTATAAATGAGTAATTGAGTATGCCACAAATACTTGATACTGTTACTGTGGCTTTAATTTTATGGTATTGCTGGCAAATTAAAAGAAAAACTTGTATAAATTTACCCATGGCTAGTGGGATATAATGGCCACTGATGCTTATATTTATGTATCATGTATCTGGTATGGTCTTGATTTTTTTTGGTGTGTGTGTGTATTTTATAACTGCAGGCCATTATGAAAAGTTATGCGGCACCAAGCTCAGATCCGGCAAATCCCGAGAAGTTTTTGGCATACATGGTGCCTTCCGTTGATGAGGTAGATTTTCCTTGGATTCAATATATTATATATCCATCAGCACTGCAGTTTTTGTTATACCTAACTTTTAATCTGTTGATTCTAAGTGAATTATGATTCAATTTCCACTTCTGATGATGCCAGCTTTCGAAGGATATGTATGATGAGGATGAAGATATCTTATATTCTTGGGTTCGCGAATACCATTGGGATGTATGTAACCTGATTTTTGTAACGTTACAGTGCACAAGCTGGAGCCAACTCACATAAATGCTCAAAAATATCTTTCCGACTCTTTTACAGGTACGGGGTGATGATGCAAATGACCCAACAACATACCTTGTTTCATTTGATGAGGGAGAAGCTCGATATGTGGTATTCATTTGAGCCAAATTTATATCTTTTTCAATCCATTCTTGGTTGTAATTCTTTGATTAGTCCATGTCCATGATGGTAACACTCTTTTTCATGCTGCAGCCTCTTCCGACAAAGCTTAATTTAAGAAAAAAGAGGGCCAGAGGAGAGGGAAGGTCTGGTGATGAGATTGAACATTTTCCTATACCTTCCAGAATTACTGCAAGGAGGAGATCAACAGTTGCTGCAATAGAAATGAAGGAACCTGAGGTATGATCATCATATTCTCATACTTGTGTCCAAATATGTGTGGTACACGTGTATTGGACACAGAAGATATAAAGTCGGATCTATGTAGATCGTGAGGCAGGTATAGGAGTTTGAGCCACTTGTGAAATCTAGTTCTCATATACATCTTTTTTTTTTCTTGGTATACACAGGTTTATTCCCACCGGGACGGTATTTCGAGCTCAAAGCTAGGAAGGTTGGATGCTGAAGACGGGCTTGGGAGACCACGGAAGCTTTCACGACATCAAGATGTCGATCAATACAGTGGAGGTGAAGATGACTTGTCTGAGTGATGCAACAAATGAATGGTAAGGCCTTTTAGAACATTTTTGAGTTGTTATTTGTGTAAGTCAACCAAATAAATCAAAGATTGCTGGATAATACCCCCACCCTTAATTGAAAATTCAATGTAGCTTGCTATTTGTGATGCATATAAAAGCTTGTTATTTGTTTTTTGACCAGCAGTGGAGTCATAGGTTTATTCTAATTGAAAATTCTTGTTAATGGGATTTTACATCAAAAAGTTTGTCCCACATCAAAAGTACTCGAAGAATCTAATAACATCATATTTAACACTAGACAAAGAGAGAAACAAAGGAATGCCGTCTAAATACTAACATATTATTACTATTTTCCTTTCTCCCCTGGAATATCATTAAACATGATATGAAGATGAAAGGTTGCCTCTGCTATATAACTATCTTCCTTGGACCAAACCACTAAACACTTGACTGTTCCCTGCGAGCGTTGCTTCCCACTCCACCGATGACAAAAGGATCTGTGACAAGTTAATCACGACTTGTTTCATGTCCGGTCGTACTGTAGGATCCTCGTCCACACATTGCTTTGCCAGCATAGCCATCTGATTAGCAAATCATACCAACAGATACAATGCTGAATCAGAACACTGATGCAGATTTTTCTAGCTTTGAGAATGTCACTTCGGAAATGGTATAAATGACATTCTAGGCAACAAATTTGATAATAGATAAAGCCCAGATATTCACCTTGAAGACACAATCATGAGGATAAAGATCCAGCATATTTGGATCAATATAATCCTTCATGTTCGACATGCTCATCGAGTCCGGTGCGTTCCGGAGAACTGTTAACATCTGCAAAATTGCAATATACAAGATACAGCATTAGTACAAGATAACATGAAGGAACATCCAACATAGCATGCTTCAGAAACAAAGAAAAGAAATGTTATGTCTGTAGATTCTTTTAAGTTTTATCTGTTTCCAGTATGTTTCTTAGAATGTGCTACAATGGAACTCACAATAGATGCCAACGAACGTCTTTCGGTATTTTTTGTCGTGGTGCCTTCAGTTCGTATAATGGCCTCCTTTCCAGATATAATCTCAAACAGCACAACACCAAATGCATACACATCACTTTTCGACGATGCAAGTCCATCGCTCAAATATCTATAAGAATAATAAAATGAAACAGTTAAAAGAGTTTAAAAGAACATTTACAGAAAGACAGTAGCCAACTAACATATCTGTATTACTCAATCCGGATATGATCAGCTTTTTCATATATTACGAGGGTCACCGGAAGGTCATACCCCAGTCTTTTATCTCAATATGTATCCAAAACAAGTACCGAAGATAGATATTTCAAGAAAATTGAAGGGGCGGACATAGAACAATCTTGTTACTTACTCTGGTGCCAAATAACCAAATGTACCGACAACTTTTGTTGCTGTTGCTTCTTCATCATTTGTTTTTCCAACAAGCTTTGACAATCCAAAATCTGAAATCTAATCCGAGAATAAAGTCAGTCAAGTATTCTCAAGCACTCTTAAGTCGAAAAAAGAAGAAAAAAAATCATCAACATTTAACATGATTAGAACCTTCGCCCTGAAAGAACCGTCAAGCAAAATGTTGCTCGACTTGATATCTCGATGAACATAATGAGTTTTAGTATGCTCATGGATGTACTCCAGACCTCTAGCAGCATCGAGTGCAATCTGAACCCTCATTATCCACGAAAGTGGTGTATGACCTTCAACCCAGTAAACATTCACAGCATAATTAGAATAAGAATTTCGCAACATATAATAATACATGAGATCCGAGTCATCCGACATCCAGAGCAGACACCTCAGAGAATTGCATCAAACATTTTAAAAAAGAACAAGCAGCATAAAATTATATGGGAGCCGAGTTAGTGCCTAAATGTTATGCCTAAATACCACTAACTCGGTGCCTTGGTCTACTAGTCAATCAAGAACTTGAAATTTTGTAATTCTTCAACATCATATCCTATCCCCAACCTATGGAAGTTTTGATACAACCGACTGAACCAGTAGGAGTCGAAAGCCTCAAAATATATGATGGGTTATTCTATTTGAAACAAGGTATGGGACACCGGGATAATGAAAATAGCTTCCCCTAGCTATGAAAACTTGTCATGGGTGTTTGTTATCAGCATGGTGAACACATTACGGCTATAAATGAACTGGCACCTTTATTTATAACATTCGATCTATTTTAACACTACTAGCTGTCTGGTTCTATGACCATTATACACATAATTGCCGAAATGTACAGAGATAAAAACATTCAAACTGGTAAAGTCATGATACTTTGTTCTTAAAAAGTTAAATAAATTATTAGAACTGAAGAAGCACTGCTATAATCCTACCTTTGTTCAGGGGATCATGTAAGTGGTTTCTAAGGGAACCCTTTTGAGCATATTCGTAAATAAGGAAGAGCTCATTATCACTTGTAGCATAGCCGATCAACTCTACCTTCAACAAAATCAAACCAAAACGGGAGTCAATGGCTTTGACTGGTTGGAAGAAAGTGTCATAATTTTGGAATTTGAACAATTGTTTATCATACAGAAAGCATTACCAGATTTGCATGATGAACCTTGCACAAGACTTTCATCTCTGCCATAAATTCCCTCGTCTTTGTGGCGGTCATTCTTTTGATAGCAACTTCCTAAAAGAACCATATAAACAAAAACTTAATGGAATGTTAATCTATTCAGGTCATATAATCTAAATCCCTAAACAAATCGAACAAACCTGGTCATGTAGGAAACCGAAATACACAGAACCATAGGTTCCATGTCCAAGAAGATTAGAATCCGAGAACCCATCAGTCGAAAAAAGAATCTCTTCATAGGTGAAAACCACAGGCTTCTCAATATCAAGTACATCAGTTCCTAGAGCTGAGAGAGAAAACCAAAAAAAGTTAAAGAGTTCCAGAGTTTTGGATTGGTCAAGGTGGCAAGGTGAGTTTTCATAACCAAATATGGTAAAATATTATAAGATCGGATGTAATATCTAGGGTATAAATATTGCTATCATTATTGTGATTAATTATACATAGCTCCTTGCCAGATTTCAGCTAGCAACAACTAGAAGTGAAAGTAACTAAGAAATCACGGTGTTAATAACCTTTTGGGATAGTAATCTGGTGGTTATTAGGTTCGCCGTTGATTTGGCTCCGATTGTCGGACTTGCCGCCAATGTATCTTCCTGAACCACAACAGAAACTTGGCTTCCGAAGAATGTGAAACTTGTGAGAACTCTTGACACCACGATCTTTGGCATGATCTCGAGTTTCACCGAAACAATTTGAGGATCTCAAGGAAACACATACTACTATGCTTAATATGATGAGGGCAAGGCCAACACCCAAACCCCCAATGATCCATCCATATGGCACATGAGCGTTAGGACTTAGCGGAACTTCTGCATAAAAATTAAAAATATAGCACATTATATTTTGTACACAAAATCAAGAAAACTGTTACATTACCCCTATGTGTGTCACCTGAGTCCGAGTTAACATAGTTTTAATTACTTCACTTAGATTTACCAATTCATACCTGAAAGTGTGTCAGCTGGTGGTGCAGGAACAGGTGCCGGGGAAATGTCGCTCTCAGCATGATATGGTTCACCAGGAACTGCAATATATATAACAAGCTATGGTCTAAAACTTTCTGCTAATAATACAAAACTGAACAGTATGTGAATCCAACAAAACTTAAAAGAGAAATGGTGATATGCGTTGTGAGGCACAAACAACACAAATGCAAAAACACAAGCTAATAGCCTTACAGTTCAAGGAATTGGAAGATAAAACAAAGTAACTCGTTAAATCTAATCACAGATATACAATTGGAATATGCAAGGCCGCATTACTGATTTCATTAGTCCAATTTTGTTGGTATATATCCAAGTGACATTAGCACCTTCCTCCAAAGTTCACATCATGACTTCTGATACAAACCAAGTAGGTTCCAGAATCCAAAAGTGAACTGAATTCGTCAATAAGTATCAAATTATCTGATCAGTATCCCAAACATCATTTTCGATACATTTCCAATTAGTCGAACAACAAAGCCTTATCCCCACTGCTAAACTTTCAATCACACAAGACAAAGCAGAACTGATGGCAAGATTTGTCTTTAGCATACCTAGCTATAGACTATAATAAACAGTGGACAAAAGGTCTCATTTTACTAACTGAATTAACCCCTATATTCTAAAAACTTAAAAAGAGTTTTCAGAAACTATGAAAATATCATCAAAAATCATAAACATCCATCTCTTGAAAAGCAACTGAAAATGCATATCTCCAAACAAATAGCATTCTTCATGCAAATCCCTAAATCTAAAATCCCCACAAAGAGAATGGTTTGGGGGGCAAACCTGAATTCAATGGAATATAGTACAAAGCACCAACAGTGACATTATCAGGATTTTGAATCCCATTAACTTGCTCAATACTATCCATGCTAACCCCAAATCTACTAGCTAAATATTGCACACTGTCCCCATCTTTCATCACATAACTCATTAAGTAGTTCCACAACCCACTTGAACACCCACAAAACAGCCTCAAAGACACCACGGCTCCAATCCTTGCCGGCCTGCTAACATTTGGAACCATTGCAAGCCCATCATAAGCCTCTAAAACCATGTCATAAACATACCCTTGATTTGATCTCACTGTAAAGGTTGTGTTTGTTACGTAATTCTTGGGGTTTGTCAAGCAAGAACAGTTCTTCTTGATGAATATGTAACCATGGGTGCCCTCTCCTTCAGCTGTTATGTCTTGTGGTAGCACATCGAACATGCTCTGGACCACCGCCATAGTTTGGTTCTCCTGTGGCTTAAAAGCCAAGAAAGATGTGCATAACCTTGATGCGTCCGAACAATTCATAGGTATTGTTGCAGAAGAACCCAAGGCTTGGAGAGTTTGAACGAGAAGAAGAAAGATTAGTGTTAAAAAAACTAAAAAATGTGAAACCATGGGATCCATATCCCCCCTCCCCCCAAAAAAATGAAACTTTGAGCTAAAATTAAGTTTAAGAGAGTAAAAAAGGGATTTTGATCAAACAACTATGTCTAGTTAAAGAAAATTTAAGAATTCATGAAGAAAAACAAGACCCAACATATAGGCAAAGTTTAGTTAAAAACAAAAAATAAGAGAAACTCAGACAAATCACAAAAGGGAATCAAGGTTCAGTGAAACTAGAGCTAAGTGACTAAGTCCAGTTAAAGGAAACTTGGTGCTACCATGTTTTATCCTTGAAGGGGTTAAAGGAAATGGTAGATTAAGAAAGATGGTAATAAAAAAAGACAGGAAGATCTGACTTCTGAAGGAATAAGACAGTAAGATTTTTGCAAAAAAGGAACGAAAAAAGAAAACTTGAAGAGACAGATGGGGGGATTTTTAAGCTTTATGGTGGTTTGAAAGACAGAAGTAGGAAGGGGTGAGGTGACACTAAACAGAGCATATTTTGTTTTGTTCTTTTCTCCCCCTGTTCTCTGGTAACTCTTATTCAGCCTTCACCGTAAAAGAAAGAAAGAGGAAGGAATATATTAAAAAAAATAAAATTTAACAGAATAACATGTTTAAAGTTATATTTAAAAAATAAATAAATTTAAAATATTTTTAAAAAATAAACTAAAATAAATGGTATTTTTTAGATTTTGTTACATGTAGATAGTGAGGTTTAGACATTTTATTACCTATATGTGACAAAATTTATGTTCATCGTTGAATTAAATTAAAATCAACGTTATATATAAATTTTACTACCTATCAATAAACAATTATTTGATGTTAAAAAATATTATGTTGATTTTATTTTAAAAACCTATCTTTAGAATAATATCCATGTATCTGTCAAAAAAATGAAATATTCCATTTTTTTTTAGCTAATTTTCATTTAAAACTATTGAAAATAGTATAAGATATTATATTAATGAACTTTAAATTATGAGTTGAGAAATTTTCAAAAATAAGATATATTATTATCAAACAACATAAATATACAATATTAAATTTAAGGTTGAGAGATTTTATATTATAAAATTTATAATTTAAAATTGAAGGTTAAAATTTATAGTTTATAAGTTAAAATTTAAAATTTATAATCTAAATAAAAAATTAAATAAATTTAAATCTTAATTTTAAAAAACAATATTATTTGAAAAAAATTATAGATCTCAAATTTGAATTATAAAATTAATATGCAATTTACCTAAAAATATAATCTAAATAATACGATTGTTTGCCGATTTTCTTTGGAGTGGAAGGTTTAACTTGGGTAGGCCCGCACGTGGGTAAGCGGCAGCTGTAAAATAAAATTAAAAGATTTTTTTAAAAAATTTGTATGGCCAACAAAAGAGAAGAAATTGGTGGAATATTAGATTTTAATAAAATAATTAAAAATATCTATAAAAAATAATTTTTATAATATTCGAAAATAATACCACTTGTATATAATGTTATCTTCTAAATTATTATTATTTTGATATATCGCTACCTATAAATAACGTTATTTTTTTATAAAAATAATTTAATTTTTAGTAAATACTATAAAAATAATAATAATTTAAAGAATAACGTTATATATAATAATATTATCTTTAAATATTATATGAATATCGTATTTAAAAAATAAACTCTTATTTTTCTAATATCATTAATTGTTTTACTAAAAATTCAATATTTTCGATCAAATTTGCTAACAAAAGAAAAGGAAGATGTTAATTAATATATTATAAACTATAAAGTGTTAGGACAGTGACCGACGGAGAGAAGTAACCTCGACCTTCACCTGGAGTAAAGGTCAACACAACACTCTAAAATATCTATATTTATTATAAGATATTTTAGACATAAAATCTTAAAAGGTAGAATAATAATTTTTAAAGTTTTAAAATTATATTTTTTAATCTAAATTTTAAATTATAAAATTTAAAAATTTTAACTCTGATTTTTTCACTTAAAATTTCATTGGTTCAATTAGGTATATAAACCAGATATTTTAATGTTTTATCCTAATTAATTAACAAAATTATTATAACTTAAAAAATTGGTCTGTTTTGATTTTATAAGTTATAATATGAATTAAAAGATTAACAAGAAAAACTTAAAAACAAAACAGTCAACCTTTTATAAAAAATTAGTATAACTTACAAAATCAAAATAGACCACTTTTTTAAATAAATTTATTATAAAAAATTTATAACTAATATTTTGATATAATAATTGAAAAATAGTTTTGGACTAATTTGAAAAGATTTTAAAAAATGATTCTTATGTCTAAATTACTTGAAAATATATTTAAGATATTTTTGAGTGATTTTAAATATGTTTTAAATGATTTAAAGAAACCAAATAAGTGTTTTTAACCCAGGTGTTTCGATACACCCTTAAGGTGTTTCGATACTTGTTCATTAATGTCAGGTTTTCAAAGGCAAAATCACAGTGGTATCGATACTGATCGATACTGATTGATACCTTTTCACCACTGTAAGGTTTGGTTTCGAACCTTGTTTCGATACACCCCAATGACTATAAAACAAATTTATGAAAAACTCTAACGATTAGGAGCGGTATCGATACTGGTATCGATATCTGTTCATAAATGCAGGTCAACGTCTATTTCTCAAAGAAGGTGTTTCGATACTAATTCCAAGGGTATCGATATCGCCTACACCAGAAACAGAAATAAACGTTGAAATCAGCTCCAAACAACCCCAAAACATCCCTAACAGTCATAAACGTCTAGAAGCTCATTTGAGATGATAAAAGGAAGCCTCAAGCATTAAGAGAGGACTAATGCTTCAATTGTAACAACATTATGATCAAGAAATTGTCTTAGTGCTTAATTTCCAATATTTGGGTAGACAAACACTTGTGAGCTCAATTGTCAATGTATGCTCAAGTGTATTAGGATTGAGTGAGTGCTTAAATTGCAAAACTAGACTTATTAGAAGGATTAACAAGTTTGCTAAATTTTCTATTATTTGAGTGAAATTCCCAAAGTTCGGGTGTGAATTTTAGATGCTAGATCCGGGTTTGAGTCTAGGATTGTAAGGTTATCCTTTTAGCCTCAAAAGGTTGAATTATTAGTAAATTATGAAAATCCTTAGTAGGAAGCTAAGGTAGTGGATGTAGGCGTGGCTGAACCACTATAAATCCTTATGTCTTTATTGTACATATTTTCCTTCCACCACAAACCACCCAAATCACCGATTCTCCATCACTTGACAAATTTAATCGGTTACTCATCGAGCCCTCCAAGCCCAACAAAATTGATACCTAAATTTAGTAACATTTTAAAATTCAAGAAAAACAAAATTTTAAATTAATATTATTTATAGATGTGTTATTTTAATGATCCGTCAAGTAATATCCGAACAAAATAATATTATTATTTAAGCGATTAATATCGTCTCAAAAACTTAATTAGTTATTGAGATACTAAGTCAACATACTTAGCACTTTAATTAGTAAGCCTAAAAATGGACATTGTGTAGAATTGAAGGAAAACGATTGAATCAAAAAATGAATCAAAGTGTTTAGATGGATTATTAAATATAAATTAAAAATTTCTAAAGTAAATCCGAATCGAATATTCATTCAAATTGAATCTTAATCAAACTAAATTTAAATAATTTATAAACCGGTTAAACTCACTATCGTTCTTAATTTTATTTTTTAAATATCGAATCCATCCTAACCCTGATTCATATTTTTATATAATTCAATTGTGGGACCTGATGTTCCCATGATGTGCATCATTGCATGTTTTTTTTTTTTTTTGTGGGACATAATTTCCTTGTGCCCTAAAGATTATTCTATCAATACTTTTGTCCTTGTAATGATTCATTTCCCCTTGGATAATTGCTTATTTATGAGATTATGTAAGGATTAGTTGATGTTGGGTAAGGTTGGTTGTAGGAGTAAGTAAGATTTAAATCCAAAGACAGACTGGATTAGTCATCTTCAACTAGGAGCGTTTATTATCGAATATCGGATCAGATTCGATTTGATTTTTCGGATCAATAATATAGTAATCCGTATTCGATCCGTCAAAAAGATAAATATCCGCATATTCAGATATCGGATACTCGGATCGGTTATTCGGATATTCAATTATCCAAAAAATAATTTTATTAAACTAATTTTTTGAATTAGAAGGTTGTATTTATAAAACTTTTAAACTTTCGAATATAATAAACAATAAATTACTAAATACAACAAGAATTACATTTATAAAAGTTTTAATTTTTAAAATTTTTGTTAATAACAAGCACTAAATTGTTAAATATAACAAGATTAATATTAATAAAAAATTAAAATTTTGGATTTCCGAATAATCTGAAACTTGAAATATTGTGATCCGTATTCGTTCCGAAAAACTTAAAATCGGACCGAGTATCCGATTCAAAAATAAAAATCAGATCAGATATTTGTATTTTCAGATCAAATCAATAAATAATCAGATCGGATCAACCGGATATTTTTAAACACCCTATCTTCAACAATATCGCCAGCAACAACAAGTAGTATGAACTTCCTTTTTCCTGCAAATCTGACACTCCTTTAGGATAGAAAGTAAGATTAAGAATAATTTTGGTGAGATTAGCATCAATTATTATGAGTATCATAGTATTGATATTAATTACTGTAGTTATAAAATTTAATAGAGTAAATTACATCAATAATTATTAATCGTAAAATTTAATAGGGTAAACTACGTATTTAATTATTAATTTATTATATATATTTTATTTTGATAATTAAATTATTTCTTTTAACAATCAGTAACCATAAGGACATGTTATTATATAAACTTCATAAATGTAATGACTTTGTATCCCTAAACTTTTTACATATTCCAAACTCCATTCTAAACAATGCAAATATATATTCTATGCTATTTAAATTAGTGTTAATGCATTTTACTTAAAATTATAACATTTAATTTATTATTATATAAATATATTATACTTTGTAGAAATATAAAACATTTTTTACTTAAAATTATAATTACAAGTGTGGTAAATTACGCCTCTAGTCACTAAACTTTTAGTAAGTTTCTTATATGAGTATGGAATTATTATGAAATTGATTATTAAAAATTCAAAACAAAACAAGAAGCTTAGATTTAGATCTGCATTCAAATTTTAATCTAAAAATAATAATAATAATTTATCATTGTCAAGGGTCTAATGTGAATAGCTAATTAAAATAATGTATTAATTAATTAAAAATTTTCTGGTTTACCGAACGTTAAAATTCGACCGTTTATAACAAAAATTAAAATAATATTGAAATAAAATATATGTAATTGAATAATAATTTAAATAATTACGAGGTTCTGTCAGATTTTCAGTCTTAAAACAAAAATCCAAGCTTTATCTTTTTATGCCTTTTGTTTTCTTCATTTAAATCTTGTTTATCTGCTTGCAAACTGAAAATATTCTCAGGAGTCCCACATCGGAAGTAAGTAACCCATTTCTCCTGTGTTTTGATATCTTTGTTTCGTTTCTGTCCTCGGTTTTGATCCAGCTGAAAGAAATGGGGAAGACAACAAGGTGGCTCAAGTCAGTGTTTGGCATGAAAGAAAAAGAAAAGAATCCATCAGTTTTACACGACAAAATAGATCAAAAAAGGTGGAGTTTTGCCATGTCTGGGAAAGATGTTGATGCAAATTCTCAAATCCCATTCCATGTCAGAAAAGATTTTCCCTGCGTGGATGCTGCTTGGTTTGCATCCTACGAGAGAACCCAGAACAAGCATGCTGTTGCGGTGGCTGCTGCGACAGTCGCCGCTGCTGATGCAGCAATGGCGGCAGCTGAAGCAGCTGCAGCCGTGATTAAGCTGACCAGCAATGTAAGAGCTACCTTTTATGGCAGAGGGAAAGACAAGTGGGCTGCTGTTAAAATTCAAACTGTGTTTAGGGGCTATTTGGTAAGTGAACTTTTGTTTACCACATTAAAAAGTTGGTGACATTTTGGTAAGTAAATCTAATTTGCTTATACTTTTTAGTCTCGAAAAGCACTTAGAGCATTGAAAGGACTGGTTAGGTTGCAAGCTCTTGCTAGAGGCTATCTTGTAAGGAAGAGAGCTGCCGCAACTCTCCACAGTATGCAAGCTCTTATCCGAGCACAATCGGTTGTTCGATCTCAACGGTTACGTCGCTCCAAGGAGAATCGGTACTATCCCGAAAACCGGCCTAGGGAATCGATTGTGAGTAGCATTGCCCTAACAAGTTTTATTCTAGTGTTTGTGTTATTCAGTTGCTTTAATTGACCATGTTTTCCTTTTCATTTCCAGGAAAGATTTGATGAACCAAGAAGTGGATTTCACAGCAAAAGATTCTCTACATCGATCGATTCATACGAGGACAATCCGAAAATAATCAAAATTGATACGTTCAAGACACGATCAAGGTCTCGTGAGTCCAACGTCGTGTTATCAGAATGTGGGGATGACTTTCCTTACCAAACAATCTCATCACCTCTTTCATGTGTGGTTCCGGCCAGAACATCACTACCTCATTACCAAGATCTTAGTGATTTTGAATGGTTTTTTACCGGCAGCGATGAATGTAGGTCTGCTAGCACTCACAATACTCCTCGTTTCGCAAATACAACTCGGTCCGATGCTCCTGTGACTCCGGCTAAGAGTGTGTGCGGAGACGGATATTTTAGGCCGTATTCGAACTTCCCGAGCTATATGACGGACACGCAGTCGTTTAAGGACAGATTAAGATGTTACGGAGGCAAGAAGAGGCTTTCGCTGAATGAAATCATGGCCGCTAGAACCAGCATGAGTGGAGTTAGAATGAACAAGTCATGTTACCAAGTTCATGAATGTTTGAAAATTTGAAAACTTTAAAATTTATTATGTATTTTTAATTTTTCCGAAGGAAACAGCGATGGAGCCATATAGGGGTGGGGGAGCCGAAGAATTTTATTTTTATCTACTTTTTTTTTTTAAAATGATTTTTTATGAATTTGTCCCCTATTTTTAAACATTTGCGTTTTGCCCCCCTCAACTACAAATCCTGACTCCGTCCTTGGAAGGAAATATCATTTAGGAGTAATAATATTGAATATCTCAGTTAAATATTTTAAGTGTACAAATTATTTTTTTGAGTTTTTATCCATCAAACATATTAATTTAAAAAAATTATTAGATGGATCTTATTCACCGTATCATTCATTGCTATCAAATATGATTCATTCATTTTAACAAATTTTTAAATAATTATAAACCCTTTAATGACATGTAAGAAATAGATGAAATTCATCTTGAGAAAAAAATAAGATAAAAAATTCTCATTGAATAGACCATGAATGACATAGTAAACATGGTTCATCTAATAATTTTTCATTTGCGTGTTCTTTTTCCTTTTGAAGCTGAAGCTTGGGCAGCTTTACATGCCATGATGTTCACATCAGATTTGAGATTATCGTCAGCCATTGTTGAAGGTGGTTGTCCTTCGGTTATTAAAAATTCAATTGAAAGAGCATGATAGGTCAATTATTAGTGCAATTATCTGGGAAATAAAGGAATTAATAAATTTTTTTAGTGCATGTTACTTTGGGAAATTCTAAAAAAACGGCATTAAAAAAAGTCTAAAAAAGGCCGTACCATTTTTCTTACAAAAGTTGTAAGAAATTTGATACATACTTTTCGGTATATACCGAAATTCTTACTTTTGTAAGAAAAACGGTATGTACCGAAATCTTTATACTTTTTGTAAGAAAATCGGTTTATAACCGAAATTCTTACAGTTTTTGTAAGAAATTCGGGATATACCGTTTTTCTTACAAGAGTTATAAGAATTTCGGTATATACCGAAAAGTGTACCGAATTTCTTATAACTTTTGTAAGAAAAATGGTACAACCGTTTTTAGGTCTTTTTTAAGGCCGATTTTTTCTAAAATCACCCATGTTATTTTACTTTCATCCCGAGGCAAGGAAATCGGTGGCACATGGGATTGCTCAAGATATTTCACAAGAAGATGAAGATCGTTTTTGGGTTGAAGAGGTTCCACCATCAGTCGAAGAATTTGTATTCTCGAATGCTATTTAGAAGTAACTCTCTTCCTTCTTCAAGCAAGGTTTCTTTTGAACAAAAGCTCTATTTATTTTTGTTGCTTCCTTCTCTGATTCTGGTCTGTTAATTTTTTCCTCTGCAATAGTTTTTTTCTCTACAGAGGATGAAGTTTAACCGGTTGCTTTGAGTGTTTTTTTTTTTTATTTTTTTATTTATTCCTTTTTAAGACTTTTGATTTTTTTATCTTTTAATAATAGCAAGCAGGTATCTTGATTAAAAAAATAATTTTTCTTTTTTGAGATATATGTATTAATTTGCTTTTATATAAAGTAAATAAATATTAGTAAAAATAAATAGATTAATTACATGTTTATTAATAGTAATCCAACCTTTTATCAACAATAAGTATCATCGAAAATTCTTACAGTTAATAAAATTACAATTTTATCATCGACCTTATAGATTAATTACAGATCAAGTCCAATTATTTTCAATTTGATCTGGAAAACCCTAAATAGAAGAAAAGTTTTTCGTTTGTACCGGGACAAGAGGAGGCCTGCAGCTTGCAAAACATAAAGCAGGTGACCTGGAAACTTTCTTGGAAATGGTGGGTCTTGGAAGAGTATACAATCTATGGGAAGAATCCCCCAATCTACCCCCGTATCTTTTACAACCTTTCATTTTCGTCCTGCAATGCCGTTCTTTCTTTGCTAATTGTCTTATGTTTACAACGCTCGACACGCACGTAAACGACTGGGATTTTCCATGGAAATACTTTGAAAGACCTCTCCTGCAATCCGAGAACGAACACATCATTTTATGTTACGTGAAACAATATGATATTAATACGGACACTTACTTGATTGGGAGTTGAGCCATAAGTTCTGATAATTCATATAAGGGTCCATTTGGATTGATGAAAGTCGATGAAGACGACGACGAAGATGCATCGTCCATCATGTCTGAACATGATGAACAAGTTATTAAAGAATTTTTCATCGACGACGACGATAACGATGAAAAAACTGAAGTTTCATCGTCGTTGTCGTTTTCTATATTTATCTGTCGTTGATCTTCTTGTTTATCCTTCTTCTTCTGATGAAGAACAAAACCAGGAGACTCCAACGTTTCCTTTACATCATCTTCTTCACCCATTTCTGATAATTTTCCGATCCGATCGATGAAACACATGAATTTGAAACCTGAAAAGGATTTAGATTTATATGATGCTAGGCAGAAGAAAATTTGATCAAGAAATCAATGGATTCGTTAGGGCTTTTTTTAGATAGAAAAGAGGATAATCATTACATGACAGCAAAGACACAAAATTTATGTGATGCTTAAGAAGACAGAAGGAGCTGTTTCATACGGCATGAGTTTTATAAGATAAATAAGGAATTTTCGTGTGGAAGTCTACATTTAATAATGGATAGAATTGTATCATATAAAAAAGTTATATAAATATAAAAAATTATATCATTATTTATTTTAATATTATTTATCATATTTGAAGTTTATTTTTAATATATATTTAAATTTTATAATGAACAGAGCCAAAATAATTGTCTTTAACTTTAAATAGTTTAATTATTTTTAAGTCATTTCTAATTTTAAAATTTTGTAATTATCTTTAAATATTTTAAAAAAATATTTTTTTTATTTTTTAAAGCCTTTTAAATTAATATTAATTAAATTAAACGTTGACTCTATTTTTTTAATTTAATCACTTTCTAAGAGTCCTATATTTTAAAACTAATAAAATAAAATCTTAATTTCCTTAATTTTTATAATTTAAAATTAGTAAAATAAATGAATAAACAAAAACGTAAAATTTGTGGCATGAAAGTTACATGCATAGGGATGGGTACGGGTCGGATCGAATTTTCGGCTCACCCGTACCTGACCCGAAAAATTATACCCTTCATCCGTCATCCGACCCGATCCGAGTTTAGGATGAAAAAATTTGACTCAATCTGATTTTTAAACTTTAAAATCTGATCCGACCCGACTCGAATCATTAAAAAAAATTAAATTTTTAGGGACTAAAGTGTAAAAAATAAAATTTAAGGATCTAATTGTAAAAATATTTAATTTTAGTGACCTAATTATAAAAAAATTAATTTTAGTGATCTAATTATATAAAAAATATATAAAGAGGGGTCATTATTATAAATATCCCTAAAGTATATATGGTCAAATTACATTATTAGTCTCGGGTCAGGTCCAATTTTTCTACCCTAAATTCAAACTCGACCCGAGACTACACTTAAAAAACTCGATCCGACCTGACCCGAACCTAAATTTTTTACCAAAAGATTCGACTCGATCAAACCGGATCAGGTCAGAACTCATCGAGTTCGAATTCCGTACTCATCCCTATCCATGCACCTTACTAGTTTGGTTAGATAGGTCATTGTCGAAAAGTAAAGCTGTCATTGCATTTATTAATTTAAGAGGGTGGTCCTTATCCATATATTCCATATTATCTTGTTTACACCTTTCAAAACAAATATTATCTTGTTTATTGTAATTATTTATTTTTATCTAAATTTGTACTAATAATGCAAAGTGGATAATTTCGTTGCCTTTCAATTCAAAAGCCAAATCCTCACCGTCTCACACTCTAGCATCAACCTTTAACCACACACAGTGTATTTTTTTCCTTCTAATTTTGCATTTAAGATAACTTATTGAAATTTCTTTTTTATTAAATTATTACAATTTATATATTGTTTACAATAATTAGGGGTGAGTATTCGATCGAGTAAATTGAATCGAATAAAAAAATTTGAGTTATTCGAGTTGACGAGTCATATTTTACGACTCAAACTTTATTTGAATTTTTTTCGGTTCGAGTCGAGCTTAAGAATTTGAGTTGAGTCGAGTCGAATTTTCCAGTTTCTATAATTATTTATCATGTTATAGTATGATACTACTTTCTCTAATCATATAAAATATGTATTATATATTTCATATGTAGTAATATTTTTTATATTTTTATATATCAATGTATATATATGATAAATATAGACTCATCTCAAATTTAAAAATTAATCCTTTAATTACTAAAAATTTCGAGTTATTCGAATTTTCATTTTATAACTAAAACTTTATTTGAATTTTTTTGAGTCGAGCCGAGTCTATAAATTTTTTTTGAGTCAAAACGAATCGAGTTATTCGAGTTTTTCGAGTTGAGTCGAATTTTGCTCACCCCTAACAAAACATCGTTATTTTATATATATAATTTTTGATTATTTATATCAATAATAAAATATAATAATTATGAATTTAAATAAAATAAATGAATAAATAATAGAATTATCAAAGTTTTTGAAAATGAAATGTGTAATAGTATTAAATTTAAAATAATAACAATAATAGCAATTAAAATTAAAAAAAAAATCACATGATTTATTATATTTTAGTGACATTGCCAAAATGAAAGAACAAACAGAAACCCCTAACAGAACCAGGAATCATTCACATGATTTATTATCAACTCCAAAAAAAAAAAAAAAACTTGAAATCCGGTTCATGGCCATGGAAGACAAAGATGCAAACCCCAAAACCAACAGGGAACTTAAAAGCTTTGGGACGGGAGGTTAAAGCCTACATACCCTGATCAACAAGGTAATCACCCAACCTCTCAACCACCATGTTGCACTGTCCTGGAGTCACCGGTTCTTCGTATATTCCGAAAACTAATGCCATCCCAGTTTTCTTCACGGTCACACCGCCAGCTCCCTGCGAAGTTAATCACAACAATTTAATGTGACGAGTTTCTTTGGTTCTCACCAATCATAAACCATAATCAGTTCAACCATAACTTGGAGTATGCAACAATAGACGATAATTCACAATCAACAATGACAGAAGCAAGTGTTTATTACTTGTACTTCTATATAAGATGACATTATGCCACTATTTTGCACAACTATCAGAAAGAAGTAAAATTAGAATAGCAATTTTGGTATAACTTCTCCTCACCAAAAGGGTCCCTGTCATCTTGGCAATTCTAATATAAAAAGGGTTGCTGCACATTTGTGTGTACTCCAACAAAAAAATTGATGGACACTTTCTTTGGTTGACATAACATAGAACACAATCATAGCATAGCTAGACATATGCTATGTACAATGTAAAATAAGATAATAGCTGCATTTGAGTCTAAAAAGTAAACTTAAAAGCAATATCTCATCCATGTGTTTGATCTGTTTAGTGAACAAGAGACTGTCATCGAAAGGGACTAGCAAATCAAGGCTAGATGGAAATGTTGAGTTCTGGAAAATGGCACCACATATGAGACCAGCAAGTATTTACCATTTCCTAAAGTACGTAACCGAGACAAAGTATTTCTCAAATCTTATTTCCATCAACGCGAAAGCAACATAACTAAATTCGATCCGTAACCTTTTATTAGGTTAGGACGCAAAAAAAAGTGCAAGATGAGATCATTCATATGGAAATTTGAATTTTCAGCTCTTTAATACCGTCAGTCCATCCCTGCATGGAACCAGAATCATGCATTGAATGAATGATTAATAAGAAAAGAGCAATGGATTGACCTTCTTCCCACGAACCACAGCTCCTGGCTCTCCCTGAATCACCATGTACTTAGCGCCACCGAGGTGCAGGCCAGTTGGTGCCAGAGACCCTGGTTCATCAAAATCTTTCAAGATCGCCTTAATCTCTTCCGGCTTAAACTGCGAAAATAGAAAACGAAAATCGCAAATATCAATTACGTATTACATAAAATCAAACAAAATGAAGATAACCGAATAATCAAAAACAACATTGTATTTGTATCAATAAATCACAAGGAGTAGCACGTATCAAACTAATTAATTTATGAATTAAGACCGGATAATCAACAATATAACGAGATCCGATCCAAAGAGTAACCTTAGGGAAAGCGGCGCTCTGCGCCCAAACACTTCCGTCGAGGCCGAGAATAGCGGCGGAGGAGAGACGGTTGCCGTTCTCGAGTTCGCACATCAAGTGCTCATCAACGTAGGTTTGCCACGACATTCTTGTTTGCTTGTTTGGATCAAATCAGAAAAACCAACCCTCTATTTTTGAATTATCTTATTCGTTTCTTTCACAGCGATTTCTAAATGGCCAATGGAGTGTATAAATAGGAGGGATTCGTGGTTTCAAAGGTAACAGTGGAGAGAAGTGGGACCCATGAAACGAGGAATTAATTGAGGAACGGAGCAGCTGACGTGGCTGCTCCTTTCTTGCCACCTCATAAAGTCCATAACTAACACTGAAAAAGCTCAATCAAATTGATTTTCCCTTTCCATTTTATTCTCTCTAAATTTATATATTTTCTCATTATTAACAATTTTGATGTGTTTAATAACTAAAATTATTTTAAAATAAATTTAAAATGTCATTAAATTATTTTAAATTTATTTTGATTAACAATTTTTTAAATATTATAAAATTAAATGTTAAATTTTATTATAAAATAACCACAACATTATTAACTGTAATTCGATAAAATAAAGAAAAATCCAATTAAAATAAAATTAAAATCAATAACAATTTAGTCTTCTTCAATAAAAATTAAAAGGCGGTAATTTAAAGTTTTTAAATTATTAAGATCAAGATTAAATTTTATAGAGACATAATACGACAATAATTATATTAATTTAGTTATTTTTATTTAAAATTTTAATATTATATTTTTAATATTAGTTAAGAGATTTAACGTTCTATCAACCATCAGTTAATTATTAGTAAACGTGGCTAATTTGGATTAGTTTAAAAGTGTTTAAAGCCCTTGAACTTAAAAAACAATTAAGTCTCTATTTTTTTTTTATACTTAATTAAATTTTTATATTCTAAATTTTTATTAATTTTTTCATTTGAAAAACTTTAATGGTTAAATCTAATATTTTTTTTTAATTAGTTGATACAACATATTGTCTTACAATATTATTACTTTTGTTCTATTTTTTTTATTTCATATAAAAATTCATTTAAAATTTCTAAAATATATAAAAAAACTTATAGAACATTTTCGCAAACCGGTCCAACTTTTCCAAGATCATTTTAAGTCTAACATTCCGAATAAGAAAAAATAAATAATTACTTCAATTCATTTTATTTTTTTATAAAAAATAAAGATTTATTATGAGCCTCGTTAAAAACTTTTCTAATCCTCGTTAAAAATACGTAATTACTTCCACTCTTATTTTTTAATATATACCTGACTACCTGAGTACGAGTACGAATATATAATTCTTGCAAAAATTTTTGAATACATAAAAGTTTAAAAAAAAAACATTTGTGTTAAATATATACTTAAATTCGAGTAACATTACATTAAACCACCTCTATAGCGGTATGGTGAGTACAATATTGGTAACGCTGAAATCCCACATTTTCTTGGCACTATTGAATTTGAAATTCCAGTATCCGGTTATAGCCCAACCAATAAAGGGAAATATGAAAAAGGTAAAGTAGAATATACATAATTTTATTAAATATTTTTAACGTGTCAAATTAGATATTAAATATGTTTTAATATATTTTATTACACCTTTAACGAGAGTCAATAGTAGAGTAATCACAATATAATAAATCAATAACGTTAGTGACTACGACATAATTTTTCGGTCATTATTGATGAAAATACAAGCATATTAAAACATGAGTGGCCTTTTATTTAGTCGACCTAGCCTAGGCTCATTCGGACTTAACTAATATAATACATTGGGTCAGGAAGCTTGAAAGTCCTGTTGCCAACATTAGTCCCCAAGAGATCACTCCATTGATCCCCTATGTTTCCAATAATTCTATATCCAGTCTTCTCTAGCTTCGCCCTTTCCCTGGATTTGTACGACATTGCTTTTTTGACAGAATAAGAGGCTGCCCTGAATTCAAATACACAACAAAAAAAAAAACAGTGATCAAATAAAATCAAGACAACAACATGTGAAGGACCCACCATGTTTTTTTTCCCTCCCTTTTTACTCACTTGAGTACAAGTTTCTCCCATGTGTGATATCCAGCTTGTCTTAAATTATTAGCGGTTACATTGCGTTGTTCTTCGGGTCTTCCTGTCAAGAACACCGCCCTTATCCCAAGAGCCAGTACCTTTTTGTACAGTTGAAGACTCTCTGGTAAAGCTGGGGCTTTGCCTTCCATTACCCATTTGTTGAATAATTTGGGATTATAGGGCTCCACCCTGTTCTTATGGCTCGCTCGGTCAATTAATGGGTCTCGGGATAAACGCAAGAATAAATCTTAGTTTAAATAGTAGTAAACTTCGTGGTGAGTACGTACCCGAATCCATGGCGAGCGTA
The DNA here is from genome assembly GCA_035048815.1 of Abelmoschus esculentus. Lineage (NCBI taxonomy): Eukaryota > Viridiplantae > Streptophyta > Magnoliopsida > Malvales > Malvaceae > Abelmoschus > Abelmoschus esculentus. The sequence continues at coordinate 6,204,684 of JAUCBN010000007.1, read as the reverse complement.
ATACGGCAGATTGGAGAGTGTGGTCTCGTCTATGTCGAAGATCCATACGTCTTTGCCGTCTCTGCCGAGGTTTAGGCTTTGAGCATATCGAATAGCTTGATTAGCCACCATGCTCGAGTCTTTCCTATATTGGTCACCCAACATGTAGTGTCCGACGTAGTCTTTACACTGTCCCGGAACAGTAACCCAACCAACAATGTTGTTAGTTTCTACGCCGAGTCGCCAACTCAAGCATGATAAGCCGGGTACATGGTCGCCACCGGCACCGTATCGTGGGCTGAGGAGGTGAATCCTTTGGCCGGGGATGAGTACCTTGTGTGGTGACCCCATTGAAAGCGTTGTGGCGAGAAATAGAAAGAACAGGAATACCATATTATTGTGTGGTTTTAGATGTAGTGAACGACTACAAGTAGAAGGCTGGCTTAAATAGAATAAATTATATCGTAAATCATTTTTATTACGTTATTTATAAATAATCAAATATATTTATTTAATTTTTTTATTAAATAAATATTAATTAATTAATTATTTATTTATTTAATAAAAAATTGAAATAAAAATAATTAAACAAATATATCTAATTGATTAGTTTCATATATAATATAATAAAAATGACTTATAATATAATTTTTTTTTGTATAAAGTAGATTGGACCCACCCCACCCGAATCCAACAAAGGGATTTCCCAAAAGTTGTGTAATCTTTAGATGTAACAATACTACTACAGAGGACTCTAGGATGGCCCATTAGACTCGTTTTTCTCTAAAAAAATAATTTACAGATATATTTATCCTAACATGGCATGTGCATACAGATGTATTTAACCTCGGTTGTAAGGTATATGTTTGGCAAAAGGTTGTATTTATAACACATTTTAGATATAAAAAAATATCTGCATATTATGAATAAAATAAATTAAAAAATAATATTATACGATAAAAACATTTTTATTTTAAAAAACTATTTATTCATTTAATAATTTAAGTAGAGATTAATTAGCAGTAGATTATATTTTTTAAGGTGTATAGATTTAAAATATAGAAATTAAGAGATAAAGTTTAAAATTTATTTTTTTTAAAAAAAGATAAAGAAACATGATTTTTATTTATATAACACAATTATATTGCGTCGAAGAAATTCAATGGATCAGAATTAACAAAATTAAAAAGTCAAGCAAAGATAATTAAGGATCTACCGAATTTTCACTGACCCGGCACCATTACAAGTTTTAAGGAGGAATGTTTTCATTTTATTACTTTAATGTTTATATCAAAATAAATACTTAAAAGTATATAATTTTTTATTTAAATATTTAAAATTAATATTTAAAATACATTTTTAATTAAAATATATAATTAAAATGTATTTCATTCACTGAACCCAAACATTTAAACAGTATCTTGAAACCACAAATTTCAACCCTTGACAAAGAGAGGAAAAAAGATACAGAACAACACAGTGCCCATTGCAGTGGGATTTAACACTAAGCCAATCAGGAATATATCTTATTGTATTTAGATTGTAAAGTTTGTTTATTAAATTAAAAAATTATTATATTTTTGTGATAGATAACGAGATATAAACTCATATAAAATTAAACAATATAATTTTTCTTATCGTTTAATCGATTATTGTATCTCAACTTACAAATTTAATAAAGTTTAAGTATCAAATAAGTGCCCAAATTATATATATTTTTTTTCATATAAGTGTATAATATTTTTCGGGTTAAATAGATCCCAAATATGATCATTGTTGTTGATGTTCATCACGTTGTATGAAGCGAAGTTTCTTTCTCTTATTGTGAGACTTGAATGTTGTTCGTCGGTCGACCGTCGTTTATCGTCGATTTTTTTATAAATTTAATTTTATTTAAATGCTAAATACTTCGTTTGTTGATTATTAGTGATAAAAGAATAAAAGAAATATTATAAAGTCCAATAAAAAAGTGATGGATACCTCATCAACGATTAACAGTGACAATAATTAAAAAAAGTTAAGATTTAAGGCTTGATACAAAATTATGCAGGGCTTCGTTGTAGTCTGGGAGTATTATTATTGCCTATATTTGTTGATAAAATTTGGGTAAAAGTTAAATAAACTTTTAAAGAAAAAGATTTATCATGTTTCAAAACTTTTGATTCATTTTAATAGTAAATTTTAAAATTCAAACTCTAAAATATAAGCTTTTAAATTAAATCCACAATCTTGAAAATAATATATCAATATGAGAATTAAAATATTTTCTCAATTTTAATTAAAAATTAAACTTGTTAAAAAATATAAAACAATTTCATATTATATTCAATCAAGCAAGCATCATAATCTTTCATCTTAATCAAATGAACATAATAGATTATTGTGACATTCTCACTAACATATACCAATAGATAAAAATCCGTCGTTATATTTTAACAAACAAACAACTGTCAATAAAACGTTAGTCGATATATATTTATAGAGACGGAATCAGCCGTTAATCGTATTCTATTAATCCTCGTCCTAAAGATCTATCGTACTTGATTGAACCAAACATACATAAATTGGTCGCTCATATCCTGCATCTCTCTTTCCTTGTTTTCCGTTAATCTGAGGTTAGATTAAACGAGTTTATATCATCCACAAGCTTTTAATATTGGCATATCTAAATTATGCAACACTGATCCTCTCTTCTTTTACATTATTTTGCAATCCTTTTATATCTATTATGAATTGGGTTGACTAATCTCGTTCAGACAGAATCAAAGAACAATTGTCTTTGTCTGTTTTTAGACTTTTGCATCGTTGATGAACAAGATATGTCTTCATCTGGGATTCATAAAATAATATGATCGAATTGAAACGTTTATTAGAGCTACGATGGGAAGTGAAAACATATATTTTAAGCCATTTCTGGCGAAATTCGGGGTAGTTGCTGCTCTCTCCTTTGCTGGTTTCCTCTATTCTCGACTTACAACTCAAAAGATTAAACGATATTTTCCGTCGACGTCGTTCTTCCGTGTTCCGGGTTTGCAGTTTTAGCCTTTTATGGATACGTTTTCCTTGTTAACTGAATTGATGATCTAAACTTTGGTATTCTTTTGATTTTATGCATAGATTGTTTTCTTGACATTCATTCTAGAGGAAATGATCCGCGCAAAGACACGTTACCAACACCTGAACCTGTAAGTTTCGTTGTATAAGCCGGGAAAAAATCGAGATTCGAACTCGAATATCAACTCATAAGAATAATTACATCGAATGTTCGGAGAAAAATATGATTTTGTTTTATAGTTAAAATCAAACCTGCATGCATCGTATGTAGATATTGCTATACGGCTTCAAATGAGAATTTGGTGTCCCTCTAACAGGAAGAATTGTCCATGCAACGAACGAGTGTTGATAATGGTTCTTTCGATCTTTCCCCGAGCAAGCCACACGGAGGGGATGTGTTTCTATCACCAGAGTATTCGGGAAACGTCGGGACTTCCCCTAAGCTCGAAACTGAGACACCGATGTTAGACTTAGACGATTCGAGAGGACTCGAAACCGAGACACCGATGTTAGACTTAGATGATTCGAGAGGATTTAGGAGTGCAGAAAAGGATGATTATGAACAAGAAATCAAGTACCTGAGGAACATGGTGAGTGTGCTTAGCGAAAGAGAGAGGAGCCTTGAAATCCAGCTGCTGGAATACTATGGGCTTAAAGAACAGGAAACAGTTGTTCAGGAGCTCCAGGACCAATTGAAGATGAACAAAATGGAGGCCAAGTTTTTCGCTCAAAAGATCGAGTTGTTGCAGTCGGACAACCAGAGATTAGAGGCGCAAGTTGCTGATCACGCGAGAGTCGTGGAGGAGCTCGAAGCTGCGAGATCGAAGATCAAGGTTTTCAAGAGGAAACTTAGGCAGGATGCTGAGCAGAGTAGAGAGCAGATCTTAAGCCTTCAAAAGAGGGTTGTTAGGCTGCAAGAACAAGAACTCAAGGCAGCTGCAACTAATCAGGATTCTCAATCGAACTTACAAAAGCTAAAGGCTTTAGAAACGGAAGCAGAAGAGTTGAGGAAATCTAATAGGAGATTGCAGATGGAAAACTCTGAACTCTCAAAGAAGTTGCAGCCTGTCCAAATCAATGCAGATTATGTTTCGGATAATCCCGAGGCCGAGGTAGTTTGTTTGTCCGAACTTTTCATTTTCCTTGAAATATCTTAATCTGACATTCATGTTCAATGCAGCAGACAGATGCATCAAATGAAATGATGGACAATTTGAGGCAAGAAAACCAAGACCTGACGAAGCAGATTGAGAAGCTGAAAGCAGAGAAATTAACGGACGTTGAAGAACTGATGTACATGCGTTGGATCAATGCTTGCCTGCGACACGAGCTGAAGCACTATCAACCCTGTGCTGGCAAAACTGCGAGAGATTTAAGCAAAAGCTTAAGCCCGAGGTCCGAAGAGAGAGCCAAGAAGCTCATACTCGAATACACGAAAGCCGAAGGCTCCATTGGGGATAAAGGGATGATCAATAACCCGGATCTCGACTTTGATCAATGGTTGCACTCTTCATCACAACCTTCCATCGCTGCTGATTATTCTTCAGGAGAGAACTTATCAGCTTCAAAACCTGCCAACAAAACTAAGTTCTTCAAGAAAATCAGGAGATTGCTACAGGGAAAAGACACAAGCAAAACCGACGAAGACACCGATTCCCCGACCCCAACGTCGAAGAGTCCATCAGCCATGTCCCTGGATATCCCGAGATGGAGTACGAAAGATCCGGAGAAATTCCGAAGGAATAGTGATTTAAGTTCTTATGGATTCAACAAAATGATATTGGGAAATGATGGTCTCGAATTACCTATCGAGAAATTTAATCAGGATTCGAATGCGATTTCCAAATTTGATTTGCTCAAGTTCGCCGAAGTTTTGAAACAACCAGCGCCTAAACCAGTGAAAGGAAAGATTCAGAAAGCATCAAGCATCAAGTAATAGTTTACTGGGATATGTTGTCTTCGAATGCTTGGTGTAAATCATTTTACAAACCATTGTATATACATTCAAATATTATTGTATATAGATCGATTCTTAACTTGGTTAATACTATTACTTTTACAACATAAAAAATAGAATTCGAATATATTTAAACGTGCAATATTATTTTACTCGGACAAAACGGGAATTGATAGGCATTAAGAACATTGCAAAAAAAAAAAGCATAATACATGGTGGTAGCCACGAGAGATGAGTTATGTTTTGAATATGCAGAGGGGTGACCATTCGTAGTGATCGAAATAGAATGTACCCCATAGTTTAGTGATCATTCATATAGTTTTAAGTTTGAATTATTTTAAATTCGAATCAAGTAACCTTAACTTCTAATAATTTGAAGTTCATCTCCTTATAACCTATGGTTTTGAATGAGTGCAATGCCGTTCTAGATTAAAAATACTGTTTCCAATTCTTTCTTAACAGATTCTGCCTCTTATAATTGCTTCAGCCATTTTCACTTGCCTTAGAGGTCCAATGATGAACACCTGCCATTGATTCATGAGATATGCATAGCTAATACATCTGCAGAAGCTCTAGTTTTGAGTTTCTAAATAGACTTTGTGCCAGCATATGCAGCAAGAACAAAGAAATCAGACCAAATATTGATACAAGCAATAACTATCATATAGACTAGCCAAAATAAGTCCATAAACTCACCTTGTCCGGGGTTCCTTTATCGCCTCCGATCAAGATATCGGCGCTGCAATACGGATGATAATGTGTGAATCACATGATATCTTTGTGTTGATAGTTTTAAATTGATAGACTTACTTGCATGATTGTTTAATCGACATGATCGAAACGCCTTTCTTTCCGATAATCAGCCCCATTTTCCCGGAAGGAACATTAATTACAGACAAGATTTCTTCTTCAGGAGCATTTCCTTTTGCTTTGATGCTATCTAAGATATGAAGCTGAAACTTAGCTTTTAAAATATAACTTCATTGCATACAAAATAATATATTTCTGAAACAAGGTTCTTTAATATCAACAAAGGTTTTTGACCTGGAATGGTCGGGATAGGTGGCCAATCTGAAAATCCTTTATCCCCGACACAGAAACATCGACAATGTAATGCACCACGAACAGCAAGTTGCCATAACATTTGTTCATTTAACTTGTCCATCATCTTGTGGTGAATGTAGGGAAGAAACCGAACATCATCGACAGCAGCTCGGATCATCATTTCTGAAAAGGGTCTGTATGTCCAAAACTTCGGGTCCTGAATCCATAAACGGAACACATCTCATCCCCAAACTAAAAGATTCAAAATGATAAATAAAAAATTGTGATGGAAATAGAGTAATATAAGAGAGTAGAGCCTCTTCAGGTCCACAATCCTATTTATATGAAACACACTGGTGTACTTTTGGTGAACATATGCTAAACCAAGAGAGGGTGCATATATTACTTGCCTTCTTTAAAAGTGCACGAACATCGTTCTTCTCGACGTACGATATACCTGCATCCATAGAGGTTTGAGTTTGTTGTGCTAGTTAAGGTGATACTTTTCGATATAATTATCACAAAAGGAAAGAAATACCTACACCATTGATAAATGATGTAAAGTTTAAAAAGAAAGCATCTTAGAAAACAGAGCTGAAGATCGAAAATGTATTTATAATGATCAATGATAGGTAAAATCCTACAAACAGAACATCTGATGTAATGTAAATATTGACAGCAAGGAGATGATTGAAGTATGGCAACAGATTGAACATTCTGCGACTATATAAACATTGTTGAAATCGTTCAATCAAATCGTAATGAAATGTGAATAAAAGTAATCTCAGTACAAATGAAATGTGATGGAGATGAAATGCTAAAATAGGAAAATGGTAATGAAATTGTATAGTACCACAATACTGTGGATCAGCAAGGAGGCGAATGAAGGAAATGGGGTCATCTGATGATCTTCGTCGTCCCTGTTGCTTCTCGATCAGAGAATATGCAATCTGTATACACATGACCAACAAAATTCAGCCTAGAACATATGTATATATGTATATGCATATGCACGTAAAATGCGAGAAAAGTAGTTGGTTAAACCAGGCCACTTCAGAGTACTACCATTGCCTATTTCTACAGAACAAATCATATATACACTCTTAAAGAGATACTACAAGTTAAACACCTAACAACATCATTCATTTCTGATCCGGACCCTGCTTATTCTTCAATATAAAAGGGGTACGACAAAGAGACAAACCAATAAATCCGGTGTTTAGCTTATGCAGCCACTCCAGCAAGTATAGGATTCGAGTCTTAGTTAGCATGTGCAGTAAATTAAGTGCATACAGTTGCAGTAAATTTCCCAGTTTATGGGATTAGTATTTGAACCCACCTGAGTATCCATCACATTATGTAGCTTAATACCAAACTGAAAATACAGTGCCTGCATGACATTGTTCATGATTGTAAGTCGAGACCATAAAATATTTCTTTTATAAACACATAAATACACAATTTGATCTTGTGTTCGACCTCACTATCTCGTTTACAATCATGGATAACTTTTGTGATGAAACTAGACTCAAGAGCAGGCTTGCAGGCTTGCATCAATTTCTCCCCACCTTCAGTAACATCAACCAAATATATAGCATCTGAAAGTGCAAACTGCCCAAAATGGGAACCATTCATCAATCAAACAATATGATAGGACACATATCCAAAAATGGTTACCGCGTTATGATCCTCCAAGGATTTCCCAAATATATGGAAATCTTGGGAAAATAGGATATGCCAATGTGAAATGCTCACATCGAGTTCTCAAGTCTGAATTCGAGTAACAAAGATTGACAATACAATTAGAAAAGCACAAATAGGAAACCTAGGCAATTCATCAAACACATTGGTTATCTAGTATTAGGATTATCCAATGACCTTACCTGCATGATGCAAAGTGTTCCATATTGGCCGAGTTGAACACCTTCGCAATCGAATCCGATAATCAAATATGTTTCAGCAGAGGGGAAAAGAAACTCTTTTGGGAGGTGAGATGCATGAGTGACAATGTGAATTGGAACCAGTGACAAAACAGCCTCATAATCCTTGTGTCTGTCACCTATGAAACACGGAAATGTTTGTTGATGCATTTAAAAATAAAAGAAAAATATTGTTCTGAGACAGAAACCAGAGATATCATCATCTATAGAACCGAAGTGTGAAAAACCAAAATGAGACTTTATCAAGACCCAGAGTCCCAAACAAGTAAAGGAAAGACAGGGTTTTTACCAGAGTCAAAAGGTAAAGGAACGTATGTCTGGTATGGAGTAGAAAACGCCATTTTTGAACTCTCAAGCTCACAACAAATTCTTACTCCGCATTCACAAATTCATCAAAACAGAAACAAACCAAAGTAAAACAAAGATGGTGTTTTATACACCTTAACACTTTCTTTCCCTTTAATGCAAATGCTTGAGAGTGGAACAGTGTAAAGCTCGGTCGTCTACTTTTCTATTTTCAGAAAACAAAGAACCCTTTTTATTTTGGAATGTGTAATGATTATATAGGCGTTTGAACAGTGTGAGCTGTGCATGGGAATTGCAGCGAAACACAACCAGGTTTTGCATGAAGTGTGAATCAATAGATTCAATTCCACTCTCATTTTTAAGCGCGTGAATCTCAATATTATTGAGTTTCTTTATAGATGATTCAACATAAAAATAAGTTAAAAATTAAATTTAATATTTAAGTATAAAATTTAGAATTAGAAAGTAATATTCAGTTTTTAATATTAAATATTTTTAATATGATAACACTAAAAAAGGACAATTTTTTTTTATTTTTGTGGAATACTACACATTAATTATGTTTCCACACGCATATTTTGCTTCACCTCTGCCAGTTATAGCAGAAGAAAAACGTGACCAGGACCAAAGTCTGTACACCCTTTCCATTTGCAGTGTAAAAAGAGGGGTGATCTCCCCACCGGATTTCTAGTTAAAAGATTGGCCTAATTGTTAACACCAAACATGTGGCCATGAAACCAACAACGCCTCGTTCATCACGAACCAACTTTCTTACCACTTTGGAATTTTATAATTCCCCCACAATTTCTCTCAGATTTTCCAAGCATCGGGTAACCAGTTGAACACATGACAAGTCAGCAACACAATCTGTTCATGGTGGGTTTCCTGTTGCAGGTGTTGTGCATTGGCAATGGACAAGATCATGGGATCTGAACAAGTGTTCCAAAGGACATAAGGTTTTCTCAATCTACATTGGATTTGGTTGGTTACCATATGGGGATCAAATCCCATTTTGTTGCATGTAGGTTGGTTCCCGGTGAAACATTTTCTATGACCGTATGGGGATCAAGGTTTTGATCTGCATTGGATTTAGCTTCTATGGATGCAAAGAGAGTGGCTGTTTTTTTGGTGATGATTTGTGGTGAAACGTCGGAAATGATGACGAGAAGTGGAGAAGACGAAGCGAAGGTGATGATCAGTCCCTTGTTCCCTAGGCTTCATGTGAATGAATCAGATAAAGGAGGGGGAAAGGCACCTCCAAGGAATAAAATGGCTCTATATGAACACCTCAGCATCCCTTCCCAAAGGTTCAACTCTGGATCACTATGCTGCTGCCTCTTCGACCGAATAATAATAACAACAGCTCGGTTCCTTCGAAATCATCAAGCCTTGTAAGTTTGCTGATGATTTCCTATTGTTGATTCATTGTGTCATTCAAGTTACCCTGTGAATGAATGGTGAATGTTCTTTGTGGTTCTGTTTCGTTTATTCTATCGGTTGAATTCGATGTGATTAGATTTCTAAGTGGGTTCATTCAAGTGTTGTAGATTTAACCAAATACTTGTTTAACCATCATAGTCTCTCCTCCGTTGCATTTGCTGAGAAAACCTAGCTCCTGAGTTATATGGAAAATTTGCTTGTGTGACAAGAAATTGTTCGTATTCGTAGGGCGGTGGTGACGAAAATAGTATGTTTGTGCCATTATACAATAGTTTGGATACTGCACCTGCAAATGCACCTCAAGTTTCTAAAAGCAATCCATTGCAACCACTGCATTTCTCTAGCTGTAAGAACTTTTCATCAAGGAAGCTCGGATTCAATGATGACCTTATGGTTCCTACTCCTATTCTGTCTGGAATAGATAAAACTTTCAGTTGCAGTCAGCAAAGCAAAGGTCCAGAAAGTTTCTGTAAATCGAACTTGGACACTTCGGTGCAATTTCAGATTGCTAATAGAAAGAATATGAAAGAAAGTGATTCCGTTGATTCGAATTCTGGACGATGTGTCATGAACAGAGGGGAGGAGAATGGGAGATTTGTTCGAAGTCATGGAGATCTAATGAAAAGGCCTAAATCTATTCCATCAACCAAATGCAGCTCGGTGGACTTATTGAATGGTGAAGATGGTTCAAATGCTCAGTTGCATAATGAGCATATGGCAGTACAAGACGATACGATCTTCAGGGAATATATTTCGGTTGGATCTAGCAGGTGTGTTGAAAATGTTTCCAAGGTGGGAAATGAATCATGCTTGAGAGAATCACTTGTAGTTGATAACGAAAGTTCGAATATGCTTGAAAACAAAAGTAATCCCCTAGAAGAAAAGAAGTGCAGGAGTTGGCAAGTTGGGACTATTAGCAGAAATAAAAATGCCAGAGATGCTTCCATGGTGAAGTCCATATCTCCATTGGATATTTGCCCTGATGATGTTATGAGAATAATCAGCGAAAAGCATTTCCGGGAAGTACGAAGAGATATTGTCAAGTAAGTATCCCTCCTTTGTTGTTGCTATCTGCATCTGCATCTGCTGCAAGCTAATGAACATCTGCATACTACCCATATCTAGGCTCGACACATACCGATAACGAACATTCATATCTAAGTTAGAGTAACATAAGAGTGAAAATAGTCATTTGCAATGTTGTTGATTTGGAAATACTAACTGTTTAGCATATCACTGTTTTCAGCCACCAAAGAGTCTTTGCCTTACAAGTCTTTGAACTGCACAGACTGATAAAGGTAAAATGATAACTAGACTACCCTACTTATTTTGTGTTTTTTCAGTCGAACAAAACGAACAGATATTTATATCTGCATTGATTTTAAACAGGTTCAGAGGTTGATTGCTAGATCACCACATATGGTGCTTGAAGATACCTTATACATGGCTAAACAATCTTTAGACGTTCCTTCAATCGAGAAGTCGACGTCTAACTATGTTCTTGAACCTCCATTGTTTCTTAAAGATACTTCTCACAAACCGAGTATTAGCATCAAACACGCCGATGATGATGCAGTTGCTAAGCTTCCTGTTCCTTTTGCCATAGATGATACCAACAAAGGACAAGGTAAACATCGACCCAGAGATGTGCCGTTTTCGGGAAATCCATCGTCAACATCGATGGATGCAAATACTTCGCCGTCTCAATGGTTAGTTCCTATAATGTCTCATTCCGAAGGACTTGTTTACAAGCCCTACACAGGCCCCTGTCCTCCAACTGTTGGTTTTTTGGCACCGATCTATGGCAACTGTTTGGATTCTAGCCAACATGGAATCGGAAATCCTCCTTTAGGCCCGACGTACTTTCTACATTATGGTATGCCAGTGAGTAATCCATCAGTTTCTAGCTTAGTAGTCGAGCAGATCAGCTCGTTCAACGAATTCGGATCAAAGGGCAATCAATTCTCGACAAATGATGTGAACTTCACCATACCTGGCCAGAGTTCATGCAGTGTGTCAAACCAAATGTGCCAAGCGATCTCGTTTTGTGCAAGGAAACTGCCTGAATTAATAGAGAATGAAACACAATCAAGTGTGGCTACTAGTAGTCCATCTAAAAGGGCTAAAAGAGATGCACTCCCTCTTTTTCCGACAGAACCAACAATGCCGACAGCGAACCGTGATGCTCCGATCAGTGCATCGAATGGACAGGCGATCAAGGTTGTGCCTCGTAACCCCATATCAGCTACCGAATCAGCAGCTCGGATCTTTCAATCTATACAAGAAGAAAGGAAACAATACAAATAGTTCAGTATGTAATGAGGATCACCTAACTGAAAATAACTGTATCTGTGACATCCCTGAAATTCCGACCGTCTGGGAGTTGTTGCAAGGTTTAATTTAAATAAATGTCTGTGATCAAGTTCTGAATCTGATAAATCCAAATTATTAATCTGATTAATTCTGTAAGATTGAACTGCCTGGAATTCTTCCTGGTGTCTGATGTTAGCAATACACTAAATTGGAAAATAAGCTGAAAAGGTTGCAAATTTTTGAATTGAATTTAATTGTGGACATGAAAATGAAAAAGAAAAAAAGTGAAGGGCTGAAGGAATTATTTGACCCAAAACTATGTTTAGTGATTTCAATGCTATCCGTTGGATTGATTCTAAAAGGGTTAATTGTCACTTGAGGACATGAGGTATACTCAATTCTTTAATGTTATATTTAGTTTTTTCCCCTTTCAATTTAATACATGAACTATTTCGTCATCAACCACTTTATTTACTTTCGTTACGGAAGTTAACGTGAGCCTCCTGAACCAATAGAAAATAACACGAGTCATCTTTCTAATTTTTTTTTTTCATTTACTTTGAGGTACAATAACGATATTAGTCCTCAATTTTTTATTGATATTTTAATTTCACTCTTAAAATTTAATAACTATACACACAAGATTATATAAGGATTATATGATAAAAATACGAGAAAAAAATTTAATCAATTTTTAAGTGTCATTTATATATATATATATATATATTCATACCGTTAGGCTTCTTCTAATTTTCCAAGTGGAATTTTTATATATTTTAACTGTTAAAATAATATTTTTTTATACTATTAAGCCTTCTTCCAATCTTTTCCAAGTGTGATTTTTTATAAAAAATTTAAATGTGACCCAATTTATATTTCTTGTAAAAAAATAATCCATTTCTAAAACTAAAATTCCAAAAATATTGTCTGCAAAATCAGTTGAGATCCAACGAGAGAATAGGCTCATAGATTGAGATTAGCCATAAGTTTTTGATTTCATTTTCTCAGAGCAAACCCCCCAGAGGAATAATGGACATTGTTGCACCAGCTTCAAACAAAACACAAACACACAGACAATCTCAGTTCTAAAACTCAATAAAGAAGCCAACAACAGACAACCATTCTACTTGTTCCCAAATCCAAGGTTTCAATTTTCATTGGTTTTGTCTCTTTTTTGTTTCATGTTTGATAAAAGTTGTATGAACAAAACCATTCATTTTAGTGAGAAACCACGTAAAGCTCAGATCTTTAATTGCTAACATTCTGTGTTTATTTTCTTGGAAATTAATTTCTGTGTATTAGCAATGTTCTACATTGGTTATTTATGTAAGTGATCTATTCCTTCTTATCATGATGCGTATGCAGATGTTTTGATCTCGAAAAGGGTGTTTCTTGGTTTAGTTTATAGAGGAAAAACAGAGACAGAAAAGGTTTTGAGGGATTAAGGATGCAGTCAAGGATGTTGGCAATGGAGGAAGGTAAAGATCAGGCCACTGTAATAAGAACAAATATCTCCAGGACATTGCCTTTGAGACTCCTCCTTTTCTGTTTGTTGTTTGCGGTAATGGCGATCGGGTTGTCGATCATCTGTATGTATTCTGTTCGGTTCTTTATTTTCCAGCAAACGAGCACCGTAACACCATCCTCTTTACACCCGTGGTTCGCCGAGTCTGATACCATAGAAAGATGGATTAGGCCTCCAACAAACTTGTGGCATTCCATCAGTGACACTGAACTGCTTTGGAGAGCTTCATTTGTTCCTAAGATCAAGGAATATCCTTTTCTGAGAGTCCCCAAGATTGCCTTCATGTTCTTGACTAAGGGGCCATTGCCATTGGCTCCTCTTTGGGACAGGTTTTTCGAGGGGAATCAAAGGCATTACTCTATATACGTCCACGCATTGCCGTCTTACTTTGCCGGCTATCCAGAATCTTCTGTTTTCCATGGGAGACAAATCCCAAGCCAGGTAATTAGCAGATCAAGTTATGCTAACATCTTTTCGTTCCGTTTTCGGTTACATATGTGTATTAGGCCTAATGTTGCAAGCGGTTGTCTGAATATGCAGATGGTGGAGTGGGGAAAGATGAGTATGTGTGAGGCCGAGAGGAGACTCCTTGCGAACGCGTTGCTCGATATCTCCAACGAATGGTTCATTCTCTTGTCTGAATCTTGCATCCCTCTGTTTAATTTCAGCTTAATCTATCTCTACATATCAAGATCGGAACACAGCTTCATGGAATCGTATGACGATCCCGGACCTTACGGGAGAGGCCGCTACGATTCACGCATGGAACCAGAGGTTCAATTGAGCCAATGGCGTAAAGGGTCTCAATGGTTTGAAGTAAACAGGAGGCTTGCCGTTGACATAATTGAGGACATCAAGTATTATCCAAAGTTCAAGGAGTTCTGCCAGCCAGCTTGTTATGTGGACGAGCACTATTTCACCACAATGTTAACCATCCAAGTGCCTCATCTCTTGGCCAACCGGACCCTTACCTGGACCGACTGGTCAAGGGGCGGCGCTCATCCAGCCACATTTGGGAAGGATGATATGTCTGAAGCTTTCTTTCAGAGAATCTTTGAAGGTCAAGCATGCCTTTATAATGGTCAGCCAACAACTGTCTGTTTTCTTTTTGCTAGGAAGTTTGCTCCCAGTGCTTTAGATCCTTTATTAGAATTAGCCTCCAGAGTTTTCGGAATTTGACCCGATGTAAGTTGAATTTCATTTTTCTTTGAAAATTTTCCATGAATTCAAAGATCCTTAGAACATTATATCCTCATAATGATATGCATCTCTGGACATCGACTGCAAACACTTAAAAGAAACTGATAATGGATTGTGTTGGATTACTTAGGTTTTGACTAAGATTGGTAATCAAAGTGAGTGAGTGAGTGAGCTATGCATTATCCTGTCTGTTGCAAGTAAACATCAGCATTACCCTAAAAATATCACATTTACTCTAAACTCACTACCGAGTTCAAGTAGCATAGTCTAGCATAGTCTTTTAACCTACGTTACTCGGACTCCTCCCATGTCAAACATGTACCTTTATTTGACACTTACTTTCGAGTCCGAGTAACAGTATTTTAACACAGGCTTAAGCTTCAAACATCATGCCAAAAAAAAATACAACACCATCTACAACCCCGCAACCTTTTTCCTAATGTTTTCACATAGATCCAAGCATCCCATATACCTGCATTCTTACTGGAATTTTAAAGGCACCAGCTCATTTATGAAACACAAATAACATATAACATTAGAACGCAAAATCCAATTCAGTCAAATGTACACAGAATAAGATCTTTAGGCAACAGTTATAATCCGAAGAATTATTGCTTATCATATATAACAAGTTCATTCAAATGTATTCCAACATTTTATTTAACCTCTAGCCTTGAGCTCCGCAAGCCGCCTTGACAAATCGTCCTCCTCAACCTTCTCCTGTGTCTTCGTTGGAATGGCATGAGCGGCTGCCTGGGGCAACCCGACCGAGACCTCCAACCCGTAATCATCAGCCACTTGCTGCATCAAGCTGTTGACATCACCTTCTGGTGTGGATAATGAAGTGGAGCCAGCCATTGCACTCTCCATAAACTCTGCCTGAACCTCCATATTCACAAATTGCTTCTCAAATTGGTCCATTGTCTCAGACATTTTCTGCAAATTGCCTGCAACAAGAAAAACCCTCAAATTTTACCACTTTAAGATCAAATTTAATTTAAAGTATAGGGAAAATATATTTTTTAAATACTGTATGAAATATTCTAAATCTTATATTACCTAATTTTTTTGGTCTCCTTTAGTTCAAGCCTAAACTACCTAACTATTAATTCCCCTAAAAACTTGTTAGCATTCCAAATAGCCACAAAAGAAGAAAAAAAGACGATAAAGGATTTAAAATTTAAACTATTTTTTTAAGGAGGAATTACCGGTAGTCAGAGAAGATTCAAGCGACTTGACGATATTAGTCATGGACTTGTTGATGGTGGTCATCTTAGCCTGGGTATCGAGCCTGGAAACCACAGCATCAAGTCGCGAGGCGAGCCGGAGGTAGTTCATCTGCTCAGTGCGCTTGCGGATGGCATTCTCGGCGTAGATCCGAGCCCCATCCATGTTACCTTTCTCGATGGCCTTCTTCACCTTCAATTTCTCGGATTTCTCTTCCTTCTCGCACTTCCTCGCCTGGCGTTGCAGCGACTTGGACGTGAATTTCAACTCCATGATCTGGTTCAGGAGCTTCTCGGTGTTTCCCATGGCTTGATTTTTCGTTTGCTTGCAGAGGAAGATTTGATTCGGAGAGGAATTTAAAGAAATTAGGGTTCAAAAATGTATTCTTTTGTGATTTGACCGAGTTGATTGTCTCTTTATTCTTGAATTGGATTTTTTTATTTTATGACAAACTACATCAAATGACACTCGTTTATTAGTAAAATTATATTTGGTTCATATAACTTTTATAAATTATAATTGAATCATTTTCTAGTATAAATGCAAACCAACATTAAAATGTTATTGTCAGAACAAAGAAATCACTTAATTATCGGTGGAATTAGACACGTTAAAATTTTGTTACAATCAAGTTATTTTCTAAAAGTCCAAATAAATATATAATAAGATTTAATATTTTAAAATTTATATATTTTATTAATTTAATAATAATTTAAAACAATTTAATAAATTATTTATAGAAATCTTTGGGTATTTAGTTAATCAATTTTTTAAATTAATTAATAATAATTACAGTAGTATCTGTTTAAGAATATAATCTTCACTCGAACTGAATTTTTACTTTTGAAAACATATTATTGTATAACTAGGCAAACCAATTATATATATTAAAGAAATCGAATTCAATGCAAGGCGAAACGGTGCGTTTCAAGTGAGCTTTTTTCCATTAGGTCATCTTCATCTCCGAGAGGGAAAGCGTAAAAAAGGAGAATCAAATCCAAAATACACAAAAACATAAAAAAGAGTTCTCAACTTCGTAATCATGACTGGTAATTCCCCTTTTTAATTCGATATTTTGTTAAAATTGATATTTGCTAACAAACTCATTATGAATTGCGTATCAAGTTTGTTAAGACCACCCTTCTACTATATCCAATGGAGTAATCGAGCTATTAATTTTCTTTTTATTTTCTCCTTAGTATTCGTTTGGCTTTTTAGGGTTTCCTGCTATCAATTTTCTTTTGTTTCTTTAAAGAGTTATGCAAGGAAATTAGTTTTTTGGGGGTAATCAAAGTCCAAAGATACCCAGCTTATGCAATGGAAAATATTTTGGGTTGAAGTTGAATACTCTTTTCTTGTTTTTTAGTCATTTTGGAGGTTTTTGAAATCTGGGTTTTGCAAAATATTCTGAGATTTATCTTATAATGATTGATTTTTTTGAAATCGAATCCAGTATAAGTGAAGCAAAAGTTGTAAAAGTTCAGTCTTTGAAAGGAACTCGGGCACAGATTGGTGGTTCAACCTGATACATTGCCCATCAGCCATCAAGTTATAAGAGAACTAACAAATATAGTTACCCTAGTCATAAAAGATATAACTTTACTTCCCAAGTAGTTACCAAGGGATTGGAATGTGGTCAACCTAACATTTGCTAATATTGATTAAACATATCAATTCAGGGAAGAATGTGATGGTGTTTAGAAATAGGTTCACGGTGTACTTCCTTCATCACTATTTCATTGATCTGAATTGTGTTTACAGACCACGTGCAGGAGCAGGAGATGGAAATTGAAGCCCTGGAAGCAATACTTATGGATGAATTCAAAGGTCCATCCTTCCACCTTTCTTTTCTTGGGCTTGCCCTTTTTCTCTGTGCTAAAATTTCATGTATCCTCCTGACCTCTAATGATTGTTGCTTTCTATCAGAAATTCATTCTGGTGAGAGTGGGCTAAACACTTCGAAGAGGTGCTTCCAAATAACATTATCTCCCCAGGTGTGTATTCTCCCAGAAATTATGTTTCTGGATTTTCATTATGTGATTGGCCTTTCTTTACAAGCCATTGATTCTAAGAGTAATAATGCTCATCTAAATGTTTTAAGAGTTTTTGACTTTGGTTTACTTGGCTACTGTTTGAACTTTGAACATCATTATTCATTCTTCCGACTCTTATGCTTTGGCAACTAATTTTCCTTTCACTAATACCCTTGTTTTTTGTTTGACAGGATGATGACGCAGATCAATCAACTACAACAGCAGGTTATACTTTTTATTCATCAAACAAATTGTAGCATACCATATTAATGTGCTGTCACATTTATAGGCTGGCTTAAAAAAATAAATTTATAACATTAAACTTGATTCAATTTGTTTAATTTTGGGAATTCTTTTTGCTGCCCTTAGTTTCACCTGTTTCTTTGAGAACATAAGCTGTTGTCCTAACTTCTTTCGCAGTTCTTCTGGGTTTGATTTTCTCGCATACTGAAAAGTATCCAGATGAGCCTCCCCTTCTGAATGTAAAAAGGTCAGTATGTCCTTTCGGTGCAAACACCAATGTGCATGGCACTATCTAGAAAGATATTTCTCAGTCCCTTGCTTTCTCAAATCGTCTGAGAAGCAAATTTCCCCCCATGTTTGAATCTAGTTTATCCCTTGCTTGATGGGAAGGGTGGAATAACTTTTAGTCAAATGGCTCTGCCATAAAAGTATGGAGTTGATTATGAATCTTAGACATCAGATTGAAAATTTTCTATCCTCTCACCATTCCATTTTCCTGACCTAGCATTAGCAAAATCTTAATCCTTTGTGACACAATTGGTGTTTTTAGCATTTATCTTTCAAGCAAGTTGGAGACTATCATTTTGTGCAAGTTTCTTGCCGATTGCTTTATCAGTTCATAGGAATTTATCTTGAACGTTTGGGATCTGGTTTAGAAGTTTTTTGCACCTCATGATCTCGTTCTTCCTTATTATCTGTTTTAAGTAACCTGCTTTTGTCATTTCCCTTTTCCAGTGTACGGGGAGTGCATACTAGTGACCTGAAAATTTTGAAAGAGAAACTTGAACAAGAGGTATCTATCAGGGATTTATGTGTGTGTTTTTATGTTACTGGAGTTTATATACATTTTACTATTTAAGTTTAGTAAAGCTTTCAGGGATTATTCTTCCACAAGTGCAGTTTTTGCTCTTAGTAGAGTTAAGACCATGTTTTTCCCCAACCACCGTCACCGCACTCAAAAAATGTAAATTCTCCTGATCGGAAGTGTTAAAAATGCATGGAGAATCCCAAATTTGCCAAATCTTTAGCTAATTAATCCACCTTCATACGGGAAGGTTTCAGTATCTTTTTCTTATATGTTAAATGGTTGTACAGCTTAACTTGTCTAGGTTGTGCAGATTCTCAATTGATTTTGCACTTTACAGGCATCTGAAAATCTTGGAATGGCTATGATTTACACTTTGTTTACATCAGCCAAGGAATGGTTATCTGAAAGATATGGCCAAGATGCTGATGCTGACTATGTTGAAGAAGAAGAATCAACAAAAGATGAGGTGTGGCCATTTACTATGTAGTTTAGATTTCCTCTATTCTTGTGGTCATGCAATGTTTGCATTCATATACAGTTTAGACCTGTAGAGTGATTGTTGCTTTTGGCCTTGGGTGCCCGGTTGCCTGCCAGGGTGTTTTCTGGTGATTCCTACTTGAGAGGAAGGATAGATTTCAAATATATGCTTCAGATGCATAACTGTGATAGCTTGTGCCCAAGAAACTTTTTCATCAATGGGTCTCTTATCTGAGCACTAATGAGAAGCGTGTAAGATGTGGAGATATTGTTACTTTAAATGCTTGGTACTAGAAAAAGAAAAGGTGTTGGACTAATTGAATTGTGAATTTAGGATCAGTTTATGCTGTCAGGATTGTGAATTTAGGAATGAAATTGCTAATATTCCAAAGATATACTATGCTAGTTTGCTATACAGAGTTTTGGACAATTCATATTTACATAAAGGCTTGGTTGTTTTCCTGGTAGACAATTTTTGGGAGTTAGTTTGTCCTGTTTTAGAAATATTCAATATTGTCGCTTGGAACTGTTAATGATAATCGGTAAGTCTGCTGAAAAAGAGGAAGAACCATACTTTCTCTTAATACATGATAGAAGCTACCTTTTTCCGTCCTGCAGGTGATTATTCCACATGGAGAACCTGTTACTGTTGATACATTTTTGGCATGGAGAGAAAGATTTGAGGCAGAGTTAGCGCTAGAGCGAGCCAAGTGAGTTTGGTTGTTGAATTATCTTTTGTCCATGTCATATATGGATATGCACACACTGATTACCTTAGTTTTTTGTTATCAAATCTGCAAGTTTGGTAGTGATGCACATTATAAAGATCATTCTATTTGTTATTGATATGGTATGAAGTTTTTCCTTACATTAGAAGGTTATACGGGCTTCCCTTAAGGGTTTCATACCATCAGGAAAATAAATAAATAAATTGCAGTTTTTCTTCTCCTTCCACACTGAATCATAACTCAATCATAGAGATATTGCTTGAAAAAGAAGAACAAAAACAAAAAAATCCTGGAGATTCTTACCTTCCCAGTGAACTTTGCTCTATTGGTAATAAGGCACAATAAGCACCTAGATGTCAGAGAGAACTTGATCTGTTAAAATATGTGAAGATCTTACATTGCTCTTAACATGAATATCAATGGCAGACATGAGTACATGGCTAACGTGCTTATATAGAAAGTTTGCCTAGTTTTCCCTTATATTTGGAGGGTTTGTCTCGTAGCCACTTTCACTTTGAGGTGTTTGATATGTATACTTTAGAAAAATAGTCAAAACGTGGGCCTGGAATGCAGAAAACAGTTCCATTCTAGCTTTCCCTTGTCTAGTTTTGTTCATGGAAAGCTTTTGTAGTTTTTTCTGGTTAATCTACCTCTTCATTATGACATTTTATGTGTGGAAAAAGAAGAGAAAAAAAATTAAAACTATGCACATATGCTATGAAAATAAGAAGGCATATACTAACCTGTCACAAATAAACTTTCCGTGCATCAATTTTCAGGCTAATGCCGGAGTCTGCTCTTACGGCACCTAAAGACAAGAGGTTCACAGGCAGGCAGTGGTTTGAAAGCGGAAGAGCTACTGTGGTAACTTATTTTTCCTCTCTATGACATTGTGGACACTTTGCCAATTTGTTACCATGGGTGCACACTCCTTGAAGACAAAGTGATTGAACCTGGGCCTTCTAGGATGAAGGCCATCCGCCTTTCCGCTTTAGATAGTATCTAAAGGGATTTAATTGGATTAATGGACTCCTTTCATGGGGAAAGCAGTCATGAATCAGTGAAAAGTGAAAACCGAGTGCATTTTGTGATATCATATGTATGCCTCTTTAATTATTAAAGTGCATCTTTAACATGGTGACTTCCTCTTCTGCAGAAAGGTGCTGCTCATGTTAATGAAGAATCAGACGAGGAAGACGAAGTTGAAATTGATTTTGATGATGATGATTTCGAAGGTGAGTCCTTTGGTGCACAATCACGTATTTGGCAGTTGATAGTGCCAAGACCATTCCATTAAATGCTCGCATAGTTTCGTTGGCAAGATGATTGGAAGAAATTATTTAATCGCTTTGATTTCGTGGCAGATGATGAAGAAGATATGCTTGAGCACTACCTTGCTGAGAAGTCCGATTCGTCCGCACATTCTTCAATGAGAACTGCCTAAAAGAGAATTTTCGCGGTTTGCAAAAGGATCATCTTTTATCGACTTCTATTGATAAGTGGGAATCCTAGTTTCACCGACTTGCTCTCATTTTAGTTTCAGGTATAGTAACTAGGGTTTATGTTGCAACATTATGTTTCTGATTGAAGCAGCAATGTCAATGTAAACACTCAGCAATTTTGCATGTTACAGCTTGATCTTTAAAATGTAAAAATTCGAATGTTAAGCTTAATCTTCTTAGCTCAGATTAGTTATAACCATAGTCCTAATACTTGTGGATTCATCAGACAACGTTTACAGGGTATAGCCGTTTCACATATGCAGAGATGCAAGGATTCTTAATTTCGGACACAAGCATGGAACAACTTCAATGATCATCAGTACCATTAAAATGAAATTTGAACATGGAAAAAAAAGAGTTTGTCATATCAGTACCCTTCTAGCTGCTATCCTCGTATTGGTCGACATGCATATGCGTATAGGTTGTATATATGTGTGTATATCCATATACCGCTCTTTCAATGTCTTTTATATTAGTTTTTGACTGTCTCAATGGTTGTTTCGTCAAGAAGAAGAATTATTTTAGTTCAAACGATCACTTTGATTTAAACTTTTTTCGTCCATATCAGTTCGACCGGAATACCATTAAATCTAGACAACCAGAAACTCTTCGTTAGTGTCGACCCTCGTCTCCATTGAATGATTTATGAAAGAAATATGAAAAGAACATACAAAGAAAGCATCGAACAATGAGACAAGCCAGATCAAATTTCAGCTAGTCTAGACACCAGAAAAACATATTCAGAACGTTTATCCCAGCTCAATGTCGAGCCTCTAGTCGGAATCAAATCAAATCAAAACAAAGGAGATGGAAATGAGCTGTAGGATTTGAAGTTGTTTCTCAAACATGGTAGCCTATAACTGTGAAGCCTCGTCCAATGATCTCCCCACCAAAGAACCAGGCATAGCACTCCACTCCAATCAAAGCAGCCATGCTCACATTCTCAAGCTTCCAAGCTTCCCTTGTTTTCAGAAACTCTTTAAGGGATTCAAGCTCATTCCAGAAAGCCTCGTGTCGTCTCGGAATACTGAGAAAACATCAAAACATTAGGCATTAATCCTGGATTTAGGATCCCAGAATGTACCATTTCGGCGGATTCAGGATGGACCAAGGATACTAGAGGACAGTAACACCCCCTGGAATTTTAACTTATATAAAATATTGTGTCCGCTCCTGTGGCCAATAATCTAATATATCTAAACATGCATGAATAGTTGTAAGAAACTACCTGGCAAGTCGAGTGTAAAACAATTGTTTTGCCAACAATTGGCATGTTTCTATGTTGGATGGATCTTTGATGTATGTCTTGTTCTTTTCCATCATCTCCTTGTAGTAAGAAGTTCCATTCTTGGTCACAAACTCTGAAATTTGAGCAGCCCTTGTCTGAAACTGTTGAAGCCTTGACGCCATGGAAATTACCTTGAGATAAGAATCACACAGGAATCAAGTAATGTCTATTAACTCTAAACAAACGAAAGTAGAAACAGAAATACTTGAAAACGATCAACAACAAGAGACAAATAACAGGAAACGAAACCTAAATAAATAATGATGAAAAATGGACATTTTCTAGAGATTTTGGAACAAGAAAAATTACCCTCTGGATGAAAACGATTTTCCTGTTCTCTTGTTCTAGTTTTTGGCAAAATGGGAAGTCTCAACTGTGTGCATTTGAAGGGGTGACTTCACTGATTTGATGCCATGGAAATAGGGGAAGTTTAGTTGTTTACTTTGGACTAGTTTTAGAACTTAGAAGTATTCAAATGGTAATTAAGTCATTTTACGTATAAACCATCCTTAACATCAAACTCTTTTTTTAACATATTAAATAAAAAAATTGGTACGAAAATTCATGAAACTCTTTTCAATGGATTCTATCTAAAATTTACATTTTTAACATATTAATATATTAAATAATTTTTTAACATAATTTCAAAAAAAATAACTATACATTTTATTAATCCGATTATCATATATACACCAACATTTTTTCATGTCATATTTAATTATATTGAAGCAAGCTAGAGCGTAATTAAATTTAAAGTACATAAGTATATAATTTTATTTAAATTAAAATTATCTCAGACAAAATTAGCTGGGCCAATTAATCTATAAACAAGTCAAATTTAAAAGGAATAAACAAAACAATAAATTTGAGAGACAAAATTGTCCAAAACACAAGATTTTTACAGGAACATAAGTAACCCAATCCTAAAATTGAAATTTTACGAAAATAAAAGGTAGATAATGATATGAATTAACAATATTACGAGGGAATTAAATTTAAGTAGACCTGGTAAATTATATCCGAGACTCGAAATAAATCAAACTGAACTGAAACTAACTCAAATTTTAGTTGAACAAAAAATGTCCTAAACCGATTTTCACTCTAACCGAATGGACCCAAACTGATTTCACCTTAATCAAAAGTAACTCGAACCAAAGACAACCCTAAATAAATAAATGGTATAGGTTCAGTAAAAATAAATAAATGGATTCAATGATCACCGAATTATATAGATAAATTTATTTTAACTATCAAACTATTAAAATTATTAATCTGACATTAAATCTATCAAATTAACCTATTTTAATTATCGTCGTTAAAATTTAAACAAAAGTAATATATTAATACGTGTCACCTCTTATTAAATATTTTTTTTAAAATTTTTATTTATTTTAATATTTTATTTATTTATTTTGATTAGAATGTGTCATGTATTACAATTTAATAAAATAAAAATGAAAAACGTTAAAATGAAAAAAAAAATCAAATCTAAAATCTA
This sequence comes from Abelmoschus esculentus, assembly GCA_035048815.1. NCBI lineage: Eukaryota > Viridiplantae > Streptophyta > Magnoliopsida > Malvales > Malvaceae > Abelmoschus > Abelmoschus esculentus. The sequence goes on along the minus strand of JAUCBN010000007.1, from coordinate 6,180,122 downwards.
TTGGGTGCTATACCCACATTCTTATTAGTGCACCAACTTACTCTTGGTGTTATGAGTGTTGTACGTTCAATTTTGTTTCCTAATTATGGATGAACAAACAATAATAAAATATCATTATCATCAACGATTATTCAAAATAAAATAACAAAAAAATATATTAAAATATAAATTATAGAGATTTAAAAATATAAAATTAAATTATAAAAAATACAAACTATATAATCAAAATCACCAAATAATTTTAAATCTGCTTCAATTTCCCAAATTTTCCAAAACACAATATTTAAGGCAAATAAATCCGTTGTCCACCGCGGATGATGATTGGTCATATCAGTTCTGCATGGGCGTCATGATTCACTAACAGTTTGGGGTTTATTCAAACACAAATTTATAAAACAAAATGGTTCATTTCTATAAGGATTTATACCAAATATATTATAAATATTTTAATTTTAAAATTTAAAGATTCAATCTAAAGTATAAAGTTTAAGAATAAAAATTTAATATTTATGAATAATAGTTATAATTTAGTAATTATGATTAAGATCTAAGATTTAGACGTAAAAATTAGTAGGAGTGTTCAAAATTTAGATTAACCGAATTAATCGACTGAATCCAAATTTTTTTCGGTTAATCGGTTGGTTAATTTTGAATCAGATCGGTTAATGGTTAATAATTTTTTGAAATTTCGGTTATCGGTTAATTCGGTTCGAAATCGGTTAATTAACCGAATTAACCAAACTTTTTATATATATTATATATTTTTATATATATTTATTTTGATTATTAAACTTTTAAAAATTATAAAATGGTCATTAAACTTTATAAAATTAGCATAAAATCATAATTAGATTTATTAAATTTAAAAATAATCATTAAATTTTTAATATTTATTAATAATTTATAACATATGATGAATCAATATAATAATTCGATAGGTTTAATGTTTTTTTTTTGAAAGTTCAGTGTCTAAAAAAATATTTTAACATAATTTAGTGACTATTTGTATAATTTATCCAATTTTTTAAAAAAAAGTTCAGTTAACCAAATTAACCGATCGGATTAACCGAACTTTTTTCGGTTCGGTTAAAAATTTTCAAAAAATTTTGGTTCGATTAACAGTTAATATGAAAAAAATTTCGGTTAATGAAATTTTTGAAGTTCGGTTCAGTTCGGTTAATCATTAACCGAACACCTCTAAAAATTAGTTTTAAAATAATATATTAAAGATTTAAATTTTAATTTTAAACTCTAAATTTCAGTCTTTAACTCTATATTATATTTTAAATCATTAAATTATAAAGTATTAAACCATGTTCCCTAAATATTTTCTCTAAATTAGATCTCTATATCCTAAATTAAAATAATTATAAAAACTATTTTTTTATATCTACAATGTATCAAATAATTATCATTTCGGTTGCGGATTGTCTTGCTAGGATGATGAGAGATAAAGTGATTGAATTGTGTGTTTATAATACACCACCTAGTGAGGTTATTCAGCTAGTCCAGATTGATTTAATCCCTGATTAATATTTTTTTTGTAGTCATTTGTGACGCCAACCTTATAAGTTCTCGTTTATGTACTCTTTTTGTTTCATTTAGATTTAGAAAGATTTTTTAACGAGACATGGGCGTATACACTTCTTTATTCATAAAAAAATAATTATCATTTTCGTCCATTACATTCACCCCCATTTTGTGTAGAAAAAACATTTTACTGACCCTACCATTTGAGAGACAAATGATGCATCAGTTGTCCGAAAAGCCTTCAATCTTGTGCGTTACAAGTGGTATTGATTACTGATTAGTAACATTTGCAATGCACCATATCCACGTGCCTTCACATTTTGCTATAAAGCCATTTGTCAATTTGCCATTAGATAAATTGGGTTTCCTTCAATTATTTGATATTCAATCTAGATTGGGTAAAATTCAATTAAAATGTACCCCCAAAGCTTTAACAAATAACAACACTAGTCCTTCAAACTCATACTTCTATTCAATTATTGATTCAGGGGATCAAACCAGAAGCATAGAACAATGTTCAACAAGAAACAAGACCAATTAAATTAAACAACACAATCAAACAAAGAATAGCAATGAACAGAATTATGAAGAAGACATCAAACCAGAAGATTCTTCATCATCCAAATCATCCGTCCTCCTGAAGGAAGCGTGGAACAAAACCACACCCACGCCAACCAAAAGAGACCACAAGATATTGGGAGTGGCATCGGTCAACAGCAGGAACACGACCGTCAAAACCCCCAACACGAACAGAACCACACGGTCGTCGATCGTGCGGTGGAAGATAACTAAAGGCTCGTCCCGAAGGAAGTACAAGACCAACCAAGCGGCCATCATGGCTACGAAGACTATGAGGGAGATGGGGTGCCATAGAAGGCTGAGGAAAAGGATGAGCAGTACGATTATGGCGTAGTTCATGCGGAAGTAAGCGACGTTGTTTCTTCCCCTGGAAATAGCTTCGGGTATGTTGCCGGGGAAGTTGAAGGAGCGGATGTTGAACATGAGTTTCCATGGCCGACGATCTCCGAGCCCTTCTATCACACGTTCCTTGGCTCGAGATAGGTATTCGATGTTGGACGACGGTCCCGGCGACGAAGAAGTCGGGATCGTGCCGTAGGTTGTCATTTTCCGAGAATGAAGTTCAAAGGTTTGACCTTTCTGAAAGGCTTTTGCTTTGGGGAAGAAGAACGGAGAAAAATCGAGAATCTACGGAGGGAGTGGGAAAGACGTGGGGGAAATGTTAAAAGGAATAAAAAATCGCAGGGGACGGTGGGGATGGATTTTATATGATTGTGAGGTCTTGTGTATTTATTTAGATATTTGTGTAAATTTCTCTCACATAAAAAATTACGAAATTATTTATATTTTAGAGTTTATTTTTTAATGAAAAACATATAAATTGTTTTTGAAATCTTTTATTTTTAAATATTATTTATAAAAATAAAAATTTAATTATTACATATTATTGTCATTCAGCAATCATTCCCCCTAATTTCTTAACATCATTGATTGCCCAAAACAGTTATTATGCAATTTGATAAATTGAAAAGACTCGTAATTTATTTAATATCGACTGTGAAAAAAAAACATATTTTAGACTTTATAATAAAATTCTCTAATACCAATATTTCATGGAAAATAAACTAATTGGAAGCTTTGTTTCCAGTCACCCATAATTTATGCTGTTAAATATCTGAAAATAAAAACTTATTTATATTTAATTCCTCGTTTTAAATTTCACCAGGGTTCGTCTTTCCTTTTCTTTAACGTTTTATTTTGATTTTAGCCTGTTTAATATTCTAAAATTTAAGATTTAATCTTTATATCATAATTTATGTATTTTATTATTAGTTTTAATGTTAAAATAGGAGAGCAAAATAAAGAAGTAAAGAAGACCAACTAAGATGATTGTAACGAATTTGGATGTTTCATTTTATGAATTCAAAGTCGATGGTTATAATTAATATGATGATTTAAACGATGAAATAAATAAAAAAAAATAAAAGAAATATGTTTTTTTATATAATTTTTCTTATTTTATTAACTCGAATATTTATAGTCTAAGAATATAAATGATTGAGCATTGTCAGGCTTAGTGATAGTTTATGGATGGTTATTAAAAGTACTGTAATTCATCTTCGGTATTGAATAGATACGGAAAAGCTAGAAGATGTTATTATAATTGTATAGAGATGAACATGAGCGATCTAGTCTCAGTGGTTAAAGGAACAATTGTTGCTATTAAAAGTTACGGATTTGAACATCAGTAATACTAATAAAATGATTGAACGGTCAATTTCTAATAAAAAACTTCACAATTTTTTCCGACCCAACTTTCCACTTTTGCTTCTTTTATCTCTCACGCCCTATTCATAATATTTTTGCCCTTGTAGTTCCTCAAAATTTTATTTTGATTAATCAAGTCTACTCGCGTCGTACGTTTTTCTTTTATCTTATACCTTTGCATACTCAAAACACAACAATACAAATCTTCCATCCCAGCTTTGATATTGCTGCTATCAGCTTTTATCTTGTACGGGTCAATTGGAGCCTCCATTTCCTTTGATGTAAACTCTTTAAATTGAACTCGTATTTTCAGTCGTATCGTGTTTATGGAGATTATAAATTTATCTTCTTGTTTATTTGAAGTGTATGCTTGGTAATGGAAAGCTGCCTGTGTGAGGATAAAGCTGGAGTATGCAAAGGTGGCCCAAGACAAGCCACGATCGTGATCGTGTATGGAACCAAACGTTCCAAATACCATGCGCTCATCCCCCGATGCAACCATCACCATTACAATGAAAACAAAGTGTTCAATCTTGAGAAACTACAGCCTCCGGGCGAGGCAAATACTGAGTCTGAGTGAGTCGAGTTTGATCAATGAGTTCTTTCCTCTTATGCTCGATAAATCTCATCAAATCGATTGACTTATTTTCCCCCTTTAGTCGCCTAGCCTAAATCGGCTGTCACCCCTACTCTTTCCCTTCCATTAAGTACTGCTGTTTACCTGTACAGCAACACACGCAAACCAATTATCCTCCAACTACTTCATCTTTATAGTAGTCAATAATTAGTCTTGGTTAGATTGGGGACTATAAATTCATACGTCTCAGACTCGGATACCGTAGGAAGGTCGTAGCATTAATAGTAGTATACGTTTATACTCACTATCGAAAAATACATTTTTATTTGATAAATAATGAAAAGATATTAATATAAGTCTCATTATTTTTTTAATATAAATTTAAAAAATAAATATTTATGATAATATTGTAAAAATGTGTTCGAAATACACCTGATAAGAAAATTAACTACAAAATAACAATAGTAATCAATATTAACATGCAATATAACTAAGGCACAACTTTAAAATTTTCACAAGAACACAATTTAATCATCATAACCGTTATCATATTATCTTTACAAACAAATACCGTAAAACAACATGCTTATATCCTTACATAATATTCCGAATGAAACAAATAAAAAAATAAATTATATTTATTATTTCGTAAAATATTAACAATATTTAAATTATCATATTCAATTATAATATCTTCCGTATTTATACTATTATAATTTTAATTAAAATTTTAATATTATTATATTTTATCACATCAATTATTGTATGTACTAAATAAATTTATAAAACATGATTCACCAAGCATCTAGAATAATGATAAATTCCTCAAGTTCATATCCAATCCGTGTAGTTATTAATTTTTAATTTTGATTCACATTTACTAAAAATTTATAAAATAATTTATATAAACGTTTTAATTCTAAGACTTAAAATTTTATTTAAAATTTAATATTTAAAAATTTAAAATTTAAATTTTTATTTAAATCTTAAATTATAATTTTAAACATTAAATTTTAATAATATTAGTAAAAACACACACGCATGTCTTCGAGGATTAAAACACCGCCGGAAGAGTGGGGTCCAAAGGCCTTCTAAAAGGGTCCCACATACCACTATCAAGTTTTAAAGCCCCAATGTTATCTTGAACGCATTATAAGAGCATCTACTTTTATCGAATAAATTAAAAATTTAGCACTTAAAAATCTAATTAAATATCTCTAAAAATAATAAATACATACGATAAATATTATTATTAACAGTACAAGATAAAAATATCAACATTAACATAAAAATAATTTTATAATATTATTTATTTATATTTTTAATCTTTTAACTATATATGGTATATATTATATTATTTGAATTTATTTATTTTTAAATGTCAAAATTTATTATAGAAGACTTAGAAGACATAATTCTAAGTAATTAAGTCCCAAAGATTATATTTTTTTTTACATGTCTCAAGGTTTTATGAATAGATTGTTTAACTCAACAATCATATAAAAATTATATGTTAAGATGTATTAAATTAGATTACTAGTGTTCTCGAAATTGAAATATGTATATGAACCCCAAAAGGCAAAAGCATAGCTTCAGATATAAGTATTTAAATGCAGCTGCAAAGCACTACCACTCTTTGCAAAAATCAAAGCTCAAAGAGAAAGAGAAAAAGAATCCATTAGATTGATTAAATGACGGGTTTCGCCCCCTGTTGCTCTTACAGTCTCATTTAAGGGAAAGAAAAAAGATTTATTGGACAATCAAACACTTAACCAGCTAGGAGCAGGCTATTCTTTTTGTTTATTTTGTCTCTCTTCCCCTTCTCTCTTTGATCTTTGATCTTGTTCATTCTCATTGCTTTGTGTAAACAAAAGGGTCATTTGTTCAGACTTCAGAGTTTTTTTTTTGTGACATGGCCATGGGTTCAAACTCCAAGCTTCCTGTGGTGTGGAATGCTTTGTTCCTTGTTCTTTTAGTTTCCTGGGTTTATTCTGTTTCTTCTTCTGTTTCCTATGACGGTAAAGCTATCGCCATTAATGGCCAAAGAAGGATCCTCATTTCTGGATCCATTCACTACCCAAGAAGCTTACCTGAGGTGAACTTTTTAACTTCATCCCCTCTACAAATTTATTTCCGAAAAAGTCAGTTTTTATAGCATTTTGATGCATATCTTCATCTGTGTGCCTCTAAAGCTCTAAAGTTCCCTCTTTTTTGTATGCCGAGTATATCATCCTGTTAATGTAGTGTGTTTCAAGTTGTTTGATTCTTAAGAAAATGTTCCTAAATTTCGGTCCTTTTTTGCTACAGATGTGGCCAGATCTTATAGAGAAAGCTAAAAAGGGAGGGCTAGATGTAATTCAGACATACGTTTTTTGGAATGGCCATGAACCTGCTCCTGGCAAAGTAATGAATGAACAACATTTTAAAAAAAAAAGAGCTTATTTCTTGGTTTAAGAAGCTAATGGCATAAACTTTTTTCCTGAACTTACTTTCCTTTTTTGTTACTTTAGTATTATTTCGAAGGCAACTATGATTTGGTCAAATTTATTAAGCTGGTGAAGCAAGCTGGTCTCTATGTTCATCTGAGGATTGGTCCTTATGTTTGTGCTGAGTGGAACTTTGGGTAATGCTAAAATGTTCTATTTTCCAAAGATATTTAGGATTTCACAGTTAAGTGTAGTTCAAGCAATGAATTTTATTTGAATTTTCAGGGGTTTTCCTGTTTGGCTGAAGTACATTCCCGGTATCAATTTCAGAACAGACAATGGACCTTTCAAGGTTTGCCAATTTCCAATCGTCCACCTGATGATTAATTGGATTCATTTAATTTTCTTATCTAGTTTAACCTCTTGATATATATCATAAATTTTATAATACCCCCTTTACTGTTCTGGAATTTATTTTTTTGAGTAACCAATATACTTAATTGCTACGATTAGGATCAAATGCAAAGATTTACAAATAAGATTGTGGACATGATGAAAGCAGAAAGGTTGTTCGAGTCTCAAGGAGGTCCTATTATTCTATCTCAGGTAGATCTGGCACTTTGTTCTAAGTTTGTAGATCTGGGCACTTAGTTCTAAGTTTTCTTGGTTTAAGATATGTATATTAGCCATCTGTTTTGTGTTTGCTTATAATATCTGCTTTTGACAGATTGAAAATGAATACGGGCCTGTGGAATATGAACTCGGTGCACCTGCTAAAGCTTACAGTGACTGGGCAGCTAAAATGGCTGTGGATCTAGGCACTGGTGTCCCATGGGTCATGTGCAAGCAAGATGATGCACCTGATCCTATTGTAAGCATACTATGCCTATTTACATTTTAATCATATTCTTCGAACCTTTTTCTTTTCATGCTTTATATCCAATCTTATTGGCCATCATGTCATTGTTGAACCTTCTTTAGTATAATTGCACATGGCCCAGCTTTGCTCTTTCCTAGTCATATGTGCTAGAATGGATACATTAATTTCTTGTTTAATTCCCATTGAACAGTGTGTTGCCTACTTGTCTTAGTCATAGTATAAATGATATATTATTTTCTCCTTGCACATGGCTCAACTTTTCTGTTTCTTAATCCTATATGTTTATATTTATTTTATTGGACTGGATGACCATGTTCCTTCCATCATTTACTGTACCCATTTGAACTTACATGCTGCTGTTGGGGATGCCATATTTCTATTCATTTCAAGGATTCAGAACTTTTATATTTTTTAAATTCGAGCAGATTAACACCTGCAATGGTTTTTACTGTGACTACTTTTCCCCTAACAAGGCCTACAAGCCAAAGATGTGGACTGAAGCCTGGACAGGCTGGTAAGCCTGCTTTTATCTCTGCAAAATTTGTCTTTTTGCAGTTATCCCTTGCTCAAAAGAAATACATGTTCACCATAAGTTAAAGGGTGTCTCCTGGCATATGAATGGTGATTCTTTTATATTTTACGATGTAGGTATACTGAGTTCGGAGGGGCAGTTCCTTACAGACCTGCCGAAGACATGGCATTTTCAGTTGCAAGGTTTATACAAAAAGGAGGATCGTTCATTAATTATTATATGGTAATCGAATTGTTTTTTTCCCTTTCAATTTACCAAGTTCAAACACTGGATGAGCGAGTCTCATGTACTTGTCTTTTGTGTTATAAGTATCACGGAGGAACAAATTTTGGCCGAACTGCTGGGGGACCTTTCATTGCTACTAGCTATGATTATGATGCTCCTCTTGATGAATATGGTATGCTCAAAGTATCAATGGCACATTTTTTCCCTCAAATTTGCTATGCATCATCTAGTTTCTTTTGTCTACTTGCCTTGAACCATACATTCTATGCCTTTTAGGATTCATATTGAGTATGAAAGTATATTATAGGAGGTTGATTTGAAAGAGCACTGGTTCTTGTCATGCAGGACTTTTGAGGCAACCCAAGTGGGGCCATTTGAAAGATTTGCATAGAGCGATTAAGCTATGTGAACCAGCTTTAGTATCTGGAGATCCCACATTGATGCAACTTGGAACTTCTCAGGAGGTTAATATGACTTGTATTTCTAAGAATCTGGATCCTAATTTGAATTGTTTTACATCAAGACTTACATATAAATTCTTTTCTAAACGTACAGGCTCATGTGTTCAATTATAAATCCGGAGGTTGTGCTGCCTTCCTTGCAAATTACGACCCAAATTCATTTGCGAAAGTTGCCTTTAGGGACATGCATTATAACCTTCCGCCTTGGTCTATAAGCATTCTTCCTGACTGCAAGCATACTGTGTATAACACTGCAAGGGTAAGAAGAAAGATTTAATGAACTTGAAACTAGGTTTATACCTGTTTCCAGCAATACTATGTGTCAAGACTGATTTCTGGCAAGCATCTGGCCAATAACTTTGATCATATTTAATATCATGGCATTCTACTATTTAGATGTTTCCACATTTTTAGATAGAACAAATACGAGAGCAATCAGCCAGAGATTTTTCTTTTTCTGTTGACCATGTGAGATAAGTATCACTTTGACATTGGTAAGAAACATTTCATAACAGGTTGGTGCACAAATTTCACGGAAGAAAATGGTTCCCATTCCATTGCATGGAGGATTCTCTTGGCAAGCATATACTGAAGAGCCTGCTTCGGATGTTGACAGTTCGTTCACAATGGTTGGGCTGTTGGAGCAGATAAATACAACCCGAGACTCGACTGACTATTTGTGGTATACAACAGAGTAAGTAGTGAATAGTAACATCTCTGTGCAATTCCCAACATCTTTCTTTATTCAACTAATTTATTGCAAAGCAATAGTTTTTTTATTTAAGAACAAAGCTATCTTCTATTGAACTTATTCCCATCAACCACAGTTGAATTTCTAATGTTCTGTACGTACTTTCCATCACCAGAGTTGAGATTAACCCCAGTGAAGAATTCTTCAAGAATGGCAAATCTCCTTTTCTTACCGTCTTATCAGCTGGCCATGCTCTGCATGTTTTCGTGAATGGTCAACTATCAGGTGAGCTTACCATTGATTTTAATTTGCTTTTTGAACCACTTCAGATGATAGCTGGAAATATAATGCAATGTTTTTGGCCTTTGACTCCGGTTGAGTTCTGGAATGTTACTATTAAGGGGGGGAAAATAGAAAAGTGCACACCAAATGATTGGTTATTCGAGTTTATACATGTAAAAATTTGGAATTATTACGAAAAGTTAAAAAAGAACATATACATATAGAAGTTTGGGTGTCCATGTTTTTGCTTTTAGACTGCCAAAATGTAGGTCAATAGTATCATATTAGCTTGCGGCCTTTGTTTGTCTAAAAGATGATTACTGTTTCTTTCCCTCATATTTTTTCTTTTTCCTCTAATTGATTTGTCAGGAAGTTTGTACGGTAGTCTAGAATTCCCAAAACTAACATTCAGTCAAAGTGTTAATTTGAGAGCTGGCATCAATAAAATTTCACTTCTAAGCATTGCTGTTGGTCTCCCGGTATGCTCTCTCGTTCTGTTTGTTTCCAGCTTTGTCACTGTGGGATTTACTTATGAATGATTTGATTTTTTTGGTTTGAATGCAGAATGTTGGTCCACATTTTGAGACATGGAATGCCGGTGTGCTTGGCCCGGTTACATTGAATGGTCTTAACGAAGGAAGGCGAGACCTCTCATGGCAGAAATGGTCTTACAAGGTCTTTCATTTGCATGCTAGTGTTTATTCTCATGTAGTCCTGATGTACCGGAGTGTTATTTGGTTATTTATTCTCTTGCAGATTGGCCTTAAGGGAGAAGCATTGAACCTTCATTCACTAAGTGGTACTTCATCGGTGGAGTGGGCGCAGGGGTCTTTAGTGGCACAAAGGCAACCACTGACATGGTACAAAGTAAGTATCTCAAAATACAACCAACTAATAAAATTGGCTTCTATAGATTCCTATAGATAAAGAAAGAAATTGTTGGCAGTTCTGATTGCGAGGTATTTTTATCGAAAATGATAAGCAAAAAGGGGGCAAATATAGAAATAAAAGTGCAGGTGAAGCCACCTTTGGATCGTGTTTGTTTACATTCTTCAATTATGCAGACAACTTTCAATGCTCCAGCTGGAAATGCTCCATTGGCTTTAGATATGAGAAGTATGGGAAAAGGTCAGATTTGGATAAATGGACAGAGTATTGGACGCCACTGGCCAGCTTATAAAGCATCCGGAAATTGCAGTGTCTGTAGTTATGCCGGAAATTATGATGAGAACAAATGTAGAACTAATTGTGACGAGGCCTCTCAAAGATGGTAAGGAAACGAACGAATCCATTTAAAGTTTCTACTACAAGCAAGGAATAGTTGATAGATTGACATGTGGTGTATACTGTAATGTTTAGGTATCATATTCCTCGGTCATGGCTCAACCCTACAGGGAATTTGTTGGTTGTGTTTGAGGAATGGGGTGGGGACCCGAATGCAATTTCTTTGGTTCGGAGAGAAACTGACAGTGTTTGTGCTGATATCCATGAGTGGCAACCAACACTAACGAATTACCAGATGCAAGTTTCTGGTAAAGTCGACCATGCGTTAAGGCCAAAAGTCCATTTAGAGTGTGATGTAGGGCAGAAAATCTCAACAGTAAAGTTCGCCAGCTTTGGAACTCCAGAAGGGGAATGCGGAAGCTACAGTCAAGGAAGCTGTCACGCTCTCCATTCCTATGATGCTTTTAATAGGGTATGTTAAATTTGCAGTTTTGGATATATGCTCAAAATTGTCTGAGTCACCTATATTCTTTTCGAAGATAACATCAACCACAAACTCTACCTCATCTGCATTGTTCCTCCTTGCAGCTCTGTGTCGGGCAAAACTTCTGCTCCGTGACAGTCGCACCTGAAATGTTCGGAGGAGATCCATGTCCTAATATAATGAAGAAACTCTCTGTAGAGGTCATTTGCAGCTAATGGAACACATCACAAGTACATGAATTATACAATGCTCTGCTCAAAATTCTCTCTTTTTCGAGTTCACAACCATTTGTTTTGGCATTTGAGGATGAAGTTGTACAAATACACAACACACCCTCTGTAAAAGCTCAGTATAGACCACTAGAAACGATTGCAGATACGCTCTCTGTGTGCGTATGTATACGTACAATGTTTATTCATGCATGATATACGGACTTCTAAGAAGTGGATGAAAGCAGTCTGTAGGAGCACATCGAGACACCATTAAAGTCCCTGTGCAAAATGTTTTGTTGTTTTTAGGATCTGGAAAGAAAAACGACTGGTTTGTATTGAAGTTGTCTTGTCTTGTGTAATTCATGGGAAGCAAATATCTCATTGGCTTAGTAGTCATTCCTATGTACTTGTAAAATGGATTCAGAAGGTTACAAAATCAAGTTATTTCAGATTGCCTAAACTTTCTTCTACTTATCGTCCTCTTGAGGAAAAATTATCAGGAAATTCTGTTCACTACATCATTCATGGTCAAAGCAATCAAGATTGTTGATCTTAATTTTTTTTCCAAGTGAATCATCATTTCTTTCCTACATGTACTTAGTATATGTACTTAGTGAGTGGATAATTATTAGGTGATTATTTAAAAATCAACGATCCTGATTGTTTGGATCATGGATAACGTGGTAAACAAAGTTTACCTAATAATCTCTCCCTGTTGAGGGTATGGAATTAGATCATCTCCGAATATTAAAATATAGTCTCAGGGATTGCAATACCCGGAATCGTTATGTTCTGATCTGACTCAATATGTATAAGTTTTTTTAATAAAAAAATAGATTCTAAGACAGGTTAAGTTATTAGAAAAATAAAGTCGAAGGTTAGGTGTAGTATAAAAATTCTTCAATCAGGCTTAATATATTTTTATATTTTTATCGTACTTATACATAATTTTAATATATATATATATATATTTATATATATATATATATATATTTGGATTAAAACAAATTTAATTAAAAAAATTATTAAAATATTAAAATCAGGTTAAAATTTAATAAAAAAAATACTAAGATCAGGTTGGGTTGAAATCAAAACTACCAAAAATCTGCCCAATACGTCTGTGCCTTGCGACCATCCATATAATCCTTGTATTATATTTAAAAATTTAAATCTATATTATTTTTTATTTAAGAATTTTTTAATCAACTACAAAAGTTATAATAATATATATTTTAAAATATATTTTTAACTATTAAACATTAATCGTTCATAATTATACTACAACATTTATAATTAAATTTATAATTTCTAAAAAAATTTAAGCACTGAAATGATCCATACTTTTATTTAAAATCTTAATTCTTATTAATTTCTATTAAATTCGGTCAACTATGAAAACTATAGAAATAATATTTTAGTCCTCTCTCTCTATTTTTATAAATTTGAAATTTAAATTATTTACATTTAAACAACTAACAGTAACAGGGATTAAATTCAGGTAGTTTTTTGTGGGTCCAACTAATGTATCCACTTCCTCGACCTTCAAACGCGACGCTCCTCAACAACGCGTGAAGCGCAATACTATTCATTGGCTTTGGTCAGTCTCTTGTCACTTTTACACTCTGAAATAAATAAGTTCGATCCCGATCACGTTTCCTAGGGTTCTCCAATTTTCCTTTTCCCATTCCATTTTCTTTTCTTGCTTCCCAAACAGTCGGTCGTCGACAAAAAAGAAAGATGAGTAACGATGACGAATCCGATCTCGGCATCGCCCTTCCTGCCGCCGCTGCCGGTATATCAACTTAATTGTTCTCTTCCCATCTCACATTCTCACCTTTTGAAAATAACATTGGAAATTATCTGTTTGATTCTTTCTTAATCTATTTTGCTGTTGTGATTTCGATTGTCATTATTTGGAATTACGTGATTTTTGTAATGATGAAACATCTGATTGTTCCGTACGCAGCTTTAAGCCCAGAGGAACGCGCCGGGCTGGTTAATGAACTTAAGGTAAGTAATTCTATACTGTTTTTAATGCTTTTGCTTTTTTATTGTTAAAATGTGAAAATGGAACTGAAATATCAAATGTGTTTTGGAATATAAACTAGCAAATGAGAATTGTACTTAAGCTTGTTTGTATTTTGAAGTAGTGTGAAGTTTTAAGCGCTGATGGTTCTCCATTTGACGCATTGTTTTGTTGATTGTGTGGAAACTGTCAACTTTATTACTTCTACTATGTTATTTCCGTTAATGTCTTTAGCTCCCTTTTTGCAGAATAAACTTCAAACTCTAGCGGGACAACATACTGATGTACTAGAAACTCTATCACCAAATGTCAGAAAGCGTGTTGAGATTCTCAGAGAGATTCAGGTTGTACATCTGAATTCTGATTTGAAATTTATGTTCTCTCTGTGTTTTGTTGCCAATTTCATTTATGTGATTACACATCCCAGTACATGCTATAGCTCAATCAATTGTTTGGGTTCTTAAAACTGTTATTGGTTATTACTTGAGACATTTTCTTTCTTAGCCTTTTTACTTTTTTTGGGTGGGGGACAAAGAGGGGGTTTGCAGGCGCAGGACTCGTGCATTTTCTGTGTCAATCTTTTTCCTTGCAACCGATATATTGCTTTGTAAGGTAACTTCTGTCAATGGGAAAGCTGTCTTGTTAGAGGATGAATATTGGTATGTTGATTGATGTTTGAATCTGTTATATGGATTACTTTTCAGATAATGCCATCTTAAATGGAGACTCTTAAGTTCATGATTGGTTGATATTCTAGCATGTGTTTGATTTCTGTGGTGGATGTTTTTCTTAATTTTGCTTGTTTTTGTCTGAGTTCTTATGTAGGGTCCCTTAAGGGGAACTTATATATATTTCCTAAAATATTGGGTTTACTAATACCTGAACACCTGATAGGAAGTACAACTCATCCATACCATGTAGAACTATCCAGTTCAATCCATATTCAAGCTTCTCCGTTCTTCTGTTTTCTTTTATACTTTTACTATCAACTTTCCTTGAATTTGAAACCAGATCTCATAGTATGAAGTTTCTATTACCCTAGGTTTTAAGTTGATTTTTGCATTATTTCTTATGATTGGATTTAATATAAAATTTCTCTTGGTCTTTTGGTGAAAAATGCTCTGATGTTTAACAGAATTGGAAGGCCGACACCTTTTCTCCTACAATTCATTGGAGAATTGTATTGTTTTTGGGTTTTGGAATAATTCCTTGCATGTTCATTTTGCAGAGTGAACATGATGCACTGGAGAAGAAGTTTTTAGAGGAGAGAGCTGCATTGGAAGCTAAGTATCAGAAACTTTATGAACCACTTTATACCAAGGTCTGTGGGGTTCTTTTTTGGACATTAGTGCTTCATTATATCATGTCCAAACCTTTGTATGTTATGATATTTTTCCTGTTTCATGAATCTCAACTTATGCACAATTGCACATGCATATTTTTTGGCAGATTATATGAGTCTTTCTCTTTCTGTTGATTTCTTTTCTTTTAATAACTGCAAATGCAGAGGTATGAAATTGTGAATGGTATAGTGAAGGTCGAAGGAGAGACAAATGAAGTTGGGATGGACAAAGAAGGGGTTGAATGTGTAGAAGGTGTTAAATCTTGTTTGACACATGTCATGTTTCTGAAATTGTTCCAATGCATTATTCCTGAGATGGTTTGACATAACCTTAAATGCAGAAAAAGGAGTGCCTGAGTTTTGGCTCACTGCAATGAAAACAAATGAAGTTTTGGCTGAGGAGGTATGTGAGTCGTGTAGTTCTTTGTCTAAGGCGATCTATGTTTATTGAAATTGTGTGTGATTTAATCTTTTGCCGATACAGATTACAGAGAGGGATGAAGGGGCTCTCAAGTATCTTAAAGATATCAAGTGGGGCAGAATTGATTATCCTAAGGGTTTCAAGCTGGATTTTTTCTTTGATTCTAACCCTTATTTTAAGAATTCTTTGCTGACTAAAACTTATCACATGGTTGATGATGAAAATGAACCCATTTTGGAGAAAGCAATTGGGTGAGTTAATATATGCTTTTGTACCAAGAAAATTGTTGGTTCTCCTTCTACACATATCTTAAAACTTGGGGTAATTTGTAGAACGAAGATTGAATGGTATCCTGGGAAATGCCTTACACAGAAAGTTCTGAAAAAGAAGCCCAAGAAAGGATCGAAGAATGTTAAGCCCATTACGAAAACTGAAAATTGTGAAAGTTTCTTCAACTTCTTCAACCCTCCTCAGATCCCTGATGATGACAATGATGATATTGATGATGAGCTTGTAAGCTTGCATTTTCCATTGGAATAGGAAGGCTAACTTAATAATTCCATGTGTGTATTCTTAGTTTCTATGATATATCTATAACAGGCTGAGGAACTTCAGGATCGAATGGAACATGACTATAACATTGGGTGAGTCTACGATATCCCTTTTAGTAGAGCTATTTAGAAAGTCCATTTCTTTGGTCAGTACTTCACTGGGTATCTTTATTTCTCTAATACGTGTTACCAGTGTGGCACATTAAATCCTCTTCATTTATTGTTATTTTGATAATAAAATCAATTTTCTTCTGAAAGAACTGTCATTATGTTTTGTGAGGGCTAAAAATTGGGGGGAATGTTGGTGAGAATTCTAGTTTCAAGCTTCTTGGAATGTGAAGAAAATTATGTTTCAAGTGAAATGTCACAATTTGCATATTTTTCGTGCAATCTTTTCATTTTTTGTTTCTCAAATGAAATGTTGGATTGATTTGTGTAGGTCGGCAATCCGGGACAAACTAATTCCTCATGCAGTATCATGGTTTACGGGGGAAGCTGTTGAGGGGAATGAATATGATGGCTTAGAAGGAGATTATGACAGTGATGATGATGATGAGGAGGATGGTGAGGGAAAAGATAGCAAGGGTAAAAAACAGGTTAATAATAGCTCGTGAACACCTCACTGAACCCATATCTCTCGCTTGAAGATCTTTATTTGTTTCTGAAATTTCATTTCATTTATTATTTTATCATCCCAATTGTTGAACATTTCTGGCATCTAGTTATCAAGTCTATTGGGTATAGGATGAGATTGTGTACCATATGTTTACTCTAAGCATAGGACTTTTATAAGCCATTCTATTTGTTTAACGTGTGGCGTTTTATCTTAACTGCAGAGCAGAAGTGCAAATTCCGGCCAAAGTCATCAAGGTAAGCATTCTAAGTAACAGTAATATATTGGATACTACCTTGGTTGCTTAAAATTTTGAGTGATAAATATTTTATTTTTGTTTTACGGAGGATTAGATTGCCCTTTACTGATATATGTCAGTGGAACTTAACTATAAACCTCTGTAATGTTTCTAACTCGTAAATGATCTGTTCATATCGTTTCATGCAACATCTAGTGAAAGTGTTCCATCTATTTTTCTCAATGTTCCATCTACATTCAACAATGTAGATGTGTTTTCTTATCATCATTTCAGCTTTGGTGATTCCGACAACCTTGAATTCAGGTTGTTTTACACAAGCTTAAGCTTGCATATTTAAGTTATAAGATTAAAATTTTAAATTCTTAAACGTAGTCCTAAAAATTTAAACTCTAAATTTTATACAATAACTCTAAATATAAAACCCTAAACTTAAATCCTTAAATTTTAAACCTCGAAATTAAATCCTAAACCCTTAAAACTAAAAGGCTTGTGTAATCTCAAATTTAAATTTATCTATCTTGTAAGTTGTATCAAACTTTAATCTTTACATTGCATGCCAAACCTTCCAAGTGCAATTATTCTGTTGATGGGCTTTTGTATACACAAGAAGCAAGTCCACCTACTTGATTCCTTTTGGTTGTTTCTATTGTTGTGTCACATTCATAGCCTCCTTACTTTTTTCTTGTATCCCTCATCAAAGTTATATTTGGTATTGATTTCATCCATTTTGTTCTTGACAAATATTTTTGTAAGGTATGCACTATAGGGGTAGACGGAGATCAAATTTCTTTGGTAAATATTTTTGTCAAGTTAAGTTTTATAGATATATTACATAAATGACCTCTGATTATGATCTAACTTTTTATTGAGTCTTTCAACTATGAGAAGTTATAAATAGGTCCTAAATAATCTCAAATAATAAATTGGTTCAATTATGTTAAAATATAAACAACTAATGATATGCTAGTAAATAAAATATGTTAATAACATATTTAATCCTTAATTTTTATATTTTATTCTGATTTTAAATTTTAAATTTCATCTCTCAATATTTGAAGTTTACTCCTATACTATTTTAGCTCATTAAATCTTCCATCGATGTTTATGGTAGCCATCTATGATGAGCTATCCACAACATAGATGTATAATTTTTTTTTTGGATAAATGAAATTTTATTTCATCCAGGACCACAAAAAAAATACATGCAAAATCTGAAGATAATTCATGTACAAATCAACGTCAGACTAACGAAATTGAAATTTAAGATCTAAGAAACTAAAATATTATAATATTTAAATGTTTAAGAGCTAAAATTTTAAATTTAAGATTAAATTAAAATAAAATAAAAATATAAAAGATTAGATTTGTTATTATACAGTTTTTTAGTTGTCACATCACCATTTATTTTTTTAACGAAATTGGATTGATTTGCTAGTTGCGATTAGTTGAGGGACCTATATGTAACTTCTTATAGTTATGGTATTCAATAAAGAATTAAGTTATAATCGAGGGATCGTTTATGTAATTCATGAACTGTATATAATTATATTAGAAAATATTTTCAATAACATAAACCGGTCTGGTTTCTGTGTACCGTCCTATCCTATTTCAATAACAAATCCATAAAAATTTCATAATTTACTAATCTCAGATAATGATTTCTCTCTGGTGTTTTGTTTCTGTGAAGTAATCATTTCAATTGATTTTTGCCTTGTTCATGCTCCAAGCATTCAGCTTTGCAATCTTCACGGCTTCACTCCCATTGTTGAAAACGTACAAGTGGGCAGCATTGTTAATTGCCATTGTGGGATAAACTCTAGCTGAGATGCAAGCTTTGCCACCTCCACCAAAGCTCTCAACTATGGAATGATCAATCTGTAAAAACAAAACGCATGTACAGAAAAAAATGTCCAAACCAGTCAAAATGATGAACCAGGTCAAAAGAAGATCTAATTTTCCAAACGTAGAAAGTTTGGTACCCACGAAAGCAATCCCCATGTTTTCAACAATAGTGTCTTGTTTTCCACTTGATGATAATTGGTCTTGTGCCAAATGTTGAATTATCAACTTGTGGTTTCAGACTAGTCTGATTGATTCATATGGTCAATTTCAATATTTCAGAATTCGAATTCGAACTTGAACTCGAACATTTATAGCCAAAGCATTTAGGTCATTGGAGATAGTAAAAAGTATGTAGGGATGCTGGATTTAGCCTACTTGTTTGTCAGTGAACCTCAAAGGCTAAACTATATTTTTAATTAATGCCATAAATATAATATCCTACTGAACTTACCAAACTCCTCAATGACAAGTTTTGATGAAGAGGGTCCACATCCAGGAAAGCCCCATATGTTGTCTTGTCATTGTTCTGGTTTAGGGAGGATCTGTGTACAGAAGAACAAGCAAGTGAAGCTTCTGTAAGCATGGGAGGAAAATGAAATTGTAAAGATTTGAAAATTGTGTAGGGTGAAAGGTTGGACCTGCTTTGGTCACTGCACATCAGCACCACATGTTTGTTCTGGGCGTGGGCTTTGAATATTCTGAAGAAGACTGCCGTGTTCTCGGTTAAGCCCTTGGAAGCTAAAACTAGCAGCCCGAATGGACCCAGACCGCCTTTAACCGACGCACCCTTCTGGCTGCATAGGAGCTGAGGGTTGGTCCACCTCGGGTTTAGCACTTCAGCTTTGTCAAAGTCAGTTATCTCGAACGAAATGTCAACATCTGCCTGTGAAGCAGTAATACCAGAGACTTCAACAACCGATCCCCCCTTGAGCAACTTGCTACGTAAGCTTACGTGGTTTGCACGTAGCTTCTCGATTTCTACCACAGGCCATTGTATCAGTTGTTTTCCAGACTTGTCCAGCCAAATTTGTCTAGGAATTGCCTGCAAAGTCAATCCAAGATTTGTCAGCAGATCGGGTTATTCAAATAAGTTTATGAACGACGGAAAAAGAAGCTTACGTGAACTCCGGCCCATCCTTTCTTGATATCGTCGGCGACACTCGATGATTCATTCAACCAACCACATAAGACTCTCCTGTTTTTGATACTGTCCAAGAATGTCTTGGAAGCATAGTATTTGCCATAATCATATCTCAAACCCGAATCATTCTCTACAGATCCCTTGTTCGGTGTATAGACGTCCCTCGAACTATCATACGACCCGACTGTGTAAAAATCGTGCTTCGTATCATCTAAGCTGACTTTAAGCACATGCTTGACAGACGGACCATTACGAGAGGTGTCAACACCATTTCTACCCCGGAGTGGAACAGGGTAAAAGTCAGGGCATTCCCACATCCCAGTGCCTTCAGCCGCATGCAAAGGGGTCGGAGCCTGAACCCAATTCACAAAATCTTTGCTCTTGAAAAGGATGGCTAATCCCCGGCGATGGATCTTGCTTCCTATGAGCACCCTCCATTTCTTATCAGGACCTAACCAAGCAGTTGTTGGATCTCTGAAGGAGCTAGCATTGATCTGATTCTCAACAGTGGGTTGCATCAAAGGGTTCTTTGGTGACTTCACCCATTCTCTGAGGTAAGGGTCAGACAAATTCTTGGGAACCGCCAAGTTCTGCACTTGACTGTTTTTTGGGTCGATTCCGGTGTAAAGCATGGCCGGTGTGCCACCAGGGAGGATAGTAGCAGAACCAGACCAGCAACCATTGATATCACCTGGCTGTGAAGGATAGATAGCTGCCTCATGTGGTGTCCAATTCACAAGATCTTTTGATGTGGAATGAGCCCACACAATGTTGCCCCACACCGCACCTTTTGGATTGTATTGGTAAAAAAGATGATAAAGTCCCTTGTAAACCATAAGACCTGAAAAACCAGCACTCATTTAGCCACTTGTCTCATCTAAAAACATGCATTAGAAACCAAACCAACCAGAAATTTCTATCCAAGAATCAAGGCACTAACCATTAGGATCTGTTCATCAAAAGGTAGCCATTAGCAAATCCCAGCAAAACATGGAACCAGAACACAAAACCATAGTTAGACATTCAATAAAACAGATCAAATAAGAATTCAAATCTCAAACAGAAGCAAAAGGAAAAGGTTCGTTAGGTGAATATATACCATTTATCCAGTTCTTGGGAGGTTGAAAATGATAGCCAGTTCTGTAAGGTTGATTTGCAGAAGCAGTCGACTGAACAGTTTGAAGGTTTCTGTAAACATGATGGGAAGCTTCAAGCTCCACAATTCCATGGCAGGCGAAAACAGCAAAGAATAAACACAACCCAACAACACAAGATTTGGCCATGTTTTGCAGAGATGAGATGAGAAGTGGCTTCAACTTTCAAAGTGTATTTATAGAATGAGAAAAGGCATAGTTTGGTTCCACAAGAATCATCAACTTAAACTTAAAAATCAAAAAGGAAGAAAAATCAAAGGTGGCATTAAAGGCTATAGGGAGGGAAATAACAAAGAAATTTCTGACATTTCCCACTGTATTTTCATGTAGAAATAATACAGTGAATTAGGTGAAGTTGTAAGTAGCTAGGTGACTATTTCTGTGGAAAATCTTCCCTTTAATATTCATATCGTTGCATGGGTTGACTTTTATGAGTTAAATATTCAAAGTTTGAGAAAAAAGCTTTGAATCCGATAAATCAAACTCATTATCAAATTGGCTAACATTTAGTTTAGTCTAAAAATTAGTCTAATCTTGACTCGTGTTTAGATGAGAAAGGACCCATTGATTAGAATACTTAAGTAAACTTTAACCCAAACAAAATAAAATTTCATTTTCGAACAAATATTATTATCGGAAGATAATTAATCATCATTTACACCAACATAAAAACGCATATAATAATGATGATTCATATTTAAATTAATATTTTCGAAACTCAATTACAATTTATCTTATGTTATTGTGAACGTTTATTAATATTTGATTCAAATATAAATAAATTAATAAAATAACATAATAAATATCATCTTAAAAGTCCAAAACATAAATAAAAAAATATATTACAAGAGCATGTAAAATCATCCTTCAAAAAAAAATTAATAATTCAAAATAAAATAACACTGTAGCAAAAAGGTTGATCGGGTATCTTGACATATTTAGATGAGGATGGCACATTTATTTTGAGTATTTTATTTCTTATCTAAGACTTATATTCTTTTTATATTTAAATTTATTTTTTAATAAAATACATAATAATATTTTTTATAATTAACTAATGATTACAATAATATTTGTTCTAAAGTATACTCTTTAATTATTTGACATTGATTATTCAATTATTGTACTGATATTATTGGTGTCCGAACTCATGACCTTCAAGAACAACAAGCGTTCTTTAACTAATAAAATTAGATAATTCGTGCAATTTCTGTCCGTCTTTTTCCTTTGGATATTAATTCTATCGGATAAGTCTAAGTGTTTTCTCGTGATTATATATACAATTAATACCACTTGCAAGGGTATGACACGTGATTAATAATGTCTACAAAGACATTGGATTTTTACAAACCATCAAATTACAAAGTTAAATCAATATTTTTTTATATCTTTCCAACAAAAATATGTGGTGTTAAGCTCCAGGGAGCGAAAAGGAACATGGAAAACACGATGGACCAACTTTTAATTAAATGTTTTATGAGTTTCTTTTCGATAAATAAATAAAATATTCGGATTTTAATAAAAAAAATATATTTTTATTGTTCTTTTATGAGTTTGTTATAAAATCATTCATTGTATGAGGCAAGTCGAAGTTGCCATTGGATAGTCCACATGATTAGTATTATAATTAGAGTGGGTTAAACTTGAATAAAAGATGTTATAGATTAATATAAAATAAATATATCCGAGTAACGTCAGTAATTATTCATTCAAGATATTGTTAGTATTAAACTTTACAAAAAAATATAAAAAAAGTGATAATTTTAATGTTCGATTACACACGAATCGGGATATACATGTATAAAGGAATATATAAACATCGATATATGTAATTATTGTTCTGGTCGAATAATAAAATAACAATTATCCAAAAAAAATATGCAATAAAAAGGAAAACGGAATGAGAATGCATGTGAAGAAAGAGGTTGGAAGATAATTGATTGGACCTGTAGACTATATCCATATCTATATCTATATCTATATATTAATATTAATAATTAAATTTCTAAAAGTTGACTTATTTATGTGTGATTATGACCTTCAAAGGTTTGACAAGTCTTAGGAATTACGTGGACCAGACAAATCTGATCCCACTTTGTTTCTGTAGAGTAAATTGTCTTCCACGTGAACAAAATAAAATAAAATCACTTTTCGTGCCATGCGGGTATAGTTGCAGAAATATATGACGTGTTTAATATTACACCTTATTTCTTTATTTTATTTGGATTTAATCTCAGTCAATTATTAAATATATAGTATAAGGTAAGTTTTGTTAGTTTAAAATGATGTCATGTGCTTTTATAAAAATAAGAAAAATAAAATACATTGAATTCTAAAAAAAATATTTATTATAGATTGATTTAGAAAAATAAGATAGTAAAATTTTAAGATTAATTATTTTGATTTTAGTATTATAAATAAGATAAATAGGGTTGGAAGGACTGTTCATATAATAGATTTTTATAATTTGAATTAGTTAACCAATGAAATAAAAATTAATAGTTACTTAAAAATATTTAAGATTTATTTTTGTTGTATTTTATTTAACTAATAATGTATAAAATAATTATTATAAAAACTACATTTCATGCCGTTTAATTATGAGTTAAAAATTATAAATATGTCATTTAATTAAAATATTATTATAAATAGATCATTATTAAAAATTATAAATATATTATTCAATTAAAATATTATTATAGATAAATTATTGATAGTTAAATATTGGACATTAATAGTGACGTGTTTGGATAATAATTTTAATCATCAAAAATTTATATAAACTATTAATTTGATCTTAATTATAAATAAATCTTTAGGCGTTTTTATATATGTTTAGCATCGAAACAATGAGTTTATGAGTAGCGGTTAAGATTTAAATTTTAGGATTTATAATATATAATTTAATATTTAAAAATAAAAGTTTGTGATTTAAGATTAGGGTTAAAACATAATTTTTAATTTTAGGACATAAAATATTACCAAAAAAAGGATAGATTTTTTATTTGTTCTCATGCTATGAGTTTTATCAATTTTCAGATAAATATAATGAAATATTTCTTTACGTATCATTTGTGTTTAGAATTCAAGTTTATAGAATCCAATAAGTATTTCAGTGAAAAAATAAATAATGTTTATCTAAAATACACGAGTTTAAATCGTTTTATCTGTAAGATATATATATTTTGTCAAAATATTAATAATATCTACAAACAAATACTATCTTACAAGTTATAACCACGTTTAAGACTATTTTAAGAAATTAATTTTTTTGAATGCCATGGTAATATTACATTTTTGGTGTTCCTTAAAACCCTAATCTTTTCTATTTATTGAGCATTTTTAAGACATACAAATCGTACCTCAAAATGGCTTCAGTTTGTGTAAACAAGTTGTACAAGTGAAGTGTATCCGTTGGTGGAAGACTTGTCTTTATTTTTTATTTGTAGTATTTGGTAGAAAATCATATACGATCTAAAAACATCCTAAAATTTGAAATTACTTAAAGTGAAATAATATTTTGAAATGCTAGGTGAATATTTATTTTAATAAATTTTAAATTAATGTTCTTTTAAATAAAATTTTATAATTTTATTTTATTTTTAAAATTCGAATACTTAAAATTTATTTTACCTTTCATTTATTGCTCTGATATCACAGCTCGTAAAATAAAACCCAATAAAAGTAATTACAATAAAAAAAATTTTAATATACAAGTTACATAAACTAAAATTTATGTAATTCTGATAACTTTAGAGTTTAGAAGTTTAGTTACGATTTATAATTTAAGATTTAAATTTTTTAATTTAAATAATAAATTTTTAACTCTAAATTATAAACCTTAAATTTTAAAATTTTAAACCAATTAACCAAAATTATATAACTAAAATTTGCATAACTATATCAAATAGTTTTCCAAAATGTGATAATATAGATATATATTAAAATGGGCCCAAAATGGATTATAAAGAAAACTGATAGGCTTAAGTTCTATCAGGGAGGATGAGGCCCAATTGTCTATATGGGTGGGTTCTCTTCACTCAGAGATTTTCCAAAGATTTTTATTTTATTTTCTATATAACAAAAAAATATAGAGAAATATATTTCATCAGAGTAAAATTTATTTATATAATTTAAAAATTAAAATCAACAAGTATCGTAATGTAAAACAGATAACGTTCATCATAAAAGACGTGAGTTTAAATCATTTTATTTACGATATGTATATTCATATTATATTATAATTACTTTTAGATTATTAAAAAATTATTTTTTTATATTAATCCTTGACCATATATATTTATTAAATCAACCATTTCCACATAGCTCCTATTATTGAAATTTGGTTTCAATATTGTCTATGCTATTATTCATATTGAGTTTGTCTTGCTGGATAATTAGATATCAATTTAGTTAGAAAATTAATAAAAAGAAAATTATTTTAGGCAGAGGCAAAATAATTTAAATAATGAATATTCAATAATGACTTTTAAATAATTATTAAATCTTTTAAAAATTTGATATATAATTAAATATATTTTAAAATAGAATTAAAAAAAATATTTTATAAATCATTCTCATCATCTCATTTATGATTCAACCTAATCAAATAAAATTATGTTATCTTTATTTTTTTATGTAATGTTTTTTTATAAATTAAAATTATAAATCATTATATTCTTTCTTACACTTCAATATTAATTCTAACAAGTTAGAGTTTATGATTTATAATTTAAAATTTAAAATTATAGTTTAAATTTTATTATTTTTAGTGTTTAGTATAAAAAAATACAACAAAAAATTTATAAGATTCTTAGGACGAGCTAAAGCATTATAGATCTAAGATGCAGCTAAAACGATAAGTTTTAAAATTTATCGATGAATTTAAAATGTTAATTTTTATAATACTTTATTTTACTTTACAAATTTAAATATTTATTTTTAAAATAATATTCAAAAATTTTAGACGAAATATTAAATTTTATTTTATTTTTTAATGTTTTGTCCGCCCTCAAGACGCACCCAGATTTTTGTCCAGCCTGGGGAAAGTGAAAAAGGGAATTTTGCCGCCTCTTCTGACAAACAAGGCATGAATTCAGACATCAAAAAGGACAACGCTCTGTCAAATTCCTTCCAATCCTCGTCAGCCACGTGTAATAACATGGGCCCACTGTACGTGTCCTTTTCACGGGTGTGATCACAACAATAACTATCCTCTGGAAATGACAATCCCTGCGCTCAGTATTCCTCACAATAATTTCATTTGGATATTCTCAATTTTATAACAGCCGTTGATGACATCTTATCTTCCACGTGTAAGGATACGATTTGACATACAGATTGCACTGCATAATCCCGTGGTCAAAAATTATTTTAGTGACAAAGAGGAGGGTCCCCTTTCATTTCTCAATCATTTCGTGTGGGGCCAACCTTTCCTTTTCCCTTGTTACGCCCACTCGTGAACTCTACCGGTTTAAGCTAAACTAATGATCTCCTTAATCCGATAATTATTTATTATATTTAACATTAAATATTACTAAAATTTTTTATAAAAATAAATAAATTAAATTGACTCACTTAAACCTGGCGAATGGCAAGATATATCCTTGGGTTGTTGCTAAATCAAATCAAATATCAGTAAGCCATAGACCTAAGAAGAGACCACCTAAAAGATTGGTTTAATATTTTTATTATTAATTTCGTTTTAAATATAATCAACGTTGTTTAAATATTTTTGTTAATAAACCTTTACGAAATTATATAGATTGAAGAGAATTATTTGACTCATTTCAATGAAATTTAAGTTCTATTTTTAATGCTTTAATTACCTCATCGATTCACGAGAACGTTACATTATGATTAATATTTTTTTAAATAATCATAAATATATTATTAGTCATTTGATAAATTATATATATTTTATAAATAAAATAATTTAAATTTAAATCTTCTAAAATAAACACCGTCTGTTTTTTTTTTTTTTTTAAATCAATATTGAGAACCATATTCCCTGGATCTCCTGTAAGACCTAAATTGCTTGAATTATGGGATTTTGTAATTGATCAAGACTCCATGTGTATTGAATTGACACATTGAGTCTTTGCATTTCCTCCTTTGTGGATCAGCCGACCTAACTTGTTTCGTATGAAGATTAAGATGGATATTTATGAGTCCAAAGGCAACCACAGTATTCCACAATCAAAGGGGAACAGACAGATAAAATGTTAAACATTATACAAGTTGGAATATGAACTTCATAATTCAATTTGTATATAATTGGTACTTGAATTTTGAAAAAACTCTCGGATCCCAATACTTGTATTATGATGTTAATATGATATTTCAACAACCGATCATATTACAACTAGAAATGACAACAAGATGAGATGAGTCCGAGTTTTGACTACACAATCTAATTTGAACATAATTTAATTCAACACCAACAAGGCAAAATATAATCTGACCCTAAAATTTTAGTGAAAACTCAACTTGACGAGCATAACCCCAATTTTTAACAAAAAATTAAATATTATATAAAAATCGTTACAAAATTTAAAAAAAATAATATTTTAGTAAATATACAGGGACGAGTCCATTTCAACAAAAACCGACTTTTTTTTTAAATAATGTTGAGTGTTGCAATCGATCGAAAAATGCCAAGAGGGGGGGTGAATTGGATTTTTAAAATTTGGTGGACACTAATTGCAAAGGAAGGAAATTGCAAGGAGATTTAGAGTGGTTCAACTTCCTCAACGAAGTTTACATCCACTACCTTAGTGACCACACTAAGGATTTTCCACAAATTCACTAATTTGTCTTTCCTTTAAGGATAAGGAGTAACCTTACACAATTCAATAGACTTATACCCCAAAGTCTATTGAATCAATCCCCAAATTTGAGTACAAAGAAGCAAACAAGAAAATCCTCACAAGGCAAGTGTTTGCACAAATTAAGCTCTCTCACACACCCGATTAAACACTAGTAAAAGATTACAAATGAAGAACACACTAGTGTTTTTGCAAGAAAGATTGAAAATAAAGCACAACTTGAATCTATGAATGCTTGAATCTTTGGATAGGCTTTCTTGTTGTTCCAATATGTTTTTCAGGCCTCTTTTGTATGCCCTTAATTGATTCTAACCGTTTGTAGCCGTTGGTTGTCATTAAGATTGAGCATTTAATGCTCACCTGCACAGAAGTTTCGAAACCTTTACCAGAGGTTTCGAAACCTTTAAGAATTTCAAATAAAATAGCCGTTACAGGTTGAAAGTTTCGAAACCTTTAAACAAGGTTTTGAAACCTTGCCAGGGTTTCAAAAAATCATGTCATTTTATCCTGAAAGTTTCGAAACCTTTAAACAAGGTTTCGAGACTTTTAGCTTTGGAAAATACTTTTGACCATTTTATTGACTTTTAAAAGTATATTCAATATAGATAAAAAGTCAATCATATTATAAATCATTTTGACAACTTTAAATTGAGTTTTTGAAAATTTTATTTCGAGAAAAAATATTTTACAAATTTTTACAAATTAGTCCTTTGAAAATTTGCTTTAAGTTATATCAAAATAAGTCTAACAATCTCCCCCTTTTTGATATAACAAAACCTTTTGTAAAAATTTGTTTTTGAGAAAAATTTTCAATGTAAAAAAAATTCCTTTAAGCTCCCCCTTAATAAAAGTCCTTATATATTATTTGAGAACAAAAAGTGTTAAGGACAAAAACAAATTATTTGATTTCTCTCCCCCTTTTTGTTATAGCAAAAAGTATAAAAGGCTACAAAGAAAAACAAATACCATTAGAGCAATAAGTTATAAAGTAATCCATATCATAGCATGTAAAGCATTCAAGGCATAAAACATAAGCATTTCATATCATAGCTTTTATCATAAATCATCATGTAAACCAAAATAGTCCAAAATAAGATCCATCATAAAGTCTTAACAAAATAGATAAAGCATGTAGTTCTAAGCATATCAAAAATAAGTCTCAAACTATAGTCATAAAATAGTCTCACAATAAGTCTCAAATATCATAATATAGTCATAAGAGTATGTATGAAATCTAAACATCCGGTGAGTCATGAGGCGGAGGAGGCGGAAAAAGATGACTACGAATGTCACGCATATCATGCTCTAAAGAAGATACACGTTCATCCAAGCCATGTAGCAAGCCGGTGGTCTCCTCATGAGAGCTACGGAAGAAAGCATCCATGTTGTCGAAACGAGTGATCATAGTAGCATACATAGAATCCATGGTGATATGAACCATGGGAGGCGGTGCATCCTCGTCTACCGGAACCTCGGGAGCATCCTCATCGACTTCCTCTACAACTCCTCTATGAACCCATCCATGAGCACCATGATACCATTGGGCTTTGTGACAAGATTTGATATCAATCAAACTCTTGTTCTTAACATGTTCATCTAGGGAAGTATTAATGTTGAGTTTCCTAAAGATGTGACTAAGGACACATGCAAAAGGAAGAGAGAAGGATGTAGGATTAGAGATGACTTTGATGAGGTTCAAAAAGATGATGTTTGCTATATCGGGACAAGCTCTATCACGATATTGTCTAAGCCACCAATAGTCTATGACTCGCATACTAGCGGTTTTTCTGCCGGAAGAGCGAAAGAACCACGTAGTAAGGAGATGGAAGAGACACTCCTCTAAGGGGAGATGGGTAGGACGATGGTCGGGAAAAGGTTCAATAAAATGAGCTTCATATTCATTTGATTTTCCACCAAGAGGAACACCTAGATATTGAGCGATAGACTCGGATGTTAGAACGAAGGTTTTACCCATCAAAAAGGATTGAATGCCGGTAATGGGATTAGTTCCTCTATTGGATCGGATAAACTCGACATTAGCATAAAAGGCACGAACTAATCTGCGGTAAGTGAAAGGTGGAATGCTCAAGTACTCTATCCAACCCCATTCGGTGAACAACTTAGAAAGATTAAAGTTATAAACCGGAGACATAAGGAAGTCAAGATCAATGTTTCGCTCTAGCCTTATTTCCTTACGAAGATAGACATTAAAGTATCTATTTCTATGAACACCATCACTAAAGCATAAATCCTCAAAGGTAGGATTCGGGTTAGGAACGGGATTGGGATTGAGATTAGGATTAGGTTCGTTGGAACCGGAAGGTTCACCCCTTTCAACACGAGCACGTTTAGCTCTAGCAGGCCTAGTTCTAGGAGGCATGACTTTGGGCAAGGATAAGAGTTTAGACTCAAAAGTTTGGTTGAGGAATTTTATCAAACACTTTGTGGGCACAGAGTTTTGAGGAAATTTTCAAGGATTCAAGTTCAAATGGGTGATACTTCCTGCAATAAAAACAACATTTGATACATAAATGTACAATCCAAGGCATTAATTCAAGTATCAAAATCATATTTTCTTTAAAAATTCAAAACCCTAAAAGGCAATAAGATTTTCGGAAAAGTTGATTTTTGGTTTAAAAACAATATGGGTTTTGTCAAAATCATGTTTAACAATGAGAAAAAGTAAGAATAAACATGATTTGAAGCATTTTTAAGCATTAAGAATAATTTTCTAAGACATAATCCATAAGTTCCGAAAATAATTAAAAGCAAAGAAAATGAAAACTAGTGAGAAATTACCTCAAGATTTTTGGTAAAGATGATGTTAATCCCAAAAGATTTGAAGAAATTTGCAACGAAATCGCAAGATTTTAAGGGAAAATCGCCTTGGGAGGTTTCGAAACTGTTTTAGGGTTAAAAAATGAAAAGAGGTGGGTTTTTGTGTTTGAAAAGCGTGCCCAAAAAAGATCTGATACGAAAGGTTTCGAAACCTTGTGAAAGGTTTCGAGACTTTTCATTAAAAGTTTTGAAACTTTTTTGAAAAAGTTTCGAAACTTCAATTCCAGTAACCTATATTTTAAAGTAGCCCGAAAGGTTTCGAAACCTTCATAGAGGTTTCGAAACTATGTAACAAAAATTCCGAAACTTTTTGGAAAAAGTTTCGAAACCTTCATTCCAGTAACCTTGGTTTTAGAGACACATGAGAGGTTTCGAAACATTGCTGAAGAGTTTCGAAACTATTGGAAGAAAGTTCCTAAACCTTGTTTAGAGGTTTCGAAACTTGTGGTCCTAAAACTCTAAGAAGCCTCAAAATGACCCGGAAAAGCATTCTAGCATACTTATGATATATTATAGGCATTTAAGAGCAAGTAAAATAACCATTTTAAGTCATTTAAGCATGTGTCATTAAGCATATAAGCACACAATTCAAGCAATCAATAAATTAACATACCTTGAAAAAATATAAACATAGAAAGCAACATGATTTTATACTTTGCATGAAAAATAGAAATTTACCAATATGATCAAAAATTTTAATTTGCACTTTATCCACTTCAAGTGCCTTTCCTTTTAGTGTGTCTAGAGCTTTCAAATTTCTTCATTTGTTCATCATGACTCCAACACACCTACAAAAAGGAACTCATACATATTTTGGTACCCAAACTATTTTGGGTCTATAAGGATTAGTTCCTAAAATTTTAGTCCCTTTTGGAATCCATTTTGATAAAAGATCATATTCTTTGTTAGCAATGAGTCCTTTAGGAACCCAAATACTTTTAACTATCTTTCTATTATATGATCTTTGGGGACCTCTATAAAAAATTTCATTAAAATTCTTTCTAAAGTAGTTGGATTTTGAACTTTCACCTTTTTCAAAAGATTTTGTTCCAACTTTATCAAAAGAAGCTTTGAGATCACAAATTTTCTTCTCATGATCATCATGAGCTTTTGAAAGCAAATTATGTAAATCTTGATTTTTCTTCTCAAAATCAATAATTTTATTTTTCAACTCTTCAATTTTACTTTCAAATCCTTTATTAGCTTTGGAAAGAAAATCATTTTCATTTTTCAATTTTAAAACAACTTTTCTATGTTTTAAAAAGGAATTTTCATATTCCAAAGCCAACTCATCATATGTCTCTTGTAATTCATCAAAAGTATAATCAATTGGAATAAATGAATTAGAGGTTACCTTAGGATCTTCTTCGAATGCCATGAGACACAAATTTGCTACTTCATCCTCATCATCCGATGTTTCGTCATCGCTCCAAGTAGCTACATGAGCTTTATGCTTTTTCTTCTCAAAGCTCTTTTTCTTCAATTTAGGACATTCAAACTTGATATGTCCCGGCTTTTTGCACTCGTAGCAAATGATGGCATCTTTATCCCTTGATTCACTCTTGAAGCCCTCTTCTCTTTGAAATCTTCTACCTTTGTTGGTCATCATGAATCTTTTAAATCTTTTGGCAAACATAGCCATCTCTTTCTCTTCATCATCATCACTAGAATCACTTTCTTCTTTTGTTGATTTGAGAGCAACTTCAAATTTCTTGATTTCAACTTCTTTCTTCTTTTCTTCCGTTCCTTTGGACATCATCTCATGAGTAAGCAATGAACCAATAAGCTCATCTAACTTGAGAGTCTTAAGGTTCTTTGCTTCTATTATTGCCATCCTCTTTGATTCCTAAGAATTCAGGAGAGAGTAGATCATCTTTCTCACAAGTTTATCTTCGGGAATAACTTCTCCATAGCCTTTCAACCCATTCACAATCACCGAGAATCGATCGAACATGGATTTAATGTCTTCTTTGGGATCCATTTTGAAGTTCTCATAGTTGAGGTTGAGAAGCCCGATTTTGGTCTCCTTCACTTCATTTGTCCCTTCATGTGTGACCTCAAGTTTATCCCAAATTTCTTTAGCATTAGAACATGATGATACTTTTCCATATTCATCCGGACCAAGAGCATAAAATAGAAGATGCATTGCCTTGACATTAGTAGAAAATCTCTTGTTTTCTTCATTGTTCCATGTCTCCATGCCACTAGTTGGTGCGATGTAGCCACTAATGATTATCTTCCAAGCTTCTAGATCATAAGCTTGAATATATAATCTCATTCGATTCTTCCAATAGGCATAGTTGACTCCATTGAAGAAAGGAGGCTTGTTGGTGGGTTGAGAGTCTCCCCAAGCTTCAATAGTGGAAGAGGAAGCCATTGATGACTTTGTAGATGATTGAACCCTTCTTGGATCTTCTCAAGAGGTTGTTAGACCTTCCAATGAGCCTCGCTTTGATACCAATTGTTGAGTGTTGCAAGCGATCGAAAAATGCTAAGAGGGGGGGTGAATTGGATTTTTAAAATTTGGTGGACACTAATTGCAAAAGGAAGGAAATTGCAAGGAGATTTAGAGTGGTTCAACTTCCTCAACGAAGTTTACATCCACTACCTTAGTGACCACACTAAGGATTTTTCACAAATTCACTAATTTGTCTTTCCTTTAAGGATAAGGAGTAACCTTACACAATTCAATAGACTTATACCCCAAAGTCTATTGAATCAATCCCCAAATTTGAGTACAAAGAAGCAAACAAGGAAATCCTCACAAGGCAAGTGTTTGCACAAATTAAGCTCTCTCACACACCCGATTAAACACTAGTAAAAGATTACAAATGAAGAACACACTAGTGTTTTTGCAAGAAAGATTGAAAATAAAGCACAACTTGAATCTATGAATGCTTGAATCTTTGGATAGGCTTTCTTGTTGTTCCAATATGTTTTTCAGGCCTCTTTTGTATGCCCTTAATTGATTCTAACCGTTTGTAGCCGTTGGAAGTACTTTGGAGCCGTTGGTTGTCATTAAGATTGAGCATTTAATGCTCACCTGCACAGAAGTTTCGAAACCTTTACCAGAGGTTTCGAAACCTTTAAGAATTTCAAATAAAATAGCCGTTATAGGTTGAAAGTTTCGAAACCTTTAAACAAGGTTTCGAAACCTTGCCAGAGTTTCAAAAAATCATGTCATTTTATCCTGAAAGTTTCGAAACCTTTAAACAAGGTTTCGAGACTTTTAGCTTTGGAAAATACTTTTGACCATTTTATTGACTTTTAAAAGTATATTCAATGTATATAAAAAGTCAATCATATTATAAATCATTTTGACAACTTTAAATCGAGTTTTTGAAAATTTTATTTCGAGAAAAAATATTTTACAATTTTTTACAAATTAGTCCTTTGAAAATTTGCTTTAAGTTATATCAAAATAAGTCTAACAAATAACCCTGGATCAACCATAATTTTAAAAAATCTTATCTTATTAGATTGAGCTAGATCGAAATCAATATGTTTCTAGATTTTTTATCATCAGAAGATATGGCACGTGAACTTAACGACATCGTCATTTTGATTACTCAATATCATATCAACAATTTATCTGTAAGTATTAGTTAGAGTGATAAAAAATTATATATAAGTATAAAAAAATCAAAAATATCCATATAATAACGTTAAATATAATTTGGAATGTAATAGAATTACATGTTGGATACTGAAATTAATTAATTGATTCGAATTTTGATATTTATTTTTTAAAATGTAACAACTTTATAATTAATCAAAAGGAGATTACAAGTTTGACGTTGATGTTAAATTTGGTTGCAATCCAACTAAATAAGTTTATAATCGTGTCAGGTACATTTAATTAACCTTGTGAATCCCAGAGTCTCTATTAATATCATTATTAAGCAGTCAAATTCTATTTAAAGGCCTAATAATGTTTTTTCTTTGCATTAATTTCTGAAGTTGACAATCAAGTCAACCATAGTGTGGAAGACATATCTTTATAATCCCCCACGTTTGTGTTCAATGGTTGAATTTAAAGATGTTAATTGCCTTGATTTTTAACAACCTTATCAAATTAGGAACATAGCTGGAATTAATTCTTATGGAACCAACTCATTAATTATGTCCGATTCAATCATGATCCTTTTTATAAGGAAAATTATTTTTGTTATAGTTAGTAACAAAGGTTGATATCATCTTTTTAAAATATATGTCAGATGTACAATATTATTATTTTTATGTGATATTTTACTTTATTTAATAAGAAGAGGATAATGGTCCCGTGATAAGTGGTATCAAAGTGATCCTTTGATTGCTCGATTTCATGTCGAATGTCCATGTGAGGGGTAGGCAGGGTGAACAACCGTGACAGAAGGCCAATCACGAGAGCGGAAGCTCGTGACGAGGGCGTTACGAGGTTGAATAGGGGAAATATCACGCCTAAAAAGAGACAAAAAACATTAATCCCATGTTGAAAAAGAAAAGAGAGGTCTTGGGATATATTTACGGTGACGCTGCACATCCTATCAGACATGTCTTTTAGGCAGGGACAGAGCTGTGTAGGGGTGGGAGGGGCTGTTGCCCTCCCAAAATTTTTGGTATAATTGCACTTTTGGTCCATTTTAGTTTAAATGTTAATAAATTAGAGTTTTTGTCCTTCTAAATTTTTAAATTTAAAGGTTTAATACTCTTGCCCCTCCCAGTGTTAAATCCTAGCTCCATCCCTGCTTTTAGAAAGAGGTTAATGACCCTGTAGCAAGTGGTGTTATAATATCTTTGTCACATGTAATCATCGAAAAACAACCGCAATACCGACCTTTGCATCCTCGAACACGACTGTTCATTCGGACAACAATCAAACACATAGTTCTGACTCCATGTCGCTGCGATCCTATGGAGCTCAATATTATATCTAGTTTGAGCTAATATTAATCTTTGGAAATCTTTCATCTATATATTTGACAGTTTAAGCTAATATGAAGCTAAAGACATACTAACTTTTTAGCTATGCTGAACAGAAATTTAATCAATGGATCGATCATGTCAGATGTCTCTGTCAAATGTAGAAAGTTGAAACAAAGGTTCACCACCCAAACATGGATGTGAAAAGGAAAAGTAAATAAAATAAAAGGTAAAAAAGAAGAAAATATTAAAATCGTCATCTCCCCTCTGTATATTCTCTCGTAGAAAACAGTATAGCTTTATTTATTCTTTTACTGGCAGAATGCATATTCAACCAAAGAAAATAAGCTTTGTTAAAGGCAAATGGACAATAAAGAAAGAAAGAAGGGATTTTTTTTAGGGTTGAGGATGGGAAGATAACAAAGGAAGAGACAGAAAGTGCAACGTCATAGTTGGTCCCGTAGGGTTCCCCCATCAACCCATGAGTTTTGTGGTTTTGGGTTGTTGTTTTTGGACTGCTTCTGCTTGAGGATTAATACAGACGAATCTTATCTCTCTTTGAGTTTTTTATGAGCTGAATCTTTCTTTTTCTTTCGTATTTGTGTGGTTAGTGTTGGATTTTTCCCATGGTGTTAGCTTAGCTAAGTCTGGTATATCATGCTCAAAGTGGATGCAGATAGAATCTGTTTGAGTTCTATCTGGTTAGTTTTTTTTAGTTATTCTTGCACATCTTTGTTTCTTCTGAGAGGTTTTCTGAAAAAACAAAAGAATTATCTCTTGGGTTGAGGCCAAACCAAAGAAAGAAACCATCCAAGTTGTACGATGAAGATTATGGTATTCTTCATCATATGAGTTAAGCCAAGCTACTTCAGTTTATATCAGTTTTTTGGGTTTTTGTCTTTGGATTGGTCCATGTGATGCAAACTTGGGAGTTT
Source organism: Abelmoschus esculentus (assembly GCA_035048815.1). Classification (NCBI taxonomy): domain Eukaryota; kingdom Viridiplantae; phylum Streptophyta; class Magnoliopsida; order Malvales; family Malvaceae; genus Abelmoschus; species Abelmoschus esculentus. Next base: position 6,143,461 of record JAUCBN010000007.1, on the reverse strand, counting down.
ATGTAAAGAGTACAGATGATGACAGGCTTGTTATTCCATCAAAAGCAGCAAGGTTTGGAAGAGAATATTATGTCTAATTTGACTTCTGCATCTGGGGAAGCGAGTGTTTCTTCAGGGAATAGAACTGAAGTTGGCACCCTATATCCTCAACAATACTTTGCCACTCCAGCATCTCAACCTCATCAGCCGGTTAAGAGAAAGAGAAGCCTCCCAGGCAACCCAGGTTGGTATGGTTTCAACTTTCAAGCACTTATCTTAACAGTTAACAGTTATATATTCATGTTTTGTTTGAGCAGACCCAGATGCAGAAGTGATAGCTTTGTCTCCTAATACACTGATGGCCACAAACAGATTCATGTGTGAGATCTGCGGCAAAGGGTTTCAAAGAGACCAGAACCTTCAGCTTCACAGGAGAGGGCATAATTTGCCATGGAAGCTAAAGCAAAGAGCGAGTAAAGAGGTTAGGAAGAAAGTGTATGTGTGTCCAGAACCCAGCTGCGTGCATCATGAGCCGTCGAGGGCGCTGGGGGACTTGACCGGGATCAAGAAGCATTTCTTCAGGAAACATGGTGAGAAGAAGTGGAAGTGTGAAAAGTGTTCCAAAAAGTATGCGGTTCAATCGGATTGGAAAGCTCACTCCAAGATCTGTGGCACTAGAGAATATAGATGCGACTGTGGAACGATCTTCTCGAGGTCAATAAACTAACCCCCACCTACTCAAAAACTTGCAGTTTTCTGAGTCCTGCGGCTGCACTCACTTTATGACTGGTTTTACGTTTCAGGAGGGATAGTTTCATCACTCACAGGGCCTTCTGTGATGCTTTAGCAGAGGGGAGTGGTGCAGCTCAGATTCACTTACAAGTGCCACAATTCAATCCTCGAGATGTCTCAGAATTTTCACTTAAAAGAGAGCAACAAAGTTTTACATCTCTAAGGCCAGAGATTCCTCCATGGCTCGTGACCCAACCAATGCTTGGGACTGGTCTGGGTCCACCCCAGAACATTGACCTTTCCTCATCATCATCCTCAATCTTCTCCCCAGCATTAGATCATCAAGAATTTACACCAGCACACTACCATGATTTGTCACTTCATGAGAACCATAACCCTACCCCTACTCTTCCTCCTTTCCATCCTTCCCCACACATGTCGGCTACTGCATTACTTCAGAAAGCAGCTCAGATGGGTGCAACCATGAGCAGCAAAACCGGCTCATCCTCAGCACCAGTAGCCTACTCGATGAGACCCCACCACCAGCAAACTCACGTGTCTCTTGATTCTACTGGCACAGGCAGTAACAACAACAACACAACAGCTGGTTTTGGCCTCAACCTTGCTCCATTCGCCAACCATAAACATCCCTCCGGCCTTCTTCAAGACATAAGGAACTCTTTCGACTCCACTCCCTTCAATGATATAGCATTTTCTGGGATCTTCAACCCAAAGGGCAGTGGCGGCATTACCTCTCAAGGTGAAGGATTGACAAGAGATTTCTTGGGTCTCAGACCAATCTCTCATAGGCACAGCCATATTATCAACATTGCCGGTCTTCATAACAGCACCAACACTTCTCAGGACCAACAACACAATCAATCTCATAAATCACCGCATGGTTAGGTAAAATTACAAACTTTCTTTCCAAACACTGTAATCTGTATCTCCTCAAATACTATTTCCTTTTTATTTCCACGTTTCCCTTCTACCTCTGCTACATTCTTTCCAAAGGGAAAGACCTCTGAAAATCAGCTTCCTTAATCAATGTTATATGCAACCATGTAACAAAAGTTCCCCTTTTCGTTTAAACTGATCTGAACGACGTATATTCTTATATATATATATATATATATATATATATATATATACATATATACTTTTTTCTTTATATAGAGCCTAGGAGGCAAACGAATTCAATTTCAAAGGTTTATGTTCCAGTTAAATAATATACACTTTGTGCGAATTTTATAAACAGGACGGACCCCAAGATTTATTTTACCTTTATTTTCTATAAAATATTTTTTAAATAGATTAATTATATTTATCACACTTAATCCTCAAACTCTAGTTCTGACTTAATCCCTAACTATAATAATACTTGAAAGCAACTTCACGATGAATACGACATCCAAACTATGGATTTTATCTTAAAACTATGGATTTAGTTAGTCTTGTCTTGTAATAAAAATTTGTTTGGTGTTTTTCCAATGCTTAGCCTTAAACATCTTGTTTTGTTTGTTAATTTTTCTAGACTCACGATCAAATAAATTATTTTTAGAGTGTCTTTGAATTCCGCATTATAATTTTGTATGAGAATATAATGAATATTCTAGTAATTACATCAAATAATTTTAATTTTTTAGACATTTTTGACCGATAAAATGTAATTACATTTTAGTTCACTATGTCGTATTTGGTAGTGGAAATTATAATTATATGATCATATATGTTTAAATTTTAAAATAATATTAATAATAAATTTAAAAAGTGTAATCATGTCCTTCGATTATATTCAATTCGACGAACCAACAAATAAAATGGTTGGTCAGACATGTCATATTAATCTAATTATACGTAATTAAATCCAACTTCGATCATCATGTGATTTTCCAAACACGTCTTATTCCTTTAAGTATTAATAAAGCTACCATTATAAAAAAAAATATTAATAAAGCTACTTAAACCCTCACTTCTGCCGTTGGGATATTATTTATTATTTTTATTAATATTTATATTATGATTTATATTCGAGATTTATGATTCTTTCTCCTAATAATATTTTTTCTAAAACTAAAGTCTTTTTTTTAAAAAAAAACAATATACCTCGCTATTGCAGTAAATGTTCGTCGATTCTCTAAAATTTAAGGGAGAAAAAGAAGTCATAGGGTAAATTTTAACAAACACATTGATAACATATATGATTCACTTGCGATTTATAAATATAATTTTTCAAATGATGATAAAATTGTATTAAATAAAATTAAGCTAAAATAATAATAAAAATCATGAAAAACATTATTATTTTACTTTTTAAATTTATTTTATTTTGTACATCAATCTCTAGGTCATTAGTAATATTTTTATATCGTATGTCACGAGAATTAGAGTTAAATCCCTACTCCTATTTGTCCTTGTTCCATTATCATATGTGCAAGGAAAAAAAATATTTGGAATTTCAGAGTTTTCAAAAAATATTTTTTGTTTTCATTGTCATATCGTCGTTCTAAATACTATTTATTTACACAATTATTGATTGCGAGTTCTAATAATAAAATAATAAATATGTAATCCGTTTTTAATCTAGTCTAGAATTATGGGCTGAATGAAGGACCAGTATGTTGGCCTTAATGAAGAAATGCCAAATCTGAGATGAGTGTAAAGTATGAGGGTGTTGCAGTGAAGTTTAAAGAAAATATTACAATTTATAGTATTCTTTTCCATGCCATTATGCTCTTCAAATTTTAAACATATTTTAAATATATGATCCATTATAACTTACGATCTTTAATGAGTCTAAATTGAGGTTAAGATTAAAAGTTAAAAATAAAAATATTTTATAAAAAAATAAAGATAATTTTAATCATCAATTTACACTTATTATTTAAGTAGATTATGACAAAAATATAATTTATTATAAAAAGCGAATAAACACGTGACAAGTTAAATTATATAAATTATAAATATATAAAAAATTATATGAAATATATTGTAATAAGATCACGACATGAAAAATAAACACACTAGGTGGACATAAAATACTCTTTGACCTCTGTTAATAAAAATTACTATTTGACCCAGTGGGATATTTCTTCTTACAAAAAATTTGCAGCATGTTTGAGTATGGGAAGGGAATCTTAAATGCCCCTTGTTACCCGGTGAAATCGGAAGAGATCATGTCAAGGCAAAACTCAGGCGTGATGCTCCGTTTCGTAATAACTTATTCTTCTTCCGTGAAGCTGGAGTATCCGTTCCCGTTTTCTGATGCCGTTATTCCGGATGAAGCACTCGGTGATGCATGGCTTCCGGTGCTTCCATTATGGAAGCTCTTAGATGCTACAGCTTGGTTCGTGTGAGTTGCAGGCATTTGCCCCTCCTCGGCTAACTTTCTGAGAAGATTCATCACAGTGGGAAGGAACTTGGTAGATAAGGAAAGAAGACCAGGAAGCTGCAGCATAAATCAGTCATTTGATCAACAAGTACTGAATAAAATTGCATTTCGGACAAACTACGGAATGCCGTGCATGATACTGATCGCATGCTCAGATATAATCAAGGGCAAGGGACAAAAAAATTTAGTTTGATACTCACAGCACCATTGCGGAATTCACCCGAAATGTCAAGCTGAACCCATAGAGCCTTTATAACAAGGAAACCAACAAAGATGACACACAGATATAAAGGATTCCTGCAACAAGGTACCTCTAAGTAAGCACCAGCAACACACAAGGATAAACTATATTGTTGAATACCCGACCGAAATTAATTCAATGCTTCAAGTGCACGACCTTAGAAGAGTCATAAATTCATTAAATCCCAAGACTATCAAGGCAACAATTGCCCATGGAGGTGGCAGCCAGTTATTGTTACGCTTGTTTGCTTCCTGAAAGTAAAAAAAAAAAAAAATCAAGGAAAAAACTGAGATATATTAGCAAAACATGTCTACTTGGACCAAAATCTGAACTTCGAAGTCCAGTGAATAAAACTCGACAGTAATAACTTATATGCTACAAAGAGGTGGTACATGTGAAAAATTAGGGAAACACAACAGAGTTTTAGTGGCATTAGTTAACATAATGCAATGACAATTCAAAATCAATACTAGATGGGGAAGGGGATAAAATGAAATCTTCAAGATAATTAGAATTTTAATATTCATGCCTGAGCAGAAATGGCCTGCGTGACAGTGTACTCTGTCTCAGCCCTAAATTGCCGCCACAAAGACTTGCACTGAACAGGTGTGATCAATGTCTTAGCAGCTGGAACCTATACCAAAATTAACAGTCATAAGAATAAATCACTCATGATACACGTTCAAAAGATTAAGTTCTAGAGTTAGTGAGAAAGACATGCATCAAGACCCTGGAGTTGTTTCAGCATTATAGATTTAGTATGTTAATGCCACAAAAATTTGCATTCATGGCACATTTATTGTCAGATAACTGTAACTTTGTTTGTACGAGGCATAGAAATTTCAGTAAATAGTATGCAATGGTCAAGCAAGTTCTATAGTCTAACTAAATCTCATAACCATCTTCTGCAAGAACAGGACATTACCTGCTCCCAAGTGCTAGAGGCTAGTGGATCAAATGTTGTAATGCTCCTATCTGTTATAGCAGCATTATTTTTCGTATCCACCAAGGCAGAAGTTAGTGTATTCTCAATATTATCAACATTATCATCCAACCGGATTGCAGCTATAACAGATAGCAACTTTAAGGACTGGCAATAGAAAATAAACAAGTTTAGCAGAGAATGAAGAGTCGCAAAATTCTTAAAATGCAACAAATGAAAGTACACAAACATACTGCAGAGCGAGCTGTTTTAGTGATGGCTCGGATATCTTCCTTTCCAGTCCAAACCCGTGGCATTGAATCAGAATCATGACTAAACAATGTTGAAAACCTGTATAAATCTTGTCAATTTTGGTGATACATAACATCCAACAAATTAAACTCTTTAACTCAAACATTTAAATTTGCTATTACCGGTCCTTCATACGGAGCAGTGCCCTTCCAGCTTCTTCCCTTGCTTTTGTTTCAACAACACCTCTTGCATAATCCTCCAATCTTGTTAGCATCTTCTCCTTGGTTTTTTCATCCATGTCAAAACCAGAGAGGGCATTGGAGAGTCCAGAGATAGCTGATTCAGTTTCACGCTGGAGAAGTTTCTTTATTGAGGGCCATGTATCATCATTAGCACCATCTAAAAGTGCTTCAACAGGTCCTGATAATGCTTCGTTCAGCTTTGCCTGCAAATCCACCATAATTATCAGTATGATTCCATCTGGTGCTTTAATCAGTTATAAACATGTATTGGGGATGCCACCACCATAGAAATCGAACAGAAAAAAATTTAGAGTGATCACATATGAAGTGATATGTTTTTTACCATAAATAGTATGGCAGATGAAAAAGAAAACACCTAAGGACCCAATTAAATGTTTGTCGAAAGAATTAAACTAGAAAATGGTCTTTCTTATTAAAACCAAGACTGCATGCTCATAAAGTTTAGTTGAATAACCCAACTGTGTAATAACCACATCTAAGTTAATCGGCTTCAATATTCCTAAACTAATTCACATTGTGTCCAATGACGTAAAATTTCAACAAGTAGAAACACAATACAATATTCACAAACTAACTGAACATGACATCTTAATTAATTGGGCTAAAATTGTTTTTAAGTAACACACACTTGGACCAAGTAAAAAATTTCAACAAACAAATGTCATAACAACACAGTATCAACATCAAAAGCATTGCCACCTTGCAACCCTAAAATAAAGATGAAAATGATATACAATTTCATGCTTTAAAATTTTGCTAGGCTACTATATGCCCCAACTTTTCATAATATTGATTCATTGGTATGACTTACTATACAGCAAGAAATCTGGAAACAACAGAAGCCTTGATAACCTTGGGGAAATCACTTGACTAAATGATTGGTTGGTGCAGAAATAAGACTGACATACCTCATATGATGAGGTCAGCTCTGAAAGTTTGGCAGCTCGGACAGAATCAATATGTGCATCAATATCACGACATAGTTTATCCCTGACTTTAGAGGAATCCCAATTTGATAATTCCACAACAGCATCTGAAAGAAAAAGGAAGTTGAATTCCACATTCACTAAGTCCATCCTATTGAACAAAGAAACCCTTATTAACAAACAAGGATAGCACCAGCAATTAAATTCACCCAATATACGCAGGCTCGTTATTTAAAGTTTCAATTCACAGTAATGTTTTAAAAAATAATTTCATCTGATTTGAATATTTCATTACCAAGCAAACCGTTTTAATGATTTCTTTTCTCTTTCCTCACTTCATAGCTCTTGAATTTGTGTTTTGTAGTTCTGTTTCCTTGTTTTAAAGCTAAGAGAATAGTTCATCATGTCCAATCATACCTTCATACCCTTCATCATACAAAGCCATGTAAGATTCAGTGCAATTGCGAGCAGCCACAGAAAATCCCTCCCCTTCATTCAAAGCCTTTTCAAATGCTTCCTTAAATTTCTCAAGAGTTTCAGACCTTAAATGTCCTAGCATGGAATGGTGGGCTGGTTGGACAAGCTAAATCAGAAGACAAAAAAGAAAGTTAGTTGAGAAACTTTAAGGGTAAAATACCTCCAATGTCACTTTTGTTTTTGGCCTGTCCCATTTTGTTCACTTGTTTTGAAAAAAAACATAAAAACAACTGTGTGGACCACATTTCTTCATAATAATATCCAATGAGAAGGGTAAACAGCAGAGAAGTGTGAATCAACAGCCTACTCATTCATAAAACAAAAAGTATCCAGTGAGACCAAAAATAATAGTAAACGAATAAAAGACAAAAAAATAGTCAGTTTCAATAACCTGATGGGCCAAAACAAGAAAAAAATGAGTAAGACAATTACAAGAAAAATATAACTCATTTAACAAAACTAAAACCTTTAGTCAAACTAATTAAGACCAATAGAAGAAAATAAAAATTAATTCAGAAACTCAAATAAAACGAACCAAACAAACCAAAAAACGCATAATAATTTCGGAATCTCAATGAAAACGAATAAAAGGAAACAAAATAAATAATATAAACATACCAAAAAAATCAAACAAGAACACCATACTACATTGCATTATTCCTTGGTTACAAAACCAGCTTTTAATCATTTAGGAAACCCTAATTACTCAAACACTACTCAGTCTGCTTGCAACCCTGATCAACAACACTTGAGCGTAAAAAAAACAACTATTTCCGTAATCCCCAAGGATTATAAACCCTAACCACTATGATTAGCAATCAATAATTCTTTTTTTTTTCACAAAGATTGAACCTCCGAGAGAATAAAAAAGCCTTTTTGTTTTTAACCAGATCGAAATTAATTTTTTATCTTTCTACACCTGATTAATTGAATCTTGTTCCCTCTTTAATTGGTTACCCTTTCAAGTTAATCTAAATTCATTGAATTAACATAAATGAATAGATTAAAGACAATTAGAGGGAGTAATGGTCGGTCAGCATTTCTTTTAAACCCGTGTGGATTACATCTGCATATTACATGAATTTTATTTTATTGTTTTACCCAGCCAAGTAAAGTTTATGTTACTGGATTGACAGGAGTTAATGATCCAGTGACCAAAACATAATAACTTCAGAACGAAGTCACTGAAACGTAACTTTTTCCTAAACGACATACCAAAAAATAAGACAGGCCGAAAGCAAAAGTGACCTTGAGTAGTTTACCCAAACTTAAATAACAAATACTAGACAAGAATGCAGAATGTGCTATTACGTGAAGCAGTTTTTCTTCTAGCTGCTTTCGCTTTGCAGATCTAACACCTTCATCAAAATATGTGGCTTCTGAATCATACCTAAAATGATAACAAAATGAACATAGAAGTTGGTGGCTTGGTGCAACTAATAAAGAAGAAAAAACAATCTTGAATTGATTAACTAACAAAACTGGCACTTATTTGGCCAAGGTACGCATCAAGATAATTTTCACACACCAATATAATGAAGCAACAGATTATTATCACCATCATGACTCGCAAGTAATCAGATTGATTAGCATAATGATTTATCTTTTACCCTCAAAACTCTATAGAATCACTTCCAAAAACAAATGACTTCTATAATTTCTTTAATCTCAAATGGTCTTTTACCTAAATCAGCTTAGCTCTTCCAATTTTTAATACATGTAGTGGCCTATTTGAGATTTAGACACCGAAAGACACATCTTGTGTTCTTATTAAAGTAGACTTACTCTGATAGAGAAGTGCAGAGAATTGAATTCAGCTTCTTCCCAAAGCCAGCAACCAGACCAGACTGCACAGCTTCTTCTAATAGACACCAGCTCTGCCATAGAGATAATAGGTTGGCTTTAGTTTCTATAAAAGTAACCAGCTCCAAAAATTATCACGTGTTTAAATGCATATATTCATGAATTCCACATACCTCATTTGCAGTGAAACTGGCATACTTTTCATTGGAAATTTCTTCACATCGTACTGTAGCCACCATGACCTGTGGGCAAATGAAACATAGGTAAAAGAAAAACCAACAGAGAATTACAAATTTCATTTAAGCTTAATGCTCAAAAGGTTACCTTATGGGCTGGAAGGTCAAGGTCCTTATTCTCTTTAATGACTTTCCAGATCTGTTGTGCACTAAACAGGAACCCTGAAGCAGGTACCACTCCCCTCCGATCCCCAGCAAGCCCTCCCGGTGCAATAGAGTGGAAGAATCGTTGTCTCAAATTAGCAACCTTCATCATAACATTAGAATCAGACGAGATGCCATTTGAAAGTTGGTCAAATATCTCAACAGCACCATCCAACATTCACAGAAAATTACACAGAAGGTGGATCTTTTATTTTAGACATTACAATCAGGACAAGCAAGTAAAAGAAATGTAATAACACAAATGGGGGGCCAAACAATGACTACGGTGCCATCACAAGCCTAGGAGTAGATATTCAACATGGTCTTCTTTTCATTTAGAAGAAAAATCTTTGGAAAAGCCAATAGAGCAAAGTTTGACTTTAAGAGATGACCCAAACATGGTACCTGCTCTTTAAATAGCTCTTCCTTTTCTTCATAACTATTAAGCGCAACAACCTCAACCTGGCCATTATCAGCAATATCAATAACCGTCAAAAACAATACTCATCGGGAAAGTTAAAGAGGCATTAAATATTTAAATTTATTTTGCGTAAATCACAAACCAACATCATACATTGAAAAATTCACTTAATGGAGTTTCCTTGTGTGCCTGCGGCTTAGGAACAGAGTCCCATATCTGCAATTCCAAGAAAATGAGTCAGAAGAAAGAATTAGTGAGGTTAATCAGAAATATAAGAAGCGTAAGCATTATATATCTGTACCTTCTGAATATCCTCTCTCAGAACAGGTTCTAAATTTTCTAGAGGCGTCTGTAAGAAATGAAAGGTTAAGAAACCATAAACTCAACTGAAAATAGAAAACCCTTGATACATATTAACAATACAAGCTTATTTACAACAAAAAGTTGAGGAAAAGGTGAACAAAAAATTAACCCCGCAAGAATAACATGCTCCATAAAATAAAGGTACCAACCCTTGTTTTATCACGGATGACAAACATCAAAGTCGTTTTGCGGGGACTGAACAATCGCATCATGACCTGCAGACAAATACAAGTAGATCAAGAAAAGAACCACTCAAAATTCAGGGCACTGCTTGGAAAGGGCAGCCAGATCACAAATACCTGGAATACAGTCTTCAGAAGTGGCTTGTTGGCAGCTTGCTCACGACCAATATCATGACACCACCTAAATGAAAAATTGCCCATGGATTCACTCGCATGTGCTACTGATGGAAATTAACTCATGTTCAAAACAATGTCGAGCACCATAGAGGTGTCAAACCTTACATGTTTATGAGTACTATATCTGAAACTGCCAATGCAAAAAGTGCACTTTGTTTCTCAAATGCGGTGTCATCCTAGAATGTGGCAAAGAAATTAATGAAAAGTAAAAGTTGGGAAGATCAGATAAAAGTAAACCAAGCAAATATACCCACAGATAATTCACTACACATTCTGCGTTTACAAACTAAATTCCAAATCTGAATTGGTTCAGCTTAATCCATCACTCTTAAAAACCAGTGTAAGTTGCCAAATTTTATTGTTAGCTCATAATCATTCTGTTTTTTTTTTCCCAATTTTACCCAGTCTACTAATCTATGGCCCAGAAAATCAAGCTATTGAACAATTCAACTATTGTATAATTTTTATTACAGAAAAATGCAAAATCCAGAATTAAAGGTTTGACTAAAAAAATCACTTACGACTGACCTTTAAATTGATTTTACACTGATAAAACAAAAATAATTCAATATTACAACAATTTCCCACATGGGTAAGGCTTTCTGCATACAACTCTAATCACCATTAATAAGTATTAATTTCTCATTTCATAGGTGAGTCTTACACAAGTAAATGATATTGGCAAGCATATTGAAGAGCAACGAAGGAGAGCCCAAGCAGGGTCCTAGAGAAATAACTAATTTTTCAATAAATCGAAATGTGTATCCACAAATGTTTTTGTTTCCTTTTCTTTTGAGGGCATGGAAGGAGGGGTAGCATAAATAGAATGTTTTCCAAAAATATTAAGAAAAAAGAAATAAAATCTTGAGCTAACATGGGGAAAGTAAGGGGAAAAAGTAAACAAAGCAAGCAAAAGAGGTCAGTATATAAAGAAAATGTAGATTCAACTTTGGAAAACATATGATGATATGATAGAATGCAAGGTAGCAAAAGCACCTCCCCGCGTTCTCTTCCATCAGTGCCCTCCAAATCCATTACTAAAGTGCAAGGCTGTATACCAGCACACTTTGCCATCCAAATACCTTTAGTGGTCTGAGACCTGACAGAGAGAACATGGCATTAGTTGTTTGAGACTTTGAGCCAATTGGAACAAATGTAATGAGTTATCAGAGAAACATAAGTTACCTTCCCTTAAATGCATCCATTTCCCTGAAATTGGTGTAAAATAAATGATTTAACAGCGTGCTTTTACCTGTTGAGATCATGGAAGACAAAGTGAAAATTCAAATGCAATAAGCAGAACTTACATGGCTAACATGATAAAATGCCAAAATTAAAATCATACATGGTGTGCATTAGAATAAAAAATAGCTGATGCAAGAAAGGTATATAAAGAACTAATTACAGAAATTTCCGACAATATCATATTGAAACAAACTCATATCCAAGAGATACGAGAAATATGCCACCGTTGAAAGCTGAAGTGACAAAATTTCAGGCTTATCACATCTCACATGTAACGAAACTCACATATTTCTTATTCAGTATTATTAAAGAAAATTGAACAAATAAATGAAGCAGCTTAGTTTGAACTAGAAATAGGCACTTGTGGAGCACTAAAAGGACAAGTATAAACTAAGATGCAAAGAAGAAATCAAAGCATACCGCTGCTCTGAGGTCCCATGATAGAAACCACAGCATATGACAACCCGCATTCAGCAAGCTTTATTTCCTTGATAAAGAGCTCAGTTCCAATATCATTGAAGGTACCATCTCCATCAATAAGTTGAGTTGAACAACATTCCTCAGTCGTGGCTGCCAAAAGAAATGTCCATACCATGTATAAGTAAAGAGAAGAAAAGCTTCCATCACACAGATCTAAACTAACTGTATGTGGTACATATTCCCCGCTGATGTTAAAATTAAATTTTCCACATCAATTGATCAAGGAAAAATATTAAGAATTACCATATTTTCATTAATTCAGCCAGATAAATTTGGCAACTTTAATATCTAAAGTAGCTTATATTCAAAATCGGGATTTCCCCCACTATTTTTTAGTTTTCCTCTGCTTTCTCAGCAACCAAAGATGCAGTATACATAAAACCTGCTATCCCTAGTCCCGATCCAAACACCAAAAAGAAAATTCAGATTTACAATACTCAAAGAAACTCTTAAAAACCTAAAAACTTCAAATAACGGATCATTAACTGATTATAAAAGAAGAGAAGTATTACGGCGGAGTTGAATGCTGAAACGCTCTCGTTCCAGTAACATCACATAAATTAAATAAGAAACCGAAAAAGAAAATAAAAGGATCAATGAAAAGAGCTATAAATAGAGGATAAATGATAACGCTAAACAAGAACATAGACTGAATTGAGATCGTACCCATTGAAACTTGTTTGAAATTTGATAGCTCTGAAACCGAGGAGATCGATGTCAATGAAAGACGGAGAAAGCGGCAGAGATTTTGAAGCTCGTCTCTTCTTTAATTTACTTTTTAATTACTTTTGTTTGCTTCTTTCTTTAAAAGTGGGCTGCTGAAATGGACTGGGTATTCATTTCATTTCAATGTCGGCAAAGAAAGTGGATTAATTCATTATTACTTCCATTTTATTTAATTAAATTGCATTTATCATCTCACAAATCTTAAAATATTTTTTACTATTAAATTTTAAAATTATAAAATAATTGTTAAAGCTTTAATCTGATTAGTTATTGTATATTCAAGTATCAAAATTATTTATTTTTTAAGATTTAAAACGAATTCAGATAATCATCTTTGAATATTTATTATACGAATTTTTATTATTCATGTTTGTTTTTTTAGAGAATTTAAACTTTGATAATCTAATTTTTAGTGTATTCATATTCGAATTTATATGAATTCGGATATTCGATATATAATTTAAAGTTTCAAATATTATTTTTTAATTCAGATATTTGATGAGTTTCGGATGATAATATTATATTGAATAAATAATATATTGATATTTCTAAACAAATTTTAATTGAAAAATTGCATATATCTTACACTGTGGAAGAATAGGAGAAGATGAAATGTTCTTCTTTCATCTTTTTTCCTCCCGTTACGATAAACAAATTTCTTCCGGTGGTTTCCAAACAACCGTAACGGCAGCTCCAGGCTCACCACCGCTGGCTGATCATCCTGTTTATATGATCCTAGCTTCAGTTCCAGGACCAGCTCCGGTCACTCTCTACCACGCACCACCACCAGTTCACGCTCCGGCACCCGCACCAGCATCAGGACCACCACAAATGGTTCGATCGGTAACCGAACAAACCGGTCAAGGCTACTACGCTAACGTACAAAGAATCCCACATGAAGTTTACCGGGAACAACCTGTTTACAACAAGGTGGCGCAACAACAACCCCCGCCGCCTACTCAACATGTTATAAAGAAAGCTAGATAGAAGAAAGAATAGAGAAAAGAGAATAACAGAACACCAGACGATGTCGACCATACCACAGCAGGTGGTGTGGTCGTTAGTCTAAGGACGAAGATTGGTATTTAACCTACTCATGAAAACCCACTAACCTTCTCATGAAAGTGAAACTATATAAATTTATTCAGTTCTTTTTTAAAAAAAAGAACCCTACATTCATTTAAGGAACATCATCGTCAGACAACAATATCCTTGTTTAATCTATATGAAAGTAGTAACATATCCATCTTTACATATATACTTCAAGAACATAGAACCAAAGTAAATCTAATCCATGCACGAGTTTCAGATAGAGTATAAGATGTGATTATGCATGCCTAAGGGTCCCGAGATCAGAATCTGTAACATATTGATATTGCACACTAGATAATGCAGATGATGAAGAAGATGATCATGGCATTGATTTGATGATGGCATCAATGTACTCCGTCACCAGCATGTCGTGTGCAGAGGATGAAGGCCTGGAGACTAGTGAGTCGCTGATTTGTCCTTCAAGGGTTTCACTGAGTTTGGGCATTGCTGGGGAAGCCATCACCGAGTTGTGGTAATCAGTAAGAGCAGGGGTTGAGTTATCAAGCAGGTCACTAACAAAATCTGGAACTAATTCAACATTGCTGAAATTCTGTGGGACGAAAAAGTACGGTGTATTTGAATGAGAGGGTGTTGGTAGGAGCATTGGGGTTAATGGAAAACGGTACTGGTGATCCAAATCCGTGTAATGTTTCGGGTTTAGCTTGAAATCCATGCCGTGTTGAGCTTGAGCACCAAGGATCAAATTAGGGTTTCCATTTTTAAAAATGAAAGAAGCTTCGTCTGGTGCCGTAGAGCTCTGGAAATCAGCAAAAGAGGCCAAAGATGGAACATGAGGAGAGAACTTCTTCTTTATACTTGAGTTCCAAAAGTTCTTCACCTCATTGTCTGTTCTCCCCGGCAAATGCTTGGCTATCTGTGCCCATCTGTTCCATGTTCAAATGAAGAAGATCTTAACAAAACAAAAGAGATGTAATGATGGTGGGGGTGAAACCAGTTTCCATAATGAAAGAGTCAAAAGTATAAGTTTATATGGAATACATAACAGCTGAAGTAACCTGTTGCCGAGAACACTATGGAGTTCAACGATGAGAGCTGCTTCTTGTGGAGAGAAACTCCCACGTTTCAAATCAGGTCTGAGGTAATTTATCCATCGTAATCTGCAACTCTTTCCACATCTTTGCAGGCCTTCATCATTAAACAAAACCCCAAATCAATAGTTCAACCAAGATCATAAAAAGGAAAGGGAAAGAAACGAGGGTTATATGAATTAATAACCTGCAAGTTTAGGGAGAGAGCTCCAGCAACCATGGCCATAGGTTGTAATGTAGTTCATGAGTTTCTCATCTTCCTCTGGTGACCATAGCCCTCTCTTCACCTTCTGCTTGTTGCAACAAGAATGGTGTCCCATTTCTCAGAATATTGCAGCAAATGGCAGACCAGAATCAGTACTGAGATTGTTTATTGTAAAAGGACTTGGAATTGAAGACACTGGGGTTTGGAGGTATGGATTTAATGTAGAGAGTTGTACCGTGGTGGACCAATTAGGGTTTGTGGGCAAAAGGCTAAAGAATCTGGTGTATCAACCTGTACGTGTTGTATGGTCTATAATGGAATCCCCTCCGGGGAGAAATTATTACATAAACTCTATCCACCGGCTAAGATATGATCCTAATCAATTAAAATAAGATACATAATATATTTTTTTTATATCATATTTACGCATAAGCATCATCCAAATCATCCATTTTAATGCATTTGATTTAAAAAACGAAAAAATATTACCAAAGATTTTTTATATTGTCTTTCTATTTATTTTTTAATTTTTTAATTATTTTTTCTAATCTCTAACGCTCAAACCTAAACCATATAAACCCTAAATTAATCCCTAAACCCTAAACCTAATTCTTAAACCCTAACCTAAACCCTAAACACTAACCCTAACCAAAACAATAACACATAACCCTAAACCCTAAGTCTAATCCTAAACCTTAAACTCTAAACCTAAACCTAAACCCTAAACTCTAAACCCTAACCCTAACACAAACCCTAAACTTTAAACCCTAATTCTTAAACCCTAACCTAAACCCTAACCTTAACCAAAACAATAACACATAACTCTAAACCTTAAGTCTAATCCTAAACCTTAAACTCTAAACCTAAACCATATAAACCCTAAATTAATCTCTAAACCTAAACCCTAAACTCTAAATCCTAAACTCCAAATCTATATAAAAAATTAATTAGAAAAATTTTAAAGAACAAAGAGAAAGATGACACAAGAAATCTTTTATAATATTTTTTTAATCAAAAACATTAAATTAGATGATTTGATCAATGCTTATGTGTAAATTTGATATGAAAAAATATATTATATATCTTAATTTAATTGGTTGGGATCATATCTTAGGTAGTGAAAATTATTCATGTAATAATTTTTCCCTCCTAGAGCTGTCCTTTACACGTGGCACACATGCAGGCTTGTGGGACCGAATCCCCCCTCGAGTTACGACTTCATGTAGTTGTTGAGACATTGTCTTTAGAATTTTCTGTCCTATCAATCCCATTCTTGTATTCCAAACTTGAAACTTCCCTTAAAGCTTTCCTGATAACAACAATAACACTAATAGGGATGTGGACGTAACTCTATTAGGGTGGGATTTTTTTTTCATTTATCTTCTTAATATTTTAATAATAGATATATTTTATGAATAAAACGATTTAAATTAGAGATTTTTGAGATAAATATCATCTTTTTTTAAGAATAATTTGTTGGTTCAAAAAAAATATTTTCGTATAAATGAGTTTTTTTCTTTGATTGAAAAAGTTCCCATTTTCTTATAAAATGGTGGTTGTTTTGTCGTCAATTCGTCATGTATAAGTTTTAGTATTGTTTTAAAAAAATATTTTATAATTTTATGTTTTTTAAATAAAATAAAACCTAAAAATATTAATTAATACTATAGTAACGAGATACGCTACCACAAGTCATCGATTAATAATTTTTTTTAGATTCAATAATTAATGTTGATCAAAGAATTTATCTGATTTAAATTATTGATTCAAGTACTTAAAGGGGTGTACCAAAATTTAAAAACTTAATTAATTTTCTTCTAAAAAATTTAGGGTTTCTTACTCTTAAACTATCGCTTTAGTATATTTGTAAGCAACCCTTTATCTTTCCTCTTATTAATGCTATATGATATCATCTTTATTTGAGTTTAATTTGAAAAAAAAAACATTTTATTATTATTTTAAAAAGCTAATAGTGATTACAATAGTATCTTTTCTAAAATATAATTTCCACCATTTGACATTGATCACTTAATTACTTTGTGGCATCGCTAATGCTCCAACTCATAACCTCTAAGAAGATCAACTATTCTCTTAACCACTTGGACTAGACGACTTGTGCAAAAATATTTTATTATTAAAATACAAAAAAAATATGTAAAATATTTATTTTTAATAGTCTAAAAATAATTATAAAATAATATATATTTATACATAAAAAGTTACTATTAAATTTATATATTAATTCCGTCCGACCAATTCAAATTCACTTTTCCATGTTTGGTCCGTGTGTCAAAAGATTTATTTATAAGCTGAAATATCAACATTAGAGTTGGTTAATCATACTTAATTATGTTGAAAGTAACGTTGCAGCTAACCCTAATAAATGGAGCCGAGATGAGCCTACGAAGCTTATTTCTCAAGGATGACTAGACCCAAGCAATTCATGAAGAAGTAGGAATTGTACAAAAGAAGGTTGGGTCTAAATTTATATTTTAGCCATCATTAAGGCTTGACTAATGGACATTCTTTTCCTAAACCATGAAAAAACAATGTATGAACGGGTACATTCTTGTCTGATATAAGTTATAGATTCGATATTTCATATTTTCACAATTTATTTATTCTTTCGAGTATTTTCTATTTAATAATTTTAATAGAGATTAATCTCGTTAAGATAAATACGATCTCCTCTTATTATTTTTTAAACCACTTGCTATTACACGTGTGACAAACCTATTTCCAGAGGCACCCATTTTGTACGGAAAGGAAAGGAAAAGGCTTGAATTTGAACCTAGACGTGAAAATGTAATACACAAATCTTTATATTAGTACAACCAAAATAAATAGCCTTATCAACGAGTAGCCGGAACCCGGACCCTAGGACTACCGAGTCCGAGGTAGGCAAGCCTAGGAGACAAGTGAAGCTTTGGACTCGGTCTGGGAGACGGAATAGGACCAGCACGAGGGAACCCCGGCTTGATCCTCGGTGATAAATTCACATGTTCAAGTGCCTTGAGTTGCAGCTGTGCCGGGTAATCTCTCACACAACCAATCCGAGGACCCATACCCGTGCTCCATTTGTATCTCCCTTCAGTACTCACCCTCCCCAATTCTACCACCCTGCTTTCATCTCTTCTAATGCAACGCTCTTCCTCCTCAGCATGAACTGGATCTGTGTTTTTATTAGCAGATGATGTGTTTTCAGATGTCTCTGCTTGTTTCTGTTCCTTGGGGACATCATCATCTACAGGATATTTCTGCAGGCAAATAAAAAACACTATGGTGACCATGACCGCAACCGAGATTTAGTACTATGGGAGGGTGTCGAGTTACCTTAACGTTGGTCAAGTCGACATGATGTTCCTCTAAGAAACTACATAATTCCATGAAATTCTCTTGTGTCGGCCTATAATGACCACTGTAGGCCCATACTGCCTGAAAAAATACCAACAAAACACACCCTCGTTCAAATCAAAACGAAAAACTTTTTCACATATACACGTTGAAAACAATCAAGATACTCATGTTAAACATACGTGCAGAGTTCCTCGATGAACAACCAATCTGCCGGATGCAACGGTGGCACCGCCGGCTAAGAAACTCGAGTGCTGAAACAGACCTTTCACTTTCTCACCTACGTATAGGACTCGGGATGTACTCAGTACAAATATCAATTTGCTTCCTTCTCTGGTGTTTACTGCTTCTTTGTTTTGTTTGTATATCAGCTTACCTTTCTCCAACATAACTTCGTATGCTTCCCTTTCTTTCTGCAAAACCAGATTATCATTGCAAATTCCAATGTGGAAATGCAACCATGCAGGTACCTATAGGGTAATGGCAAGTATATTACCGGTCCGAGATATTTGATACACTGATGCTGTAAAACGGCTCTCGAACATTTATCGAGAGTTACTGCTTTCCCATCTCCAACATCCAACCTTCATTATCATGAAAATGCAACTTGATTAATTAACTAATATAGTTGTTATTACTTCCTATATGAGTAATTATTAATTACCAGTAGAAGAAGGGCTGAGAACTTGCACTCTCGAACCAAACATCGTAGTAAAAATGCAGATTGTGACCGTAACGATGGCGTGGATCAATCTGTATAACGTGAAGTTAACTCATAAGTGGAATTTACTTGATCAAAAGAGAGGAAAAAAAACGATTGAAGCTCCAAAAGCTTGACTTACAGCTTCAAGCCAATGACGTAAAGCCAACTGCTGACCTTTTACGTCCTTCGACAACCCTTTCCCTACCTATACGCAGGTGGAAATGCATCAGAAAATACAGTCATGGCATGGTGGACTTTGAACATTTTCATAAATCCACGTTGTTTGTTATAGGGGAGAAGTTTCCCGGAACCAGACTTCAGTCCCAATGTTAAGTTAAGTTGACAAATTCATAAGTTGCATAGAACAAGACAATTACTACACGAACCTTGGCTGCTCTAGTCCGAGCTCGTGCCCATCGGGAAACAGCCGTTTCCGACTTGTCGGAATTAAAGAACGATACAGAGCTCCGTCTAAGAGCTGCAAATTCTAAAGCCTTCCACCTGAAAATGGATTGAATTTGCATTAATACAGAAAACGAAGAAGGAAGATGAATCAAGAAGAATTACAAAAACAAACCAGAGCTCTTCAACAACAACAGCACAGTCTGCAAGGTTTCTCCGAGTCCCGTAACTCTTGTAAAACTTTTGCAGCTTTGTTGCTGCTGCATTAAGCTCTTCCTCTGCAGAATCGTAGACATTATCCTGTGCCGGAACCGTTATTTTAAGCTCTAACTTCACCGGCTTCTTTCTCTTGAAGCTCATAGTCTCTCCAACAACAACATTGCCATCTTTTTCATAATCCCTTTTCTTGAAACTGCTGCTGGGTGTCATCAAAACCATCTTCCCCTCCTTCTGCAACGCCAAATCACCCATATCTATAAATACTGAGGTGATCGGTGTTGGTTAAGATCATAAGATGAGTGGGGTAGCGAACTCCTTTACATATAGTTGTGAAAAAGATTTGAGTTGAAAACGAGAAGATGTCCAGGAAATAACTGAAGCTGAATAAAACATGCAGGACATGCACCTGCAAATACGTAAGAGAAAAACACGAGAGAAAATGAGAGCCGTTTTTGAAAATCTCTGTCCCCATCAGACCAGATGATTTGAATAGAAAAAAACACATAACACGATTTGTTTGAAAAACAAGACTTGAAAGTTGAAACATTCCCCATCATCTAATCTTTACTTCCTTTGGAAACACCACGTTTAGTTTTTATTTTCTTATGTTAATGTCATTGAATTATATTATTTTTTATTTGAAAATCTTTACAATACCACAAAATTATAAATATAAAAAATAACACCAGAGCTTATTTTCACACAAAAAATAAAATATATAAACTAAATTTTAAATTCTAAAAACCCTTAATGTATTTAAACCTAATATATAATAGTAAATTCGTTGACCCTTTCTTCAGAATAAAGATGTTTTCTGTGTGTGGAAGTGAAAGAGAGAGTAGTCAAATAATCTGCTAGATCGTTTCCATTATAGAAGATTGCGTCTCCCTTCTTCTTCACAAATGGAAGAGTATTATCATGTGATTAGGGTCGGACTTCATGATTATTCCTTCATTTATATACATTTTAACATAAAGTTTATTCTCGTTGTTTTCTATTAATCCTAAAATGGTATCATCAGCTGGTATTATATCTAGAAAAATCATTTTAAGTAATCAAATTGTTTATCGCATGAAACGTAAATAACAATTGTATATGCAGAAGAAAAAGAAAATAATAAAAAAATATTTTTAATAAATTTAAAATTTATAATTTAAAAAGAATATAAAAATAAAATAATTAATTTAATCAATTAATAAAATATTTATTTATATTATTAATAATATTATATAGTATTTTATTTAATTGTTTTAATTGTAAGATGATATTGTTTATAAGTAACTAAAATCTAGAGGCGGATGATAATGGAATTGGAGACTGTCAGAGCTCAAACCAAAATTTTAAAATATTAAGTATTAATTATCTTTTCATATTTTAAATTATCTATTTAACTTCTTTAAAAATGTTAAAATTTATTTTTAAAACAACTCATTCATTTGAAGATTTGTTACGTAATATAATCAAAATTATGTAGTAAAACGATTTATCTAATAGTTTAACTCGTTCATCATTTTTTTTATCTCGTAAAACGTATCATTTAATTAGAGACAAAGAGATCCAAGAAAGTTTCTAAATTTTAATAATACGCTAATTTTTCTGAAAATATTTTTTTTACACTTCATATGATAATTTTAGAAGATTAGTCTCTTTTCTTTCTTTTTGTTGTATTATATTTATAAATTATTTTATAATATTTAATTATATCCAGATGTCATTATTCTAAAAAAATATCTTTATTTATATCTCAAAATTTAAATTTATTTTTCTCACAAATCATTAATTAAATGATGATATAGTATCATTGAAGATAATAACATTATTAGAATTTTTAATTAATTTTCTCTATGAAATTTAATTAAGAGAAATATAGAAGAGCTGTTGAAGTTAAGTCAGGACCAATGAAAATTTTGGTTGCGATTCCCGACCAACTCCCACCCATCTTCAACCAGTCAAACACTTGAAGGAATAAATCGTGCCCTAGGTGTGGTGGTCAAATATAAATAAACTTAAAGTCATGATTCATGCCTGTGGGGCATATTGCCTTGGTCCGTACGGAACAAAAAATGCCTGTGGGGCATATTGCCGTAGGTGTGGTGTTACCTTTAATTTTTTAGTTTTTATATGGAAGGACGGAACATTCATGAGATAGAAAAGATTATTATCTTTCCTAATTTTTTTGGTATAATAATATTTTTAAATTATATTTTATTTAAATATTTTTATTTTTTATAATTTTTAAATTTAAATATTTAATAAAATTTTATCTTTTTTAATATTTGATTAGTTCGATATATTTATGTACAGGAGAGGAAGAAAATGAGGTTGAAGATGACATAAAAATTCTAGATCCAGCCTCAGGAAAAAAAGATTTACTTACCCTGTGTCTGTGTGATTCACAAAATGTCTTGATTTCACGATATCTCCTTCTCACAACTCACAAGCTTGAAACATCATTTGCAAAACTAGCTAAAATTAATCATATTTTTTTTATGATGGTCTTAAAATTTATAGTTACGTTCGATTTTGATTTTTTTTAATGAAATATATGTAGTTCAATCAATATTTATCCCATGAAAATTGTACTTATATATGTATGTTGTGAAATCAAATCTTTCAAGGCACGCAGGAAAAGTGTACTTAGACATGTAGTTCAATTGTGAATTTTTTTTATATGTTGTGGGGGGGGTTTGTGTGTTTTTAAAAATAATATCGAATGTGAGTAGGGTATTATGAAAATTATTGTTGTTTAAATATTTTAAAAATATGTTTGTTATGTATATCGGCCAATGAGAATGGGTGAAGCGGGTGAGAATGAGGTTAAACGTTAGATATTTAATTCGATAAAATAATTTAGACATAAATAATTAGTAAGATATAAAATTTGAACACTTATATTGCTACTAAATCTAACTAAATTTTTTAAAAAATGATAATACATTAGAATTATACTTATTAAATTAAAGGCATAATGTCAAAAAAATATCTTAAACGATTTTTTTAAACTTTTATTCACAATATTTTATTTTAAATTAAAATATCATTATCATAAATAAAAAATTATTAATAGATTAACGATCTACGACGAGGTGCTTTTATGGGAGTCTGCCACTTTTTTTTCTTTTCAAGAAACGAAACTGTCAGAGGTAAAATAAAATGGTCAGGCTACCGGAAAATTATTAAGGGAAGCTTGTTTACTACGTCATTCATGGTCTCAAGTAATTAGAATCGTTGATCTTAATTTTTTCAAGTGAATCATCACCTATTTCCTACATGGACTTAATAGGTGGATAGTTATTAGATGGTTATTTAAAAATCAACGGTCCTGATTGTTTGGACCATGAATGACGTGATGAACAGGGTTCACCTAATAATCTCTCCAGACTATCATTTCTTAGGTTTTGTTTTTTGTTGTCGTGGAAAAACTTGGTTTGACCTCAAACCAAGATCTTATAAAAAAAAGCTTTTTCAAACTATGGTTTAAAAAGTGGGTTTGAAAAAAAGACAAAAAATTTACACTAAAAAGCTATCCCTTATTTATTTTTATTTATTTAAAAAATTAAATAAAAAAAATTGATTTAAAAAGCCAACTCAACCAAAAACACACCCTTAAATCCAAACAAGGCAGGTGATATGAGCCACCTTAAAGATTGGACCATAGATTCCAACACTACTCTACTGTTTAGCTTGGGCACACAAGCAACACTAAGATGGGTGGCGATGTGTCTGTACACAAGCAACTTGGGCCATGGAACTAGACCTACACTTTCCCTTCCCCTCATCAAATTCTGGTTTTCAGTTTGATTTAAACAATTTCTCATCATCCATTTCTAGTTTGTACAAAAAATAAACCATGTCTTTGTATCAATGCTCTTGTTAGGGAAAGGAAAATTTTGATTATGGTACGGAATAACAGTCAAGGGATTATAGGAAACAGTATAATTATATGTGGTCAACAACAAGCTTTTGACTTTGTGGTTGAAGAATGGGAGTGGAAGACGAAGACTGAGACACGTAGGATAAAGATGCCCCCACAAACAACAAACGTTAAAAAAGACTGGTTCTTGTTTGTTGGGGCAATCCATATTTACGTAAAAAATAGAAAGGAAAAATGAAGATTGGCAGAGAGAGCTGCAGGCAAGTTATGGTTATGGACTTATGGTTATTCTTTGAAGAAGAATGGTTTCCCTTCAAATGTACAAAAACCAAAAGAAACTATAAGATTAAAAAAAAAACTAAAGCAATAGCAGGCAAGGAAAGGAACCAAGGGAACCCGGGAAATCCCCACATTGCTTTGAAGAAACAGAGGGGGCGAAGAAGCCTTAAATCCCTGGCTTTCTATCTCTCTGTTTCTCTTTTCAATCTCTCCATTTTCTCCGCATTAACCAAAAGCTAAGACAAAATCTATTATTCTCTACATTCTGCAAAAGATATTGCCCACTTCATTTGAATCACAGTCCCAAATGGTTTGTTTTTCGGTTAATTTGGTATTGAAGATGAACCACCCTCCAGATTCAAGGTACCTTTTTTATTTTTTATGCTTCCAGTTTCTTCAAAAAATTCTTTAAATCATTTCTTTGGTTAAATTTTGAAATTTTTGAGCATTTGGGTTATTTTCTTTTAGGTCAAGCATCAATCATCTTCCAAGTTTCAGCTGAGCATGGGGTGTTTCTTCTGTTAACAGATTACCTTGGAATTTCTTTGTATCTTTCTTTTGGGTACGAATACAGTGTAAATACAACATAGTTTTCAGAATATTACCAGTGCTTTTGACATTTGAGTGTGGAGTTTTATTTGTTGTAATGTAAGCTGCAGTTTCTAAATATTTATAATGTTTATGTTTAATTTCTTGAAAACCAGGAATAATAGCAAGGGAACTATATTATGAGTAGCTGCATTGATATCCCACCATTGAGGGATAGATTTGGAGCTTCTCTTTGTATGAGACTTGTGTGCATTTCTTTATAAGGAAACAAATAAGGTTTGATTCTGAGAAGATGGCAAAGGGTAGGATTAGAGCAAAGCTCCGAAAGAGTCAGCTTTATACGTTCTGTCTATATCCAGGTGATATTGGAAGGGAGGGACAGTCCCTGGGAGGGCCTGGATTCTCAGGAATTGTGTATTGCAATGAACCTCAAGTGCATAACGAAACCCCTGTGAAATATCGATCGAACTACATATCAACGACCAAGTATAATTTCATCACTTTCTTACCCAAAGCTTTGTATGAACAATTCCACCGAGTTGCCAATTTGTACTTCCTTGGATGCGCCATTGCTTCACTTACACCCCTTTCACCGTTCTCTCCCATGAGCATGATTGCACCCTTGGTCTTTGTTGTAGGGCTAAGCATGGCGAAGGAGGCTTTGGAGGATTGGCGAAGGTTTATGCAAGACATGGAGGTTAATAGTCGGAAAGTTAAGGTTCATACAGGGGAAGGTGCTTTTGGTAAAAAGGCATGGGAGAATGTTGAGGTCGGAGATGTTGTGAGAGTCGAAAAGGATCAGTTCTTTCCTGCGGATTTGCTACTATTGTCATCAAATTTTGAAGATGGAATTTGTTATGTGGAGACCACGAATTTAGATGGTGAAACAAACTTGAAGGCAAAGAGAGCTTTGGAGGTGACCTTGGATTTTGATGAAGATAAAGATTTCAAGGACTTCAAAGGAATAATTAAATGTGAAGATCCCAATCCTAGCCTTTACACCTTTGTTGGCAACTTTGAATATGACGGTCAAGTTTATGCTCTCGACCCTAGCCAAATTCTCCTTAGAGATTCGAAGCTGCGGAACACTGAGTTTGTCTACGGGATTGTGATTTTCACTGGCCATGATAGCAAAGTCATGCAGAATTCCACCAAGTCACCTTCCAAAAGGAGCAAAATAGAAAAGAAAATGGATTATATAATATATGTTCTTTTCAGCGTCCTTTTGGTGATCTCATTGATCAGCTCTTTGGGCTTTGCTGTGGAAATAAAGTACCGTATGCCAGAGTGGTGGTTTATGCGACCAGAGAATGCAGATAACTACTATAATCCTGGAAAGCCTGTAATATCAGGGCTTAGTCATATGGTGACTGCCCTCATGCTTTATGGATATTTGATACCTATTTCACTTTATGTTTCAATTGAGGTGGTGAAGGTTTTGCAAGCAACCTCTATTAATCAAGACATACAAATGTATGATGAAGAAACCGGGAATCCTGCTCAAGCACGGACATCGAATTTGAATGAGGAGTTGGGACAAGTAGATACAATCCTTTCAGATAAAACTGGCACTTTGACCTGCAATCAGATGGATTTTCTCACATGTTCCATTGCTGGTACTGCATATGGTTCGAGCTCTAGTGACGTTGAACTTGCTGCTGCACAACAGATGGCTAATGACCAGGAGGATAAAGTTGAACTTGAGACTGTTGTCAGTTCCAACAGTGAAAAGGATCATAAATCTTCCATAAAAGGGTTTAATTTTGAGGATAGCCGCCTCATGAACGGGAACTGGTTGAAAGAGCCTAAAGTAGAAAGCATCATGTTATTTTTCCGAATATTAGCAGTTTGTCACACAGCCATCCCTGAGCTGAATGATGAGACCGGCAGTTATACATATGAAGCAGAGTCACCCGATGAAGGAGCCTTTCTTGTTGCAGCCAGAGAATTTGGTTTTGAGTTTTTTCAAAGAACTCAATCAGGTGTGTTTGTACGTGAAAAATATACAGCTATGGGAAAACCAATTGACAGGTTCGAATACCGAATGCACATTGTTTGTTCTCTTTACTAAGCCCTCCTGAATTTCCTTTGTTTTGAGTGTCTTAATGGTCCTTTGGACATCTTGTAGGGAATACAAAATTCTGAATGTGTTGGAATTTACCAGCAAAAGAAAGCGGATGACAGTTATAGTAAGGGATGGAGAGGGGCAGATTCTTCTCATGTGTAAAGGTGCTGACAGGTTAGTCTATCTGTTGTACCTTGACCTCATCAGGGTATGCGCAAGGTAGCCTACACCTGTGTTTGCCTGCAACGGACTGATGGTTTGTGTTCTATTTGTTATTCCTCCTTTTGTCACAGCATTATCTTTGATCGGTTGTCAAATGATGGAAGACTGTATCAGGAAGATACCACTAAGCATTTGAATGGGTATGGAGAAGCTGGATTGCGTACGTTGGCATTGGCTTATAGAAAGCTCGAGGAGTCAGAGTATTCTGCATGGAACACTGAATTTCAGAAAGCAAAAACATCCATTGGGGATGATAGAGATATACTGCTTGAAAAGGCTGCAGAGATGATGGAACGGGATTTGTTTCTCATTGGTGCTACCGCTGTGGAGGACAAACTTCAGAAAGGGGTATGTCTTATCATCGCCAGCTTTCTTTAAGAAGCTTCTCTTTCTGTTTACTTTAACCAACTTGTATCTTCATATCAGGTACCTAAATGTATCGATAAACTTGCACAAGCAGGTCTGAAGCTATGGGTTCTGACTGGGGATAAGATGGAAACTGCTATAAACATAGGGTCTATCTCCTTTCATTTCTCTCGTCATTACTTCCTCTACAATTGATAACCTGAAAGGTCTAAAGTTTCTCTTTGTGATGCAGATATGCTTGCAGTCTGCTAAGACAAGGCATGAAGCAGATCTGTATTACAGCGAACGATTTAGATGCCAAAGAGGTATGTATTTCTCTGTGAAGGAAGGACAGGGATTTTTCTGCAGGAAATTGACATCTTTTGATGTACTTGTGTCACATTTTTGTTACTTATCAGGAAGTTAAGGGTGACATATTGAAGCAAATTAATAATGGTTCACAAAGGATCAAAGAAGAAAAAGATCCACATGCTGCATTTGCATTAATCATTGATGGAAGACTCTTGCATATGCTTTGGAAGATGATAGGAAACATCATTTCTTAGAGTTGGGAGTTCAGTGTGCGTCTGTCATATGCTGTCGAGTGTCTCCGAAGCAGAAGGCACTAGTAAGATATATTTTCTATCCCTCCTATAAGTCAGGGGTATTCCTGAGTGTGTATTCTCTTTATTTAGTAAATATTTTTGTTTTGGAGCCAGGTAACAAGATTAGTAAAACATGGAACTGGGAAGACCACCTTAGGAATCGGCGATGGTGCAAACGACGTTGGAATGATTCAAGAAGCTGATATTGGAGTCGGCATCAGTGGTGTGGAAGGTATGCAGGTTGGTAACTTACCACTCTAACTACAGTAGCAATATATTTTCCTCTAATGATAGTAACAAAAGAATCTTTTATTTTCATATTCGTGACACTTGTCACGAGTGTTTATTTCCCATTTGCAGGCTGTGATGGCCAGTGACTTCTCTGTTTCCCAGTTTCGCTTCTTGGAAAGGCTTCTTGTTGTTCATGGACATTGGTGTTATAAGAGGATTTCCAAGATGGTAATAATGAGGGATTGTGTGCATTAATGTTTCATTTTCTTGCTTTTTGTAATGCTTGGTCCTCCTCTAATGCTGGGCATTTTGGATTCAGATTTGCTATTTCTTCTACAAGAATATAGCATTTGGCCTCACCCTCTTCTACTTCGAAGTATTCACGGGCTTTTCCGGACAATCAGTTTACGATGACTGGTACATGTTGTTGTTCAACGTTGTTCTTACCTCACTGCCTGTGATCTCACTAGGAGTTCTTGAGCAAGATGTTTCTTCCCAGGTCTGCTTAGAGGTTAGTTTGTAAACACTTCTTTCATTATCAGTTCATCCATGTTACGGATTAGACTTCACTTGTAACATTTTGCCTCCACATTTCTGTTGCAGTTTCCTGCAATATATCAACAAGGAGCGAGGAATTTGTTTTTCGACTGGTATAGGATACTTGGGTGGATGGGCAATGGTCTACTGGCATCTCTCATCGTTTTCTACCTCAACATTATCATTTTCCATGACCAAGCTTTCCGTGCAGATGGGCAGACTGCCGATATGGCAGCCTTGGGAACAACGATGTTCACTTGCATCATTTGGTCTCTCAACATCCAGATCGCCCTCACAACGAGCCACTTCACATGGATCCAACACGCCACAATATGGGGTAGCATTGTCGCTTGGTATCTATTTCTCTCAATTTACAACATATTATCTCCGAAAATCTCTGGCAATGCCTACCAAATTCTAGTGGAAGCCCTTGCTCCGGCACCCATATATTGGACGACCACCCTCTTGGTCACAATCGCTTGTAATCTCCCTTACATGGTTCTCATAGCTTACCAAAGATGTTTTGAGCCAATGGATCATCACATCATCCAAGAGATTAAGTACTTCAGGAAAGATGTCGAGGATCAATGCATATGGACTAGGGAACGATCAAAGGCGAGACAGAAAACCAAGATCGGGTTCACCGCACGTGTAGACGCAAAGGTCAGGCAAGTTCAAGGGAAGGGTCATAAAAAACAATAGCCTTTTTGAAGATTTTTAGGGGTCCTTTTTTTTTCTTACTATCCATTTATTGATCTGTTTAGATTATGAGTCCAGTTGATTATACGAAGTCCTCTGGGTGCTGGAGCTCTATTTCTGTATGTACACTACTTCACACATACACACAAAAAAAATCTTAGCTTGTGAAAATAGTCAGTAGAAATGTACAGTGTTGAAAATTTGATGTAGGGAAGGAAAAAAAAGATATGGAACAAGTTACCTTCCTGGTTCTGAACCAACACTCACTTGTTTGATGTTTCCAGTTACAAAAGTAAAATTTTGAAATCTTTTAGTTTGGTGATGGTGAAAAGAAATTGAAAGCTGCTTCCAGTTAAAAAAGTAAAATTTTTGATAGATCTCTCAAACTTTGGAAATCTTCAACAAAGTCCCTTGATTCAAACTCAATGTTTACCAGCAACACTGCTAGAGGGCCAGATTTTGATAAGATTAACAGCACATATATAATTTGATAGTTATTTATATATAAGATTCAGAAACTTTTCATATTGAAGAAAGTTGGGAGTAGGGAAAAAATCTCAAATCCCAAGTTCTCAGCATCATTGACATAGTACAAATTACAAAACACAGAGCAGGACCAAGTAATGTATCACCTCCAGCCGTAGACAACTTGGGTGTAGGTGTCCTTGATCCACCTGAAACTCTTCCTCAAAGACCCTTTTCTTCCTCTGCAACTCAGGGTCATTAAAACTCCAGCTTTTTGAAGAAGAAGAAGACCCAAGAGAGCTTTTGTTCTTCCTGATCTTAATCTCTTTGCCGAGCTGATTTGGTTGAACATGGACATAATTAACATAGCTAGCACTGTAACACCTCAAGTCTTGCATGTTGTCAGGCCCTCCCCCTCCATAGTAACTCTGAATCTGCAGCCCCCCATCCCTGTATGACTTGGATCTGTAATCCTCCATCAAGATTGAATATGGAAGATGTTGCAGTGGTGAAGCAGGAAATAAATATCGTTGTGGAGTTGTTGAATATGGGTGGTGGTGCCATTGGTTTTTGTTAGTAAGCAGTGTTTATTTATTGGTTTCAAACAGGAAACAGCTCAAGTGGGTGGCTTGTCTGTAGTTTTCTTGAGTGGGGGTTGTTTTAAAACTGAGAAGAGGGGATTAGGGACGTGACGTTTTCTACTTTAGGTATACATGCTACATGGCATGGGGCAGCTACTTTTGAATGGGATCCCCAACTTCCATGTGACATGCTTCATGTTTGACTAGGTACAAAACCATTTCAAACACCCCCAAAGGATATTTTTGTTTTTGAACAGAAACCAGATGGAGTGTTTAAAATTGAAACTTGATCGAGAATTGTACAAATTTTATGGGCGTAAATCGTCTATCTCTTCCCTATACCTCCATTTTAAATTAAAGGTTTAGGATTTTAGTTTATAGATTTTGGTTAGGATTTAGGAAATTAGAGGTAAGGTGTATTTTTGAATTAGTTAGGGTTTAGGATATAAAATATAAGGATTAGAGTTTAAAATTCAATTTTTAATAATTTTCAAAAGGAAAATAAAAAGATGCACATAAATAAGACAGAACATTTTCACTCAAATTTTACACCCAAAGGATGACTTTTGACTGCAGTGGAGCTGTTGTGGTTCTCCCATAAGCTCCAAACTATATATTTTTATTTAAAACAATAAATAATAAATTTTCAAAAGATTAAAATATTAATTATTAGTATACAATTATAAAAAATAATTCAAAATATATAAAATTAAAATTTATTTTATTTTTTAACTAACTTTTTTGTTTTATATTTTTAAATAAATTTAATCGCTTTATATTTTAAAAATCAAAATATTTTTTATTTTATTATTATTTTCAATTTATTTTTATAATTTTGTTGTAATATTTAATATTTTAAAATTCAAAATATTTAAAACTTTTGAAAATTATTATTTATTATTTTTAAATAAATTTCAAAATTAAAAATATTTTATAGGTATCTAATCTTACTTTTATACCCGACATTGATATAATAAAAAGAGATATGAGATGGATATAATAAAGGTTGCAAAATTAGACAAGCAAGTGAAACCAAGATTAGGTGGGAACACAGAGTATTGACCCTAACCGACACTAGATAATATATTGTGTACAAGGCTACAAGCATTGGTACAGACAAGACAAGACAAGCCAGACCAGACCAGACCAGGCCATATGTATAATGATGAAATACAAAAACGGCATACAATCCAACAAAAAACCTACCTAGCTGTGCATCAAAACTAACATAAAACCATTACAAAGGTGTAGGGGAAATAGGACAATCTTAATGTAGCAGTGGTTAGAGATGTTGAAGAAGCTATATGACAGAAATATGCCTCTCAACTAACTTTAGGAAGATAATTTCATCAAAGGAGATCAGCAACGTTTTGCGGCAGATCCTCGATGATCACATTGTAGAACCTCTGGATATCATACAGCATTCTCTCGTCGTCATTAGTCACAAAGTTAATGGCGACACCTTTTCTTCCAAACCTTCCGCTTCTTCCAATGCGGTGGAGATAGTTTTCAGGTTGAGTAGGGAGATCATAGTTTATGACAAGAGAGACTTGCTGCACATCGATACCACGAGCAAGGAGATCTGTAGTGATGAGAACACGAGAAGAACCAGAACGGAATTCACGCATGATGATATCACGAGTATTCTGGTCCATGTCTCCATGAGTAGCAGAGACTGTGTGGTAACGACTTCGCATTTGTCAGTTAACCAGTCAACCTTGCGCCTTGTGTTCACGAAAATGACACTCTGGGTGATTGCAAGAGTTTCATAGAGATCGCAGAGTGTTTCAAGCTTCCACTCTTCCTTTTCAACATTCACATAAAACTGCTTGATACCTTCAAGAGTTAGCTCATCACGCTTTACCAAAATTCTCACAGGTCTGTTCATGAACTTCCTAGTAATCTCAAGGGCTTCAGGTGGCAGAAAAAACTCCAACCTGAATCCTGGTCGGCAGCAGCTAGAAGATATCATAGATCTGACAGACAACAACATTAACAGAACAGAAAATACCATAGCCAAAGCTTTCAGAACTCAAAATCATTAAAAGGGAAGACAGCAAGATGAGGAAACAAACCTGATCCTTAAAACCATGAGAAAGCATTTCATCAGCCTCATCCAACACAAACATCTTAATATAATCTGGACGAAGTGACTGCTTTTTCAACATGTCAAAGACACGACCAGGAGTGCCAACGACAACATGAACACCACTTTGAAGAATACGCTGATCTTCACGAACGATTGTCCCACCAACACAAGCATGGACTTTAACACCAAGATATCACCAAGTGCCCGCATCACCTTCTCAATCTGTTGAGCCAATTCCCTTGTGGGTGCCAAAACTAGAACCTGACATTGCACTATATCATAGTCAAGTTGCTGTAAAATTCCAGAGCAGAATGTTGCTGTCTTCCCAGTTCCAGATTGGGCTTGCTGAATTACATCAAGACCCTTGCAGAATGGAACAATTCCTCGTTGCTGAATTGCAGAAGGCTTCTCAAAACCTAGTTAAATATTTTTGGGTGAATGGGGATTCAGCATAAATTACCAAAATTAGAACATAGAAATACTATACATGTACACAGATATGGCAGAACACGGTGCTTGGAGCATTTGGAGAAGCGGACTACAAAATCTATGATTTTTTGTTCAAAATACTACATACCATATGCATAGATACCCCTCAGAAGATTCTCTTGAAGTCCCATTGCATCAAAGGTTTCATAAACCTCATCATAACTTGTGAAAAAATCGTGTCCATCAGTTTGGAGCCTGTGCAATTTTCCATATGAGGATCACCAAGTTGAACACATGCAAAGGGAGGAAAGTAAGTGGTCCACAAATAAGAAACTTACAACTCATCCATTTTCTGATCATATTGACGAGCATCGAACTGAGATCCTTCTGGTGCCAAACCTGCCATGCTGTACACAAGGAGGAGAAGATGAAGAACAATAAGCATAATCTATGAAAACCTTTTCACTGCACTAAAGACCAAATTATTTTCATATTTGCAAAATATGTAATAGAAGAGCCAAACTTGCACACCAGGATAAAGAGGATAGCAAGCATTAACTTCTGATTTAGTATCTGGAGAAGTTATACAAGGAGGTAGATAACTATCTGATATTTTGATCATAAGTCCTTTAAACCAGACACCACATTGCCTACCTCTCCAAAATTCGCACAAGTTCAGAACATAAAGAAAAATGTTTTAACACATTGTTATTACTAAATCTATAAATACTTCTACATAAGAGTTAAGACATACAAAAAACACTATATCGTGACTCATAATCATCACTATACTGGCTAGTTGACACAAAACTGTTTAAACTCTAGAAAAACAAGCAAACTGTATAGCTCTATGTATACATTTTGACACAGAAGATTTATGGGTGACCAACCAGTTGTCACCAATACATAAGTAAAATAGATAGTAAGCAGATATTTAACCAAATGGAATTGTCAGTTACTCGCAATGCTAGACTACAATCCATTCAAACAGTGAAAGCAAACACATTTCAGCTAAAGACCAAAACATACCATTCTTGTTAAATACTGTCAAGGTCAAATTAAACAAAAGCAACATACCAAACTAAACTATCCAAAGTTACAGCATCAAAATGTTCTCCTAAACCAAATAACCACAAATTGCGTAGTTAGAGAACTACTACCAAACATCTCACCCTATTAACTCAAAAGAGACTGAGCGTTTATATCAGGTCACAGTTGGATTAAGTAAAAAACTTTTCTAAAGCAGCTCAAATTTGGAGTCTAAAATACAAAACAGAAGAACCCAGTTTTCATTATCTTCTTCAGCAATCAACAGTTCGTTTCCCATTGAGAAACAAATATAGCAAGGCTAATCTTGCAAAGGTTCAAACTTGATCAATTCTCAAACAAAAAAATACAAAAAGTAATCAAATTTACAAAACAAACCCACAAATCAAATACATAAGCTCGCTGCTCGGAAACACCCAGCGCTAACCACACTAAGAGACATACACCGCAAGTAAAGCCAGTTGGCGAAGCCTAAGCGATTTCAGAAACAAAAAGAAAATCCAAAACATACAAAGAAAACAACCCAAACCCAGACCCCAATCAGTAAAACTAAATACAATAAATATCAAATAATCCAACAAAAAATAATAAACCATAGAAACAACAGCAAAGCAAGCAAATACGAAAAAGGAAGAAAGAAGAACCCAGGAAAAAAAGAGAGTCTAAAGAAGAAACCTTGAAACAGATGAAGAGAGCAAGATAAATCGTGTGTTTTGGAGGGTTTTCGGTTGAGATTTAGAGAGGAAGTGTTAGGGTTTCCCAAACTCCTCGGATCAGCGCCGTGGAGTTTGAAGGTAAAAACAAAGAGGGGAGCAAATCAATTGTGTTTTGGCTTTTGTAACGGGTAGGTTTTGACTTTTTTAAATGTTCAATAAATTATGTAATTTGATAAATGATTTATATAAGGAAAATTCATTGATTGTATGTTTGAAATTTTTAATTTTGCTTTTATTTCCTTATTAAAGATTATAAAAATGAAAAAAAAACTAAAAAAAACATCTTTTTTACAATTTTAATAATTATATAAAAATTATATTTTAATCTTTTTATTTGAATTGATACTTAAATTAATCAGTGACATCAATTTAATTAAGCATTTTATAATGAGTATATTGCATAAGATTTGGATTCTGTCAAATATATAATAATTTTACCATTTCAAATTTTCCATTGTCAACTTCTGATAATTCTAACATTTCAGCTGCAAGGGTTATATAAGAGAAGAAATATTTTTATCTTTTAATCGTGTTTTTTTTATAATTTTTAAAACATTTAAAAATTTAAATCCCAAACTCTTATCTTAATTGTTTACGTCTTAAACCCTAAACATTACGTCCTAAAAATATAATTTCTCTAATTCTCTAAATTCTAATCACAACCCTTAACCTTGAATCCTGAACCCGAAATCATAAACTCATTAAATTAAGATAAAAACACTAATAAAGACATAATTAGAGACATACAATTTACATTCCGCTATATAAATAGCAAACTTGGTTCAAATGATTTTCAAATTTTATCATGCACATAAAAATATATACTTTTCTATTCAAACAAAAAATTCCAAAAAAAAATGATTCCATAATTACATAAGGGGTGTTTAGCCTTCTGTTCCCAGCAAAATTCTTGTTAGGCTACTGGAACTGTTAGGTTCTGGAAGAGATGCAGACTATGAATATGAATCTGGTTAAGACATTAGATTTAGTGATTCAAGAAATTAACACAGTAATAAATAGTACTCTTTATCTTAAATATGTCATTAATCAGTGCCACTATGTACTAATTAACATTTTACAATTATTATTTATGGAGATCAACCATTAAAGAAGTTGTCTCCAGGTATATTTAAAGTCATCAATTTGTTGAAGAATGTGTATGAACTAATCAAAAGACATATTCTTCAATCCTCCAAGGTGTTTTTTCCACACCGGGGAGAATGGACATATGAGTTTGAAATAGTGCTACTACAGAGGAAACTCTTCAGGTAGATATCCAGAATGACTCCAGGTCTCCTGGTCACTGCAACAGTTTTATCTTCTATGTTGAAAAGGACTTGGCTCTTTCCAACTGCTGAGCAGGTCCACCGTTGGATGGAAGGATGCTGGACTTCCACACACTGGTCATTGACTTTAGCCGTTGCCTTGAGCTTCTTTTAGGGATGATGTTTGAATTCGCTTTCTACATTAAGATTGTTTGTCATTTCTTATTCATAATGCATAATGTAAAATAGACTAGTGGCTGCAATATTCATGCATTGACTAACCTGAGTTTCTAGTGATCTATTCTCTGGAACTGAATTATGAATGGGTGACTGAGAAGCCACATTTTCGCTTTTGTTGGCTTCATATTCAAGCCCGAGATTCCTGAGGCGATTCAGCTCCGGTAACACAACTGAATCAAGGTCTGGTCTATCCCATTTCCTTAGTTCACAGCACTGTAAAGCCAGTTTTGCTAATGATAAAGCCTCTTCAACTGGCCAATCGGGTACTGCTGGATCAAGCATTTCTGCAAAGGTTCCTTTCTCGATTGCTTCCTGAACATGGAAAGCTAGTCCTACTGGTGGCTTTGACGTTATAATCTGTAATAGAATCACACCAAATGAATATAAATCTGATTTTACACTTAGCATTCCTGTTTGCTGATACTCTGGATCGATGTAAAAGAATGTTCCCTGGGGTTGTGTTAAGCGATGTTGAGTGACACCATTTGTTGCTGGAACTAGTCGGGACAACCCAACACCACTAATCTTGCTCACATAATTCTGGTCTAAGAGAATGTTTGCAGGCTTGAGGTCACGATGTACCAGTGGTTCTGGCTTTGTCTGGTGGATGAACAGAAGGCCCGTGGCAATTTCAGCAGCTATTCTAAACCGGGTATTCCATGGTATTGGGGGAGTGTTGTCTTTACGGGAGAGTCGATCCTCTAAGCTTCCATTTTCCATGTATTCATAAACCAGACATCCGTTCTCAGGGCAGGCACCGATGAGCAGAACCAGGTGTGGATGTCTCATGCGGCTTAGAACCTCAACCTACATTAAAAATTTATTTAATATAAATGAAAGAGAGAAAAAAAGGAACAGATTGATTCTGGCACTATAAATACATTTGGCTAGAGAAATTTCCTAGTTTGGTGATCTGTGGAGAACCTATTTGTTTATTTTCTGGGTTGGAGGTATCTTTTTAAAGGCTTTTATTAGTCATCAGCATCTTAAACCGGTTCATATCAGGCGTAGTTACCTCGTGTTGGAATCGCTTCTGTCCTTCTGACAAATCTGGCCTTAAGACCTTGATGGCAACGGCAGTGTGATCAAGGGTGCCTTTAAAAACCGGTCCATATCCTCCTTCACCAATCTTATGCTCTTCGGCAAAGTAATCCGTTGCAGCTTCAACGTCATCAATGGTGAATTTTCTATAAGCAACTTTATTGTTAACCAACATATCCAGTGCTCTCCTTTTTTCTTCTTCCGCATGAGTGGATTTCAATTCGGCGAGTTTTCTCTTACGTCCCTCCATGGCTGCTAAATGTTTTGCCATCTGGGCTTCTTCCATAGCAGCCTTGGTTTTTAGTTTCTCTGCCTCAACCAAAGCCAGCGCCTCCTCTTCGGCAAGCCTGGCTTCCTCTAATTTGCGCTCTTCTGCTTCTTTCCATTCCTCAAGCGTCCTCAACTAGGAAAACAAGACGTCCAGTCAAGAAAACTGGTAATCTGTTGCACAAGTTTGTTTAATAAGATCACATATGATCATAAGCACCCGATCTTACCTTCTCTTTTGCCGCAACAGCTTCTTTGTGGACTGATTTAAACATTTCCATTGAACTCTTCAATTCTTTTCGAAGTCTCCTCATCGCATCCTCCAAGCTTCTCTATGTACCCATGCAAAGGATGAACCATGTCTCAGTGATATATTTAGGTCATAGGAATTAACCAATTAGTTATGTCAGGAGGTCATTGTTTGTTTTTTTTAACCAAACATAGTTCCTTAATGAATTTATTACAACATACTCACAGGAGTCAGACAGGCCAAGGAGCTGGGACTATGAACTGTACTATCTGAACCCTGAGCAGATGGGTCGGCTGATAGACAATTTGATGGCCCTGGAAGAATAGTTCTCTCTGGTATGGAAATTCTCTGAAGGGGTTCTTCTCTTTTACTTCTCTTTGAAGCTTTACGTAATGGATCTGGTTTGTTTGTCTTCAATTTGTCACATGGTTGTAATTGAACAGAATCGCTGATTCTATCAGAGGTTATTCTGTAATTTCTGCCTTTACGGATTGAAACATTTCTGCAGGTGCCAGCATGGAAATGGTCAGATTGAGATCTACATCAATGCTAGCGGTGTGAGTAAATATCTCTAGAATTTTAGAACATGCTTAGATCCCCATCCTTGGGAAATTAAGTAGACTATTAGCAAGATTCATTCACTTTTCTCATCCTAGTAGAAAATTATGCAATAAATGTCACAAGCCATGCTAGATTTTCCATCTTAACTCTCAAGGATTAAGACACCATGGTGAGTTCTGATACTCGTACTCATATAGAGAGCCTACGGAGGAATTGGGGGTTGTTGGTTTTGACTTGGCACCTATCAATTGAGAATCACCAAGAAGTTATGTTGTGGTATATTTCATGTTACCTGCCACTGCTCGAGTCTTCAATCTCTGAGGTATCAAGTGCACGTTTTGTCAGAAGTGTTTTCAGATGTCGTGGCTTGTGCAACTTCGTGCTTGTGCTTTTACAATGTGTCAGAGAGCTACTCGCTGACCGGGAAACTTGAACTTTTCCTTTTGATATGACATATACTCCACACGATTCTGGTGCAAGTTTGAGCAAGCTGGTTGGGACATCTGGAATTCTGAGTTTCCTGAAAAGACAGTTTCAAAATCATGTTAGGGGGAACATATCTAGTACTAGAAATTGCAGGAAATATCAGTAAAATTTTCTGTGATGAATTTCTACTCTTTCTTCTAAGAAGAAAAAGTGTTTCTTCTAAGATGAACTTCTAGTCGTCATAACTCATATCGGAGCCTTATTACTCTTCCAGAATTGTGGTTCCTAGAAAACTGGTTTCACTTATTTTCTGAAGGAAGATTACATTATTGGAAAAACACCAGATTATTGGCTAAATGGTCAAATAAAATACACTTGAGAGATAGATAGGGAGAAGACCTTGTAAGAACATTCCGGGTGGAAGCACCAACAACGATGTTTCCGATGTTGTTGTTGTTGATATAATCTACCAGAGCTGTTGGTACATCAATACCATGGATGACCACCTCATGTGATTCAATCTGAAAATGCCCCAGTGTTCATGAAAATCGGCTTCTTCTAAATGACATATGTTACAAGCAACTCTGGGAATGATAATTGATAACTCACCCCTTTTCGAGCGCAGTATCCTCTGGAAGAAAGGAAGTATAGTTGCATCTCAGCTTCAGATGGTGGCCGACCTTCTGTAGGTGTAGCTTGAGAGTGTTCTGTGAAAAAAAATGGGACCAAACAACACATATCAAATGCGACAAGAAATGAAAGCAATGAAAATCCCCATTGAAAGGGAGGGATACTTACGCGGATGCATGGTCTTGTTTGTGACATGAACGAGGAAGCAGCTGGAGTTGGGGAGCAACAAGTTATCCACCGCCCACTTGACAGCAAGCTGGCTACTCCTGTCCTTGCCGACGGCAACGGCTGTTAATGTGGAGGTTTCTTCCATTGCTGATGCTTCCATTTCGATCCCG
The DNA here is from genome assembly GCA_035048815.1 of Abelmoschus esculentus. Taxonomy (NCBI): domain Eukaryota; kingdom Viridiplantae; phylum Streptophyta; class Magnoliopsida; order Malvales; family Malvaceae; genus Abelmoschus; species Abelmoschus esculentus. The sequence continues at coordinate 6,103,726 of JAUCBN010000007.1, read as the reverse complement.
AGGCAGGTCTTTGTTAGGGTGAACAAAGTAATGCATGGAAGAAGAACATATATGGATCTTTGCTTTGTTTACTCTTTGCTAAATTTAGGTATGGGTTGCTTCCACGATTACAGGGAACAAGAAACCAACATCTTGCCTGTCAGCTTCTTATGTCCTCCATTCTTTCTTTGTAGTTACTAAGGTTTTACTGTTGGGGAATTAGTTTTGCATTCTACTCAAATTCTTGGGGAGTTTTAAACCAGAAAGTTGGGTATAATTAATTGCACAAAATATTAACATTATCGAGTTGATTTAAAGTAATTAAGATATTTGATTTGTTAAACAATTTTAGTATTCTAATACTAATATAATGAAAGAAAGAAATTATATGTTGAGAATATCGTTTTCTGTATAATATTTAATTTATAATATAATTGAGATATTCGATCCGTCAAACAATGCTAGTTTAAATAACAAGAACTTGAGGGCGATGAATTGAACAACACACCATAGAATTAAATAAATGACATTGTAAAAAAAACAGAGAAATAACGGCTAAAACAACTGGACCAACTGAAAATACATGAAAAAGAAAACAACTGAAGAACTCTACAGTTTTTTCTTTGGCAAACCCTAGCCAGTACCACCAAGAACACCCTTGAGCTTCTTGACTTGAGCATCATCAAGGAACGTAGTTTTCTCCAATATGGGAGATGGCAAATTATTGGCAAACAAAGCAAAATCAAGGATTTGAAGACCAGGAAGTGGACTGTTAAACGTAACAATGGCTAGAGATGGTCTTTTACTGGAGCTTATCTGAAAATGCAACAACCCTTGTGGAAACACCATAATGTCTCCCCTTCTCAGTGTCTTCAGGTAAACGGCATTGGACGAAGAGATGAAGCCGGCAGTAATTCTACCATGCACGACGTATAGAAGCTCGGTAGCGGCAGGGTGAGTGTGCATTGGAACTACACCACCAGGAGCCAGGTCCAAGCGTGCAGCGGATATGCCTAGCCCGTTCACCGCCGGATATTGTGCGGTGAATGCAGGGCTGACTGCAGCTTGGATGATGTTGGAAGTGTTCCCTGCTGTGCCTAGTCCTGAGAACGCGAAGTCGTCGGATACTACTTTGGATTCGGGTTTGCAAGCATATCCTGAAGGGGTTAGAACTCCATCCAGGTTTGCAACACAGAAGTCCTGTGCCAGGACCTGGGTGGAAGTGAAGATAAGGGAGAAAAGGAAGAGAAAGTGAAGCATTGTTGGAGTTGGGATAACTAGTTCTTTCGTTGCCAGTGTGGTTCTCTTGAGGGATTATGGGTGTGAATATATAGAATGACAAACCATGGGGAAATTGGCTAAAAGATCACATAATAATTGATAATATTAGAACAAAATTTTTATAATCATATTTTTTTATGCTTTATTTTAAAAATTTTAATTAATGAATATTATGATTTTATAAAATATCTTAATTAATCGATTGAGTGATTGAAGATATTTATTTATTTTATTATTTTATATAAATTTAAATCTAAATATTTTTTTTTGTTATGTAAAGGTTCTTTACTTAATAAAAAATAAAAAATTTAGGATATATATTTTTTAAAATTTTAGATTGTTAAAATTTTATAAATTTGTAATTTTAATAATATAAATTATAGAATATATCTTAAAACTAAATAAAAATAATGATTTTATTTAAGTATTGTATCTATTATTTACAGGAGGAAGTGATGTGCTTGGCAGCTTGATTTCATCCTGTAGTGGATCACCTCATCCTGTATGAGTGTTGTAAAATCCCTTGACTTTTTCTATAATAAAATCAACGACGATTAATTTAAAAATAAAATTGATGTTTTAATATTTAAATGGCTAAATTTAATAAATTATTATTAAATTTATTTTGGTTATTAAAGTTTAAAAATATTTAATTTAATTATTTATTAAAATTTAGACATTAAACGTTTTTATTATTCATCCATTAATTTTTTGAAGATATTTATTTATTAATGAATGAAGAATTTTATTAAGATTGAATGGTGAAAAAATTTATTGGTACGAGAAAAATAACATACTGAGAAATAAATTTCAGTCCACAATAAAAGAGGAAGATCGACAAAAAAATTTAAAAAAAAAAACTAATTCGTGAACTTCAAAAATATTTTCTGATATAATTTAGAATTTAAGGGAAAAAAACATTTAATATCTAAATTTTAATAACATAAAATATTCAATACCTAAAATTTAATAAATAAATTAGACTTTTAAAATTTTAATAATAAAATAAATTTAAAACTAAAATTAAATGATTTACATAATTTTACCTATTAAAAGTTTTTATTTTAGTGATACTAACTTGCTCATAAGCAAAGTGGGGTGTGATAGCTCGCTGTACCGAGTGCTCAAGTTGACGATCGAGACAAAAGAGTGAAAGAGAACCCCCATCCGCCGTCCAGCCGGGTAGGCTTCCGGCCTTTTTCCATTTTTGGCAAATATTAAATTGATAACAAGTATTTAGCCTAATGCACTCCAAATTATGACAATTTTATATATTGCCACTAGAATCAAACAATTTCATAAAAGTTCTATGACTAAAGTTATATAACATCATTTATAATATACATGTCTGATTATCGATAATCTATATATGAATATACATTATAACATCAAATTATTTAAAAGTTATAGTATTAAATAGTAAGATTATAAAATTATTATTCTTATCCTTTTTAATTAAACTCAACGATTGTTTAAAGTTTCATATTACGAATAAATCGAATAAATGAAGATTGGTCCACTATTCCTGGGAATCAAACTATTAACTCTGTCGATGTGTATATATCCTGTTGTGGTCCAAACTCACATGGCAAAGTGGTCTCATAAGAAGACATGGTGCCAGCTAAATGTCCCATGCTCATGCTATCCGCAACCATGTCACTTGGGTGGACTAGAAGGATTCCCTTCAGGCTAAGTTGTCTACTCAGAGCTTGACACATGTCAACCAAGTAATGCAGCTACCTTACCCAGTATCTGAGCAGTTCACAGCTTCCGGGAATAACAAGGGTTTGTTGAGAGTTGTTATGGTATCCTATGCTTAGGAAGAATACGGGTTTGTTGAGTTTAGAACAAGTTCCCCTGCCCTACAAACTACAACGATGGATGAAACTTAGAATAAGAGTTTGAGGGATGAAAAACAGATTATTTTTGGTCGACCAAAATCCCCAGGCATGCAATATGACTCGGAATCTTCCTACGAGGCACTTGTTGAGAAAGGTATTCCTTTGTGGTTCCAAGAGTGTAGACTTTTTATAATGGACCGCCTAATAAGTCACGCACATAAATATAAGGGAATTAAACTTAAAATTTAATGAATTTTTATAATCGAACGAAAATTATAATTCATAGTCTAAATATAAAAAATGATATACATGTAACTAAAATTTATTTGGGCCATTCAACTGTTGAACATGGTGGACGAGGTCCAATACATTTCCCGTTTCAATAACAATCCATGTTTCTATTTTTTAATTTTATAAATATAATTCGATTGGTATTATTGTTGATGTTGAAATATAAATATAACATACATGGATATAATCACCTAATATAAAAAAATCCAAACTCGATCCTAAAAATTCAATGAAAAAGTTTTTTCGAAGGAGAGATTGAATAAAATGATGCAAAAAAAAATAATGAATCGGATATCGATAATTATATTAATATATTAATTAAATAATTATATAACATCTAGTATTTTGTTTTAAAAATAAAAAATAAATGTAGAATGCCCTGATCTATCTCCAAAAGAATTGTTTAAGGGATTATTGGCATGATAGTACACGCATAAGCATCACCAAGATAGCGGACAGTCCTGAACCCGATTCTAAATAATAAGAATAAATATGTAATTATATCATACACTAATTCTGTGATAATTTATAATTATTAATGATTTAATCGAGATAATTTATATAAATAATTTATTCCTTAATTTCACGATATAAGTTAGAGGATGAATATAACTTTTGGTATTTAACTTTGATATTTATGTGTATGGTACTAAACCTTTTTGATACAATTAGATATTTTTTTCTTTAGTAGAATTATATATCTAAACTTTACTTAATTACACATATTTAGCTTTGATTATTTATAGTTATCATGCCGTTAGACTAAATAAAGAGATAACATATGTTATTTATTTTGATAACTTAAATATAATAACTTTGTTGGTCAACGACGGTAACACCAATCTTAGTGTAATTATTGATTCCTAATAATTTTTTTTATACTTTTGTATTATTACATGTTATATTAATTTTTAATTTTCATTAAAAATAATTTTGTCTTCGTATATGCTTTTTGTGTCTTTTTGATATTATTTTTATACTTTTTGACATTCCTTTGGATGGTCGTTTGGTTATTTTTTATTTTATTTTTTTTATGATTGGGTTGATAACATCTTGACCGATCAATATGATATTTATTTTATTATCTTGTTGATCTTTCTTGCTTTAGATCCTTGGATTAGATTTGAATATATAATTTGTGTTTGTGGATAGTTTTCTAATAGAGTTCGGCTTTAATTTATGATTTTTTGTGATCTTTCAGTAATTTGATCATCTTTTATGGTTTGTTAGTAATGCAATCAGATTTATTTGTGTCTATTTTTTGTTTGAATCTTTGATTGAATTTTTATATGATCTAAAATGGTTAATTTTTTATGTCATTGATTACCGAAAAATATCCAAATTATATATTTAGATAATTTTTTATAATTATAATTTCTCTTTGTAATTGGATTATTTTTTAAAACAAAATTAACAATTTCCTTAAGAGGTTTTTTAAAGTATATTTTTTTTACTTCAGTGACAATTTTTTAATGTACGTCTCGTGATAAACATTTTTTAAAATTGATTTTTTTTAACATCCAATAAACATTCCTTTTATTTTAATCTTATCGAACTGTCAATTATTCATTCCCGGCCGCGAAAGGTACCTACTCAATTGTAGTACAAATGAAGTGGGAGCCTCGGCGCGGCCACTGTCTCGAGAGGATATTTTTTCAGTGTGGAGAGGCTAAAGAGTTCCTCCATATTAAGATCTTCTTTTATCATGTTACTCGGCAATTTCCATGTAAATCCATGCAAAAGATTAGCCAAAGTTGTTTGAATCACCATAATTCCCAGAGGATATCCGGGGCACATCCTCCGTCCAGCTCCGAATGGCAGCAACTCAAAATCATGGCCTTTGACATCAATGGACCTTCCAATGAACCTATCGGGACAAAAGTCAGTGGGATTGTCCCAAACTGTAGGGTCTCTCCCGATGGTCCACACATTTACAAGAGCTCTAGTGCCCTCGGGAATGTCGTAACCGGCTACTTGGCAGTCTTTGCGGGTCATGCGAGGCACTAGCAAGGGTGCCACAGGGTGCAAACGCAGTGTCTCTTTGACAATTGAATGAATGTAAGGTAGGTTCACGATGTCCTTCTCTTCTACCCATCTGTCTCTGCCGATTACCCTATCTAGTTCCTCAGTAGCCTTGGGAAAATTTTCAGGCTTTCTCAATAGCTCAGAAATTGCCCATTCTACAGTCAGAGCTGCACTCTCCGTTCCTCCGGCTATCAGGTCCTGACACATCACCAAACATTAGCTAAGTTTGACGTACCACATGTAATAAAAAAGGAGAGATTATCTTTATAAGCAAGCAATGAATTATTATCACCTGAATAACTGCCTTGATTCCATTTTTTTCAAGTTTGACATCAAGATTGGGATCCTCAGCGAGTTGCAAAAGCACATCCACCATATCCTTGGCAACGAAATCTTTAACCTCTCTTCTCCTAGCGTTATGTTCATCTAAAACATGTTCCAAGAACCTATCGAAATTCTTGCTCAACGTCTTCATTCTCTTAATATAGCCTTGCAAATCCAGGAATCTTAGCCACGGAATCGAGTCCCCGATGTCCATCACCCCGTTGAGCAGGAACAACTCATCTAGCATCTCCTTGAACTCCTTCTGGGTCACGATCTCATTTTCGCCGGTCTCACCCGTGTACTTTTTCCCCAACATCATCCTGCTTATCACGTTAAGGCTCAAATCCAAAAGATAATCTTTCAAAACAATCGTCTGATAGGATGATTCATACAACCCTTTAAGCAACAATTTCATTTCTTCTCTTCGGATATACTCACATGACTCCAAGCGTTTTGCACTGAGAAGTTCCGTCATGCATATTTTTCGAACTAGACGCCAGGACGGTCCGTTTGGTGACCAGATAATACCGGAGTAATTGTAAGAAGTGTAATCTCCTGCGGCGGTCTTGGAACGATCGGAAAAGATATCATCATAGGTTTTAAGGAAGGCTTTTGCCATTTCAACGGATGAGGCAACGACGACGGGGAATGACCCGAATTTGAGGTGCATGAGGGGACCATATTTTTGGGAGAGATCATGGATGGACCGGTGGGGAAGTGGACCAATGAGGTTAAGGTTGCCGATTATGGGCCAGGGTTTTGGTCCGGGCAGCAAGTTAAGTTTTTTACGGCGGTAGAAACGGAGGGAGAGGAGGATGAGGGCTAGAGTAGCCAGCCATGGCGTGAAATAAGAATCCCAAGATGGTGTCGCCATTTGGTAGAGATGGCGATGGCGAGAGTGGAAATAAGGGAGTTGTATTTGTAGTGAAAATTTATTAGGTAAATTTTATTTATTATGTTATTTATGATTCGTATTTATTAAAAAATATGTAATTAATTTTTATTTTTTATGTTATTTTTTTTAATTAGTCTCTATTTAGTCATCTATTACCTATTTATGTGACACTAAAAAATAATATTTATTATTAAATAAATGATATGACAAATATAAAAATTAATTGGCTACTTTTTAATGATTGAAATTATAGATGACGTGGTGAAATCGATCTATAAAATAATTTTTTCTATTCACCACGTCATTTGTGGTTTCAACTAATTAGATTTGTTTATCTTAATTTTTTTAAGATAAATTATCACATATTTTCTATATAATTATTGAGTAAATAATTATTTAAAGATAGATAATTCTGATTTTTTAGACCATGAATGATGCAGTGAAAAAAATTATTTAATAATCTCCGACCAATTTTGGTTAAACATTTTTATGTGAAAAATATTCGAAAATCTCCTTAGAATTCATTTGAAAAAGTATCTCATTTGTGGAAGTTATGTTTTATAAAAGCAAATTTTTGATTAAAGTACCTTTAAAAATATCCATCAAAAATCATTTTTAACCAAAAGTAGTTTTATTAAATTTAATTTAATTAAAAAAAATACATAAATAAAAAATATTTTAATTGACTTTTGACGGGATGAATTTTTAAATTATTTTTATTTAAAAATATTTAGCCAAAATTATCGTATTTATAATGAAAGTATAAACCTAAAAATAGATTTAACAAAGTTGATTTTATCAAAATTTATTTACATTTAGTAGTATGATTCTCTTCTAATTTTATATAAAAAAAGCTGATTTTAATTTGGTAGTTCTTTCCACCTAATCTCCTACAGAATTGCAAGCACGAGAAATAAGTGACATGAAACATATCTTAGCATTATTGTTTGTCCAAATATAAATTGTCTAGATGGAATGGATCACGTTTTTTATATGTGATGCTAAATGGTTAAGTGTATCTAATAAGTGTCCAAATTGGATTTTCTTAATAATTTTTTAGAAAAAACTAAATATTTAATATCTTAAATATGGTAATTTTTAAATTGGATTTAAGGTTTAACCATCAAATAAGTATTTAAATTATAATTTTTTTCTTTTGATTAAGTGTTCAAATTATTTTTCAATACATTTAAAGTTTTTCATTAATTCTCTTTGTTAAAAGACCATGTGTCATCTCCTAAAAATTTTAAAATTATATTAAGAATAAATAAAATTATTTAATTTATAAAAACTCTCTAAGTTTTTCAGATTTCACAAAACAAACTCAAATTTCAAAATCTTTAACTCTTCAAACTTTTTGACAAATGCTACTAATTTTTTATTATCCATAAAAAAATATAGTTACATGAGGTGAATCCTATTCACCGAAAGATTATTTTATGGACCGGTTTTACCACGTTATTTATGGTTCCTAATCATTAAAAAGTAGTTAATTAATTTTTATTTTCTCATGTTATTTTTTCCTAATTAATCTCTATTTAACCATCTACTACCTATTTATGTGGCAATAAAAAATGAATATTTACTCTTAAATAAATGACATGAAAAATATAAAAAAAAATAGTTGACTACTTTTTAGTAGTTGGGGACCATGGATAATATGGTGAAACCGGTTCATAAAATAATTTCTCCTATTCACCACGTCATTTGTGATCTCAACTAATTAGATTTGTTTATCTCAATTTTTTAAAGTGAATTATCATATTTTTCCTATATGTAATTATTGAATAGATAATTATTTAAAAATAAACAATTTTGATTGTTTGGACCACGGATGATACAGTGAATAAATTTTATTTAATAATCTCTGACCAATTTTGGTTAAATATTTTTATGCAAAAAATATTTGAAAATCTCCTTAGAATTCATTTGAAAAGTATCTCATTAGTGAAAGTTAATTTTATAAAAACAAAATTTTCATTAAAGTGCCTTTAAAAAATATCCATCAAAAATCATCTTTAATCGGAAATAGTTTTATAAAATTAAATTTAGTTAAAAAATATATAAATAAAAAATATTTTTAATTAATTTTTGACGGGATGAATTTCTATATTAATTTTATATGAGAATATTAGCCAAAATTATCGTATTTATAGTAAAAATATAAACCTAAAAATAGTTGCAATAAAAGTTGATTCTAAATTAATAATATAATTCTCTCTCAATTATATATATAAACTGATTTTTAATTTTAATTTTTTTGACATGAGTGTTCGGCGTGAAATCGACTAGTCCAAGGCTCTATACCACTTCGATGATGCGGATCTTGCTCTTGTCCATCTGGATTTTGTCCCCTCCGATAATATGACCTAAGAATGAAACTTCTTGTTGGGCAAAAACGCATTTCTTCTTCTTGATATACAACTCGTTGTCGCGGACTGCAAAACCTTTCTCAAGTGCCTTATATCCTCTTCAAAAGTTGATCAATATAAGTTGATTTTAATTTAGTAGTTTTTCCCGTCTAATCTTCTACAAAATTACAAGCACCAGAAATAAGTGACATGAAACATATCTTAGCATTAATGTTTGTCCAAATATAGATTGTCTAGATGGAATGGACCACGTTTTTCATATGCGATGCTAAATGGCTAAACGTTAGTAATAAGTGTCCAAATTGAATTTTTTTAAATTTTTAGAAAAAAGATACATATTTAATATCTTAAATATAGTAATTTTTAAATTGAATTTAAGGCTTAATCGTCAAATAAGTGTCTAAATTATACTTTTTTCTTTTAATTTAATGTTCAAATTATTTTTCGATACATTCAAAAGTTTTTCATTAATTCTCTTCGTTAAAGGGGGCGTGTGCCATCTCTTAAAAATTTTAAAATTATATTAAGAATATATAAAATTATTTAATTTATAAAAACTCTATGAGTTTTCCAGATTTCACAAAACAAACTCAAATTTCAAAATCTTTAACTCTTCAAACTTAAATCACGATCGCTTGTCACGACTTCGTTCATCACATTGATCAACGGAATTTTATGACTATTTCTCCACCATTAAGTCGTTGAAAACCAATTGATATTGTACGAAATGTTAAAATTATCGAATAATTCAAGACGAATAATAGTATGACAAACGACGAATGACATGTAAGTTGGTCAATATGAGAATATGTTGTTTCATTTTATCGCCATCAACGTTGATGGGAGTGGCCAGAATTGAGGGTTTAAGAATTTTAGGAATTATTTTAAAAATATTTAAAAATTTCGCGATATGTTTTTATTTTATTAATTTTTGATATAATTTTAAATTTTTCATGCAATAATACATGGCCTTTTAACAGAAAAAATTAACAAACAATTTTAACATTAGATACTTACTTAACTCGAAAAATAGTTTATGCACCTATTTTACGTTTAAACCTAAATTTTAAGAAAAACTACATATTTAATATCTCAAATATGATACTCTTCAAATTGGTTCCAAGGCAATTTATTATTTTGTATATTATTTAAAATAAATTTGACAAATAAATTACATTAGTTTCTTATAATATTTAAAATTTTATTCTCCTTAAATACTTCGCATATAAAAAAATAATAATGAATTATCATAAATTATTTTTTATATTTAATATTATTATACTTATATTAAAATATTAATAAATTTAAATAAATATATTCAGATTTTATAAAATAATATCCTAAATTCTAAGTAAATGGATACAGATAATTTGTATCTATGAAAACATATATGAATATATAGTTAAAAGGATTCTACGATCAAGATATCTGTATAGAAAAAAAGTTTTATCAAGTAGAAATGATTAATCCAATTTTGGTTCATATCGAAACACTGTTAGGAACGCCCCTGCATGTTACCCCGGGGTTTGAGCTAGGAGTAAGCAGCTCATAGGGTAACACCCCAGCTCCACACCGGTTCTTGAGCCTATGATCGCCATTCCTTTTCTCTATCTCCTTTTCTACTTGTCTGATCTCAGCTGCAAACCCGAAAAATGCTTCAACTATCTCGGAATCACCCGACCAAGTCGATGGCTGCTGTCGTTCCCCGAGGTATTCCTCATCAGGAGAGTGTGTCGACAAGGTGTCCACCACGGCCATGAATTTAGTAGCTTGTACTAAACTCGGCAGTGCTGAAAGGAAATATTTTTGTGGATCAGCTACGAAATTAGCATACTCGGGGTCATTTTCTTCGGGTATTAATCTTCTCATTAAAGGTGGACGGTTTGGCACGTAACCACCGTAAGGGTACTGTCCGAAATTGAGTGCGGCGTGTTGGGCCGATGCGAGCCAAATGATGGTGGTGAGGATGGAGACTAGATCATCAGGGGTGTTCAATGTTGGCCACCAGTCCTCGTCGCTGATATCTGCGTGGCCTACGTGGATGGACTCGTAGTACCAGCATTGTAGCTCTCTATCATTGTGAATTAGGCTTGGATTTGGATAGTAACGGTTCACGTATGTTCGGACCCAATTCTCAATTGCATTCCATATTAGTAGACCATCAGAAGCGTATGGGTAGTCCTCTATTAGCAGCTTTAGACCATGTGGCTGTGTCGGGTCAGGTACGGCAATTCCTCTGTACAATGAAAGGACAATCTTCTGTTAGATACACTTAGTTTTTCTTTTGCCAAATATGGCAAAACATAAATTCCATGTTAAGAAAGAGGTCTGGTTTTGATTGTTATGTTTTGTACCAAATTATATTTCGTATTTTAAATGTTCATAAAGTTATAAGATTACTCGGTAGCAATTTACCTGCGGATTAGATCAGCAGGTAAGCCTTCCTTGTCAAAGCGCCAATGACTCTTGTAAGCTGCGGCACTCATCTCCATGCAGTAGCGACCCGGAGTGAAGCAAGACTCAATAACACCATCGGCATTGAGCAAGCTTTGGCGAGCTAGACCATTGATCTCTAGTGTATATCTCATATGTGGATCCAAGAGCTTGAAAACCGGGTGCATTGCACTCAGTTGCCTATGTGCGGCCAGTATAAAGGGTTCCATGCATGCATGCGTTCGTAACCTGTTGCCATTGAACAAATTTGGTTATATCTGCGGCTTATGTAATCACGATGAAAAGTGATGTAATTGATGTTAAGAAAGTTCAGCTTTACTTACCAGTGGTTAACCAGTTGGTGAACTCCAGCGTCATTTGAGCAAACATGAGCCTTTGCAAGCTGCCAGATCCAATTCGAAGTTGCATCAACCGGAGGTGTCACAACACGCTTGGATCGGAAACACGGAGAAGTGTGAGGGAGACTTAATTCAATGGCAATCGGCATGAGAGTCCCATTGGGAGTCAAGAAAAATATGGTACGAGTCGCGTATGATTTTCGACCATCAAGTGCATTGATCCGATCAAGAAACGGTAGATAAAGGTCATGATAATCCACCATAAACAGCGTATTTTCTTCCAAAGCCTGAAGTCAATTTAAAAAGTACAAGACAATTAACATGTTTTGCAATTAGAAAAAGATAGTTTGGGAACACAATGATTTGATAAATTTACCTGTTGAACAGTCATGCCATTAAGCTGGCTGGCTATGTGCTCTTCCTTGAGGGCAGATTCCTGGGGGCCATACATCTCAGGATCCAGCTTGCTTACTGGTGGAAAAACTGTGATTCTCTCGATGTTGACGGGGTTGACACCGGCCAAAGCTTGACGGGCGAATTCGTCATCCCGCACCCAAGCAAACTTGTCCTCTGCACATGTGGATCACATGTAGCTTTAACATTTACATGTTTGATAGTGCACTTCGCTATCAAAATAATTGAACATGTACTCACTGGAAACAATTTTTGGAGTCTCATATTTGAGAAGACCTTCGCTAGACTCTTGTATTTTGTTGACCATTTTAGGCAGGGGAAGGTTCTTCATTGCTTCATCTTGTAAACCAAGTTTGAGGAGGAGCCCTTCTTTGTAGAGGTCATCGATATCGGCAAACGAGTTGATATCGCGGTTGTATGCAGAGATGCTGGCTTTTAACTGCGGCAACAAGTTGTGAAGCACTGCCCTCAGCCTCCCAGCTGAGAAGGTGTTCTGCTTTGATTCCTCAAACTGTTCATCTCTAGGCTCATACGTTGGCATTGGCTTCTCCACTCGGCTCTCTGCTAGTAAATCTGTCATTTGCAAAATAAAATCCGAGCTTAAAACTATTGAAAATAAAATACAACTTATGATAATTAAAGAATTAAAATTACATAACATAAAACCTCAAACTCCACATTTACTTCAATAAACTGTAAAAAAAGAATGTGGGTATACAATGGACCACTAATTCCGGTCCCCACCTTCGTTTTGAGAACTATACGATCACAACATGGTGCTCCATTCCCTTTTATAATGGATGAAGATATTTCAGACATGAACACCACCTTTTTCTAGCTCTAATTACATGATTTTTCTCAAAAAAGCAGCCTTGTTTATCACGTGCTTCCCCCTTTTTCTTTTCTGTTTTTTTTTTATACTAATTCTCAAAGCATGCAATCTATCAAATGTTTTTATAAATGGTATGCATCTGTACCTGTTTCAGTAGGAAGCCGACCTGTGCGACATCGTCTTGGGTAAGGAATTTCTTTCCCTCCAAGCGTTGGCCTAACAAAATCAACTCCCCTATCTGGATTTCCCAGATCATTATATACATCGAAATCGTAAATTCTGTCTGAAAGTTTTCTGACTCCTTTACCATTGCCTCTGATATCTCTCAGCTCTTTTTCTCTTAATGATCGAAGACTTTTTGGTGTCTCGTTCGGTAAATAAGGCTGTTTAAAAAATCATAATTACAAATTATGAGACCAACAAACAAGAAATAAAATAATTTGGGAAGAGTTAGCAAAAGGAGAGAGTGTTCCTACCTGATTAGAGAAGAAAATCCTTTTACCGGGATGATCTCTATTGGATTGAACCCAGGAGTTACAAGGGAAATGAAGAGGGCCACATGCAAAACCTTCAATGGTGATGCTCTCAAGAAAAAACTCCTGTTGGTGCTTGTTTGTTACCGTGATCGCCCCCGGAAACCCGAAGTCCGACTCCACCGTAAATTCAGCCGTGTAATGAACCCTTTCGGCCTTAACCTTTGCCTTCTTCGACCAGTCCTTCAACACCGCTCCTCTGCTTCTCTTTGGAGCTTTGGTTTCTGCAAAAGGACAGACACTTAGTTCTAACCATGGTTCAAATAACAGTCTAATACCATAATAACAGTATAAATACTGTCTGACACAATGACCAAAATTCCTGATTAAGATCGAAAAAGGTATAAAAGAAGTCGAAGAAAAAGACATACTGTCATCTTCTTCTGTGCTGATGAGTTCCAAAACAACGTTCCTTCCAATCTTCTCAGTGAAAGCATCCAAATGCTTCATGAAAGTCTCCTTAAAATCTTCCTTGTTCTTGTTCCTGACAGTAACGACGGCTCGAACCTTAAATTTAGCACTCTCATCGCTTCTGTCCGGCACAGCCTTGACCAGATTTTCGCTAACGGCAGCCACAACAGGAACTTTGGCAACTCTCCTCAAATGCACCGTCTTCTGTTTCGATGGAAGCAAGACAGGGTTGACCAGGAACCGGTTCTGGTTCTGTTGGAACAGTAAACCAGAGTTTGTGGGACTATCAAATGATGATCTCTGAATCCAAGAACAACCCATCATCTCTTTAGCCGCTGCCATAGCTTCCTCCTGTCTTTGAGTATCAAAATGTTGTTTTTGGATAACAGAAGTGGAGTTTCTTTAAAATAAAAGAACAAGAAATTGATGGGGGGGGTTTCTTCCTTTTTCAAGACTTGAGAAGCTAACAGTGGGCGATCTCTTATTTATAGAGTCTGGGTTCTGTACTGCAATTTTAAACCGTTCACACGTTTTTTCTTAATACAAAAATTAAATTTATATTATTATTTTAAAAATATATTTTAAAAAAGAAAAAAATATTTTTAATGAATATTAAAATTATAATCTAGAGAAATGTATCAATTTATTTACGTTTATAATATTAATTTTTGATTTTTTATACATAAGTTGTGTATTTATGAAAATCATTATCTTGTCTATCTTAATCGTAATTTTATCACTCCTATATAATGAGTTTTTGTATTATACAATTTTAATCAATCAATCAATTGAATAATAATAGTTATATTAAAAAATTATTTTTAATTTTTGCATTTTTCTCAGGTAAAATCCATCGCAAATCAATTATAAATCTAGTAAAAATAAATTATTATTTCTAATTATAATTTGATCATTCAATTAAAGTTTACTTATAAATAAGTCATGCTACCATAAAAATTAAAAGATGATTTAATATAATAATAATTTTAACTTTAAAAGTTCATACATCGTATTAATTTATTTAAAATTTAAAATTTTTAATATTGTACCCTTCTAATACACCATTTATCGTTCATTATATTTTATACTATTATCTATTAACTCAACAAACGATATATATAACAAGTCAATAAATAATCATCATTATTGGACAACTGATATATTAATAAAAGTGTAAAACAAAACCATTATAACTTTAATATCATATACTATTATATAATATATATTTTAAAATATAAATAATTAAATTTATTAAATTATTTTAAATTATAATTTAATTAATAAAATGTATAAAATTTTCATACTAAAAATATTATTATATCAAATTATCTGTTATATTTTCAAAGGTGAAATAGTTATAACAAAATTTTAATTAAATAATTAATTATAACTTAAAAATAGTATATGTTTATTATACTAAATTATACTTTCTTTGTCCTATAAATATTGTTTTTTATTGATTTTTTTGGGTTAAATTTTTTTATTTTTAACTCTTGATTATTTAAAATTTATTATTAATAAAAATATAAAAAGTTATATTTTAAGAACTTCTAATGAGTAGATTTTAGATATATAATTTATAAAATTAGATTATTTAAAATATTTAATATAATTATAGTCAAAATTTAAAAAATTTAACTTTCAAAATGTTATTAAAAAACATTAATTTTGAAACGAAGAGAGTAACAATTTTTTTATAATAAAGAAAAATAGGGGAAAATAAAAACCTAGTCAAAACGAGTTCCTGCTTTCGGAATGACCCACGTGGTTTCGAAAGGTGTGGGAAAGTGGGGTGAAGTGGAAGATGACACTTATATCCTTGTAAGGTCTTGATTAAAAATATGAATTATATTTTTACATTTTTTAATTTAATTTTTTTATTCGTATAAGAAAATTTAAAAAAATCTTGAAAATATAAATTTTATTTTAAACATAAAATTATAAACACTAAATTTTAAATTTTATATTCATGGTTAATATTGATTAAAAGATTTAATTAATTCAATTTATTGGTCTAATGATTAAATTGTGTGTAAAAATCAAAGAATTAATTGATTTTTTTTTCAAAGTTTCAATGACTTTTTATACCCTTAAGTATATTTTTTTACAAGAAAAAACTAAATAAAATATATTTAATTAAAAATATTAATTTGACTATTCAATTCAATTAATCTACTAATAAAATTCTTAGATGTTTTAAGAAAAATTTAGAGTAAACGTAATGTATCAATAGATATCATTAATTATATATAACAGTAAGCAACAATAATTATTTCAATAACTTTAAAATCATGAGAACCTAAAACGTGATTATTTTTAGAACAAAATATGTCGAAACACATATTTTTCATGTTTTTTTTTTGAAATTTTTAATAAAATAACAATAAAATTTTATTAAAACATTAAGATCATATATTAAAAAAATCTGAAAAAACAAAAAATATTTTAATATACTTCATTTTTCAAAAAAAAAACAATTACTTCACATGATTTCAAAATTTATCAAAATAATTAATAGTCTATACATACTCGTCCATAGTTTTAATAGATTGGCATGGCCGTAAGAGCAGCGACGAAACTACATAAGGATGGTAAGGCGATTATTTTTTCCCATCTTAAAGTAATTTTTTTATATAATTTTTTTAAAAATTATCTTTTTTTAATTTATTTTTTTATTTTTAAATATTTATGATTTATAACAGTACCTTAAATCTTAGTTACGTTCCTGGGCAGGGGACCGTAAATGCTTGTAGATGTGCAGCAGCCAGTTCGGCAGAAAACCATATTTTTCAATGCAGTCTGCTGTCTGCTGTCTGCCATCCTCTTCTGCTTCCCACAGCTGGACGCTTTTATTACCACACTTGCTTGCACCTTAAAATAATATCCTTAATTCCTTTTATTAATATATTTTATTGAATTTATTATTCTACTTTAATTTCCAACATTTTTTAAATCATAAAAAAGTATAATAATATTTTTGTAGCATACATAAATAAAAAAATTACCATTTTTTTTCATTTTAATGTAAACATAATTTAAAAGTACTTTAACAAAACTAAATATTGATCCGTGATAGTGCAGGATTTCCGCCGTTTTTCAACATTGATGTGCTTAATTTACAGTATTTCTCAGGCATGCAGATCCAAACTCGATAGATTTTGATCTGATTCGATACTATAAAATTATTTTTTAAAATAAATTAAAATTAAATAAAATTATTAAATATCGGATTGAATCAGATTTAAATTTAAAATAAAAAAAAAATACATGACATGCTCTAATATCGTCGTAAACTTCCTAAAACGGTCCATTTTTATACAATGACAAGTCAGTTATGTTATATTGAATTGAATTCAGTAAAACCATACCATATAATTAGAAGCATGACCACGGCAGTAGTATCTCATGACTGAGTTAGGCTCTAAACTTTTTTGACAATTTGGATCATAATGTTATATATTTTTAAATAAATACTTTTTGCACGTTAAACATTAAGGGTGCAATTGAAAACTAAAACTAATATTGATGACTTTTTTGTTATTTTATTTTTTAACTTTGGATTTATTTATTTTTATGTTTTGTGTTTATATTTGGTTCTAAATTTAGATAATCTAATCTCACAGCATACTAAATTGTCTTAAATAATTTTTTTCTTATAATTTCAAATGTGAAGTAAATTTGCGTAAACTAATTATTTAAAATTTAACGAACGTTTAAATTATTTATATAAAATAACTAAAAATCATTAATCATTTAAAAATAAAATTATAAATTAATGGTAGAAAAAGTCATGATACCAAAAGAATCAAAAAAATAATAATAATTAATCCATCCACAATTTATAATAAAAAAAAGCTTATTAAAAAAACAAAAGATTAGAGTTTCAGTTGTGAGAATATTTAAAATCTAAATATAATTAAAAAGGTGACACGTTTTTTACGATTATTCTTTTCTATTTTTTAATGATCTGTATGGATGTGATCATCTTTTATACGTGCATGTCTTAGTTCATCAAATCTTATCCTTATCGAAATCTGATCAACTTCATATTATTAATTTATTCTTAAATTATAAAGTATAGAAAAATGACGAAAACAATAATTAAACAAACTAGAGGGGTATAATGTGTAATTATTAAAAATTGTAAGAAAGTTAGATACTATGTGTGGCAGATAGGAGGCATCATTATACCATGTGATATAAAATTTCTAACATATTAGTCGTATAACCCAACCCTATCCGATCCGTATTCATCTTTAAATAAAAAAAATCCGATTTAGATAGGGATATAATTGTCCATTTAAATACCTTTTTTCGTCCCTAATTGTATCCTTGTGTTACCGACCACTGTTTCTTATAATTGTAAAGCCAGTGGTACTAAAATTCATCATCTCTTTTTGACCACTAATGTTTGATTGCTTTCAAAAATAGTCCTTTACGTATCATGTACCCATTGACTAAACAAATTCAAAAAGAAAATAACATGTGGGAAATTTCACAAGAAACATCCTCAGTTTTTACAAATTCAAAAACTTTGACTTTGTATTTTAGGTTGCCCAATAAGAAACCTTAGAACTATGTTTTTTGGTCGCATCGTGGAGCATATAAACCCAGCTAAAACCATTGGACTAATCTACTCTCTAATCTTGTCATTATCTTGACTTAGCTTGATTTATCTAAGCAAGGAATTTGTTTAAATTCATTAAAAAAATCGAATCGAAGTCTGAATTAGATTTTAAATAAAACCATTAAGCTCGGAAGATGTATGTAAATAAAAGATTGAAGTTTGGTAAAAATGGTTTAACTTGACTTGGTATTTAGTACGGTCATTAACTTCTTTTAAGAAAAATAATGTCTCGTGATAATTGGTTTAAAGTTGTCTTTACTTATTGAATACACGTTGAACGTAATAACCACAAACAATTCAATTAATTTTATCGAGGTTGAAGATTAAACCGAATTGATGATCATATTCAAAACGATATAAATGAATAGAATTTTCAGAGAACTGGAATTCCAAATGCCAAACATTTCTTTTTCTTTTTCCTCCTTTTTTTGGTCAAAATAGAAATGCTATGGAAAAATCAGTAGATTGACCAGAAAAGTCCGAATTATCACCAAACAGCACCGTCCGAAAAAATAAGGGCAAAATGCACTAATAGTCAATAAAATATTAAAATGATCATTTTAGTCACTAATCTTTTAAAAAATACAAAATAGTCATCAAATCTATCGTATTGTTATAGAATGGTCATTGGTTTTTTGTAACATAATTAGATTAATTTCATGATCTCCTTTTAAAAGTTTAAAAATTTAATAACCATTTTAAAATAGCTTGATAAGTTTAATGATCGTCCTATATTTTATACAGGTTAGTGACTGATACAATTTGTTTTTCATAGTTTACTGACTACTTGTGTACTTTACTCAAAAGTAGGACGAAGTAGGACTAAGTGATCACCCTACATCAGAATATAGAGCTGGAAATAAAGATGTTTTGGGAACCATTATTATCGGGACGAATTTGTAAAGTGCAAACAAGTTTTGGGAGAAAAAAGTATTTTCAAGGGTGAGGTATAAAAGCAGTGGCAATGTGTGAGATTTCCAGACCACCACTTCCAACTCGATAGTGATATCGGGTTTATTGGACATTTAGATACCCATTGGATCTGTTGTGAACACCCTTATTTGCTCATATATTCGCCATATATATTAACCTACCAATTAATGGCTTGGAAAACAACTTTGTCCCTGATCATCTCATCAACATCAGCTTATTGCATTCCGTAAGCTTTAGATTCTGTTCTAGGGGAGTGGTTGCAACTTGCAAGTCTAGCCCCCCTAAACCAATATCTTCAATAAGTTCCAGAGCATACTTAAGTTGTGAGGATGTAACCATCAAAACAAAGAGTGTGTTAAGTCTTAAGATAATATAAAAAAGTTGAGAGCTGAATTCAGTTAGAGATTACTGAAAATCTCTGAAACGGTAAGCTTCTGATGTAATGCACAGAAATGCAGATGGTGCAATTGCAGAGCACAAATGACTTGATATGCATCATTGAGGAAAATGAATGGCTCTATTACTGCTACTCTTTAGCTTTAGGTTTATTCATGTTCTTACAGAACAGACCTTCCCCTTGTTACTAGGAAATAGAACTATGCATGAACTGATTTCATTACATTGATAACACCTGAACATTTGGTTTAACATTGATATCTGATTTCATTCTCCAACAACATGGTTCAATTTAGAGAAATTTATCCTACTAAGTTATAAAGAGGATTTTCCAGCAACAAAAATCATCTCAATTCCAGATTTATATTCTTGCAAGAAAAATACTTAGCTCTAGGAGAGGGAGAGGGAAAAACATGTTGAAACCTGGAACGACAAATGAAGTGTCAATTGAAAGGCAAAGATGTATCAGTTGCCACATTCAATCAAGCGTCTGCAACTGATAGTCATTTCTGCTATCTTCAGTCCATAAACATGAAACTAAGAAATCGATGGAAATTTTGTTGGTCAATGCCACATGATACAATCACATGTAAGAAAAGCAAACCATAAACGAATAATTTAAAAGATATTAAATTATTTATTATTTAAATTAATTTTTTATATTTATTTATTTAAATAATAATTAATTTATTAAAATTTAATATTATATAAATACTTTTTATAATTTATTTTATTTAGAATTAAATAATAAAAGGTTATATATAGATTAATACTTTCTGATGTGTTTTTTTTGTTATTTTATTTAAAATATATAAACATAGAAAATACATTTATAATATAATAATAATTATTATTATTATAAAAATTATGTTATATTTTAAAAAAAGTTAAATATTTTAATGTTTGGTTCACTCGGTATACCAACTCAATTAAGAACTTTATATATAAAGTAGGGTATAACTTACTAAATTAAAATAAGGCATAAATATAATTTTTATCTTTAATGTTTATAATTTTTATTATTTTAGTCTTTATTTTTTTTAGAATAAATAAATTTAATTATTAATCTTTATTTTTTTAACACAGTTTATTTTTTAACTATCATGATAACTGAACCGTTAAATATTTAATAATGATGACATGTCATATATATGTAATAATATATTTTAAATGACTTAACATCTAGTATATCAAATACATAAACGCGGGATATAATTTTATTCTAATCTAAAAATATAAAATAATTAAAATTTAAATAAAATATTAAAAATTAATTAAATCTAAAACGGAAGGCTATTAAACATTTTCGACCTTAACTATAGTAAAATCAAAATTTTATCTAAAAAGGTATGAACATAATCTAAAAAGAAAGTGTTTTGTATAGTTTGTAACCGGTGAATCAAACATAAAATTTTTTGATAATAATCAATTGGATTTTTATTATTTTAATTTAGAATTTAGGTATTTTAGTTTTAATCTAAATCGGAATTTTAGGGTTTTATAAATATATTTTAGCTTAGTTAGGGTTGAGAATATTTAGTAAATTTTTGTTTTGTATTTAATTAATTTTTAATATTTTATTTAAATTTTAATTTTTTTTATATTTTATACTGAAATAAAATTATATTCTCTATTATGTATATATTTAATAGGTTAGATTATATGTCATTTAATATATATATGATATGTTATCATTATTAAATTTTTAACGGTTCAGTTATCATGATAGTTAAAAAATAAATTATTTGTTAAAAAAACATAAACTAAGGGCTAAATTTATCCTAAAAAAATAGAGACCAAAATAACAAAAATTATAAACGTTAAAGGTGAAAATTATCTTTATACCTTAAAATAAAATGATAATTTTAGTATAGCTTACTATGGTCATTAAATTAAAATAAAAATGTGTTTTATTTAAAAAAAAAAAAAAAAGTTAAATACCCATATGTACATTCCCCATACGTCACGTCTCTCGTCGAATCATAGGCCTAGATCTCAGTATCTGTCGCTGCACTTCTCTTTATCTCTCTTCATTGCCGCATCTGACATTTTCCCGTTCTTAGCTTCAAGATTTTGCCTTCTCCCTTCTGTTTGGTAGTCAAGAAAAAACTCTGAGAAAGAAAGGTAAAAAAGACCAAATTCACGATGAATTATCAAAAGGGTGTCTGAAAAATCTTACCTTTTGTATTTTGTTTTCTGGGTTATATTTCGGTTGGATTTTCAAGAAAGATTTTCTTTTTTGCGTTTTTGTATGTGTGTAATTGCAGAGATGGGGTTTTCAAGGAAAGATTACGAGTTCTTGAGTGAGATCGGGTTGGGTTCTAGCAATTTGGGGTGTTTTGTGAATGGAACATGGAAAGGAAGTGGCCCTACGATTTCTACTGTTAATCCTGCTAATAATCAGGTTTTTATTTCATTAATTTTTTATTATATCAAAATGGTTTGTATTATTAATTGTGGTGAGACTGATCAAGATTGATGGATTTGTCCCTCTACAAACTAGCATATATCGAATTTGAAACGCCATTAATATGATAAACTAACGTCACTCCTATAAAGATAGTATATAATTTTGACGTTTCTACTTTCTTATGCAGAAAATTGCAGAAGTCATTGAGGGTTCCATCCAAGATTATGAAGAAGGGATGCAAGCTTGCAGTGAAGCTGCTAAGATTTGGATGCAAGTAAGATGGAGTGATGAAAGATTTAGATACCATACTCTACTATTTGATGGATTTTTACATTTCTTGATGCCATTTTTACTTTTCTGAACCTTTTATGCTTTTTTTTTTTCAGGTTCCAGCCCCTAAGAGAGGCGACATAGTTCGTCAAATAGGTGATGCATTAAGATCCAAACTACTGCAACTTGGTCGCCTTGTCTCTCTTGAGATGGGAAAAATTCTTCCTGAAGGAATTGGGGAAGTTCAAGTATGTTATGCAGCTCTGCCAGTGTTATTACATTGATTCTTTGATTATAATGTTATAAGGTGGTCCATATTGAACTACATGTTAGAGGTTGTGTGTTCTTTGATTATAATATGTTATAATTTGTTTATTAATAGTCAAAATAATGCAGAAAGAAGACCTTGGTTCTAGACTTTTCACTCTGTATGGTTTGAATTAGACAATTCTTGTAACAGTATTATTTTAAGATGTTTCTCTTATACAGTAAATGCTTACGTCTCTCTTTTGTCATTTCCACTATCCTTGGATATCATGAAAATTTTCATGAACCACGTGTGGAATGTTGTTAGTATGCCATATCTTATGTGTTTTTGTTGTCGATCTAATGCTTTCCCACATTAGCTTTCATGACACAATGTTCGTATAATTGTTTTTTATTGAGTTTATCTTTTCTGTTGTTTTACTGATTCATTGTACAAATCTGTAGAAGACTAGAAGTGACTGCACGACAATACACTAACTATATATGTAATTTCTTTATCTTTATAACCGTTTAATGGTATTCTTGTAGGAAATCATTGACATGTGTGACTTTGCCGTGGGGTTGAGCCGGCAATTGAATGGCTCGGTAATACCTTCAGAACGTAAGTGCATAAGTCCATTAGTCATCATTACTTTGTACATTCTCTTGTGATTAATCTCTGGATGACTTGAATTATGTTTATGAACTTGTGATGAATTAAAGTTTGAAACTTTTGCTGGAATGTTTATGTTTGCATGTTTATTGCTGCTGGCCTTTTCTTATCTATAACTACTGTCATCATTGTAGATTTTATATTAAATATAGTTATATATGGTATGTGCGTAGATATAGATTTTAGGAATTCATTCTAAAATGACTGGTTCTGTTGCTAACAGGTCCAAACCACATGATGTTGGAGGTGAGCTACTGGTTTAAACACTATTAACCTGGATTCCTATATCAAGTCTTAAATGAAATTTAAAATTTTGCTCTTGTATTCTGGGAACAGATGTGGAATCCCCTTGGAATTGTTGGTGTAATTACAGCATTTAACTTCCCATGTGCTGTTCTTGGTAAGTTGCATTTCCTTTATTTATAAACTTGGCATTTTCACTGCGGAGAGGCTTATAACTTTTTTTTTCACACAACCTGATACTATGATAAGTAATAACTCTGTGACACTTGCCATGTTGCTTAATTCTGTTACTTCTCGGATTTATTCGTTTGGATTCATATTTATGAACCACCATTTTAGACATTGATAGCTGTTCTATTTACAAATTCTGCATTGTGTAGGATGGAATGCCTGCATTGCACTCGTGTGTGGAAACTGTGTTGTTTGGTAAGGCTTGATGTCAATGTTTTCTCAATTATCATGTATATCAAGTACTACTCCTTCTGTTGTTGATGAAAAATTCTTGGTTAACTTTTTCATTTTTAAATTTATATCTGGTATTTATTTATGTCCTTTATGTCCTCGGTTCCCCTTGATGGAACTTCTAATCATGCCATTGTATATTCTACTGTTTTATTTAACACTAATAATTGTATCTATTTCATTTCTTTCATTGAATTATAATCGGTTCAATGTCGTATTGCTATAATTAGATATTTACACTTCTGGAAGTTCACGAAACTTTCTATTGATGCGTTGTCCTCGATGATCAGCTGTTTATATTCTTGAAATAAATCTAATTGCATAATCTTCCTTAAAATGATTTGTACATGATAAACGTGTCTTCTTTAATTAGCATAATTTGCTTTGAACAGATTTATGTTCTCGTAAATGTATTGACATATGACCTTGGTCTTTCAAAACTTGCATGAATTGCAGGAAAGGTGCTCCAACTACCCCGCTGGTCACAATAGCAATGACAAAGCTAGTTGCTGGAGTTTTGGAAAATAATAACTTACCCAGTGCAATTTTCACATCATTTTGCGGCGGTGCTGAAATTGGGGAAGCAATTGCGAAAGATAGACGCATTCATCTAGTTTCATTCACTGGGAGTTCGAAGGTACTTGTATCCTGTGCATAGTTGATGTGATTATGTTATTACATATTGTATTTGGAAGGACGGGGTGGGAAATTGTATATCTTGTTGAAGAAGGTAAAAAACTACGGCATACTAATCATAGAAGAAATATTTCAAATCTGATCTTTTTGAATATTAATTAGCAAGAACCTTTATGTCCTCATCTTTTAGATAAAGGAACCCTTCCAATACACCAAGCTTTTAATTTATATTTCGCATCCCAACTGCAGGTGGGTTTAAAAGTACAACAAACAGTAAATGAAAGATTTGGCAAATGCTTGCTTGAACTAAGCGGAAACAATGCAATCATTGTTATGGATGATGCCGACATACCGTTAGCTGTTCAGTCTGTACTATTTGCTGCTGTTGGTACTGCTGGTCAGCGCTGTACCACATGTCGTAGACTGGTATTTGTTATTTACATGACTTTTCTTCTGAATTTTGATATATGTATAGTATGAAATCTGCCTACGATTTTTCCGCTGAGACTTCTGTTTGTTTGTATCGAAGCTTGTTCATGAAAATATATATCAGACTGTAGTTGACCAGCTACTTGATGTGTACAAACAAGTTAAAATAGGGGACCCATTAGAAAAGGGTACCTTGCTCGGGCCACTGCATACTCCAACTTCAAAGAAGAACTTTGAGAAAGGAATAGAGATAATCAAATCACAGGTGTGTTCTTTATTTATTTGCTGTTTCACTCTTAAACCTTGTTCTACCTGTCTATGGTTTATACCATCTATAAAATAATTTTTGCATGTTGGTAAAGAGTTAAATGACTTAAAGCTCGAGTTAAATGACTTGGTCAGAAATTCAATTTCTTTTTTCTATTTTTGCTGTTTGGCCTTATCCCATCTTGTGATGCTGCTTTCCAGGGGGGAAAGATTCTTACTGGTGGTGGTATAATAGAGTCCGAGGGGAACTTCGTGCAGCCCACAATCGTTGAGATATCTCCAAATGCTGACGTTGTTAAAGAAGAGTTGTTTGCACCAGTTCTTTATGTCATGAAATTTAAGGTAGCCTCGTCTTTCAAAATTTCCTCATCTTCAGAGACACTTAACATTCTGTCTTGTTCTAGTGTTATGCAATGAGCTGCCATCTGACACCTTGACGAATTTTGTAGACTTTGAAAGAAGCAATTGAAATAAACAACTCTGTTCCTCAAGGATTGAGCAGTTCCATCTTCACTCGTAAACCTGAACACATTTTCAAATGGATTGGGTTAGTCTCTCTACCCGGTGTCTTGTTAATCAATAAATTCTTCAGTTTCAAGAACTTTGTTTTTTCTTGTTTATATACGCACTAACACGAAACTTTCGATCGTTAATTCATATAGCTATGGAATTATAATATAGAAATCATGCTTCTCGCATAATTTCGTGTGCAGGCCACAAGGAAGTGATACTGGTATTGTTAATGTGAACATTCCTACCAATGGGGCTGAAATAGGTGGTGCTTTTGGTGGTGAAAAGGCTACAGGAGGAGGTCGTGAGGCTGGCAGTGACTCTTGGAAACAATATATGCGACGTTCAACCTGGTAGAACATGATTATGAACTCCATTTCCTCGTTTAATTGTTTTTCAGCTTCGTGGTTAGTTTCTAAACAACTTGATTATGAAGTATTTGTTTGATGTGTTTGGCAGCACCATAAATTATGGGAACGAGTTGCCGCTGGCACAAGGAATCAATTTCGGCTAGGAATCCATCCACCCTTACATGGTCACAGCACATATTAACCATTTTCAGATAGCATTTAACTACCCTCTTCATGTTCACTTTTCTCATGTATGTACCATTTTTTAAATGCAGGGTTGGGCCTAACGAACCGGTTTCGCATTCCTTCAATAATACCAATACCAATGATGCCGAAGCTATTGTCGATAGGCCCCAGATCTTTTATGTTCTAGGTAATCAGGGATTTGGTTCACATAATTTTGGCCAAAACCATATGAATAGAAGAGAAATAATGTGATGGGCATAAGGTTCTTCCTAGTCCCTGCACTGGAAGAATCAGTGATTCCTACTAAAAAATCAGTGTGTGAGAACAGTGGGATCTAGTGTATCTGCCGGAATAATTGTATTACAGAAGCACCTTATGGAACTTCATTGCTTCTTTCCCGAGTAATCTAAGTTTCTTTTACTGGATACTGTCTGTCAACTCTCAATCTCAATTACACCTATAAATTGTAATCTATAAGATCCTACATCTTAAAAAATTTAAAAGTATTATGTAAATACTAAACAAAGTGATAATATCGTTATAATCGTAAATAAATTTAATTTTCGTTAAAAAATAAATATTAATTTTAATTAGTATGTTAAAAGATATAATTTTTTTAAATAATTACAAGTAAAAAAAAGAGTAACATGTTACTCTTGTCAATTAGTATTACCACTATAGGATAAGAAATAATATTTGAGTCCAGTATTCCATTATCTGTCTGGTTTTAGAAAGAAAATTGAAACCCAATATTTTTCACTACTAGTCCATAATTTCAAGATTTATACTTTTACAAAATCCATTACACAGCTGAGCAAAAAGGACACAGGAAAGTACGTTTGGTCGTAAAAAACAAAGCAACTGAGTGAGATGATGTGTCATTTGATGGGGCCAGTCAGAATCCATGCATGTACTCTCCTTTCATTTCCAAAAAAATCATATAATGAATCTTATTTATCATATCATCTTTATTCATGAATCATATCCGTTCATATTTAAGTAACTATCTGATAACTACTTAACTCACCTATTACAAATAGGAATGATTAGATGATTCACCTTAAAAAAATATGAGATGATATGGTGAAAAAGTTTCATAGTGTAATTTCTCCATTTCCAGAATCTCCTGTCTGTCAACTCTTCACGCTGGCAGCTGCGGACCTGTTAGCAACTGCTTCCATTTGGTTCTCACTCAACTATATACGTAGCTGGCCTGCAATACTGGTAAGGGCGGTTCAAAGATTTTGGGAGCCCTGTGCAATTTATTAAAATATGATCTTTAAAAGTAATTGTTCATGACTTCCCCTAGTTATAGAATTGTATCCCTTAGAAGCAAATGTCCTTTCTAGAGGTCCCTGTGCGATTGTTTCTATTGCGTCTGTCTAAAACCTTACTAATTCTATTGAAACAATAGTAATAGTAATAATCAATAAGATTTTATAATCAATTGTCGCATTTAAGAAATAATTATAGCATTTTAACAATTATAATTAATCTTTTTTAATAGCGTTTTCAAAAATTTTTAATAAATTTTGAGATTAACATCATCTAATAAATGTAGTTTATCAAAATTTGGGGGCCCTCTTTTTCGGAGGCCCTGTGCGGTCGCTCCTATTGCGCCTGTCCAAAACCCCCATTGAATACCGGTGAACATCGTATAAATTCTTGGATTTTTGTACTACTCAGGCCAAGAACTCTAAATTCTTTGATCCTATACTGAAAATCCCAAACAACGGAAATACATATAAAGAGTTCTGTTAATGATCGTTTCAGATTAATATTTTAACAATCCAACTTAGTTTCCCTGAAAGAACACAAAAGTTCAATATTAGACATTAAAAATCTACTTAAGCTACTAATCTCTGAACTGAAACCTCAATTTGTTTCATTATTTCATCATCTTCAATTGTTTGCTACAAATCAAGGATGTAATCACACAGGAGGAAGTCTTTTTCTCTTTATTTGCTTTGCAGTAAAAGCATATCCAGACGAAATTGGTTTGGCTTCCCCCAGAGTTTCACTTCCATTGCCTCTTACAGCAGCACAGCTCTTTCATCCGGAGAGGGCAGGGAAACAACTTTCGGACCGAGTAAGCCTCTGTGTCCTTACAATCTCATCTTTCACAGCTTCAGTACAAAGGCCGCATATCCATTTACCTTGATATCGTTCTCGTACCCTTTCGATATACGTCGGGGTACATTCCTCGGTCAATCCGCAGCAGTCGCACTTGATAAACTCGACCTCAATTTGTGGAACAGGTTTTGCTGATGTTGTTTGAGTTTCTGGTGCAGACACCACCATGGCATCACCTATTACTGTCGCAGACATTGCCAATTAGCCCTGTTTAAGACAAACATACAACAAGGTGAATAAACAAAACTTTGGTGGATTTCTTCCTTAAAATAGCAAATTCTTCTTCTTTTAGGTCCTTGATTTTCTGTTGGGTGTGAATCTGGTGAAAAGGAAGTGAAAGAACAACGTTGACGTTTAACATATGTTAGCTGGCGTTTCCATTAATATTAACAACTAAACCAATAAATTATCATTCTTTTTTTTTTCTTGATCGTTCATACAAGAGAATCATCATTAATCTAAATGCAACTGATTATGTTCATATTCACTTTAAAGTTTAAACATAAACATGATTAAATTGACCAGACAAGAACAGTTGTATAAAACAGAAGCAAAACACCATAAACAACAACAGCAACAGAGAAGAATTACCAGAAGATGAAACAAAACTTTGGGGTTGTTCGATTTGCAAATGGAGAAAGTGTCGTTTACTTATTATTATTATCTCTCCTTTTCCCACTCTCCTTCTTCTAGCTTTCCTGCAGTGAAGAAAATCTTAGACATGACAACCATTTCCTTAAATTCCCTTCCCTTTTCTGGCTTTGTCTTAAAACAAAATGTACAGAAACTGAAGAAATCTTTCTTATGAACAGAGAAAGGAGGAGATTGCTTCTTGTTTCTCTCCCATACAATTCCGCCTTCAGAAGCGGTTATAACTTATAATAAATACGAGAAAATGGGGACCCAAAAATATAAATTTTGTTGCTTAATGCTACCAGGTAAATGAAATCATCATGATCAGGTACTTACATACAAAATACGTCATCCATGTATTTTTTTTTATTTTAAGATATTAAAGAACCTAACGAGTAGTATATGAAAATAATATTTATTTTAAGATATTTAATCACTTTAAAATAAAATAATAATTATATTATTAATATAAATATCAAAATTCAATTTATAGAAAATAAAATAGGAAAAGTTCTACAACAGACGTCAAACATTGTTGAACACCACTAGCGATGAATATTATTGAACACTATTAAATTAATTAATAAAAATTAAAAATATCAAAACTCAATATAAAAATAATTAAAAAGTGTTAGACTCAACATAAAATTATTAATTATAAGTTAAATCTTAATAATTATTAATTAATTTAATAATATTTAACGACATATAATAATATTCAACGGTACTCAACGTTATTGTAGACTCATCTAATAAAATATCATAAATATTCTTATTACTCTTAACAAAAATATTATTTATGAATTACTATTATTAATATAACTTATACACTTATATTTCAAACATAGACAAATTTTAGTATTTAAATTTAAGATATCGTTCTTGACCAAATATTAAGATTATTGAGTGGGAGAATCATTCCAATCTTTATAAAATCTAATTTAAATAATTAATTAATAAATTAAAAATAGGATGTTAAAAAATATAATGTGAATAAGATTAGTCTTAAGTTATCAGACAAAATATGTCTTAAGAAAGGGCACCCCAAGATTGAAACTTTAAAGGGTGGACTCTAGTATATTCCACGTCATCAATAATTTGTGTAAATGAATCTTGGACGTTCATCTGAGGATTGCCAGCCAAGCAGTATCATCTGAGGATTGCCAGCCAGCGAAGTTCACACCACCTTTCCAGCCAATCATTTTCAGACACGTGCAACCCAAAACGTGTAAGAGACATCTTCGAAGATTCCCCTTCTGGATTGTTTACTTCGTTTATCGAAGAGCGTATCTGTTTAATTTTAATGAATAAATTATTTTTATATATTATTTTAAATTTAAATTTTATTTAAATACAATTAAATCATTTATAATTTAAATTAATTTTTATAAATTAAAATTTATTTTAAATAAAAATATAAAAAATTCTTTTTTCCAAACATCCGTCAAACATGTTATAATTATATGCTTTTTATAAAAGAAATAATTACCAAAAGATGTATGATTTTTTTTAATTTGACCCCAAAAATCAACTATGATATGTTTTTTTAGAGTTGCTGTGATCTTTTAATTAAACTAATATCATTACAATCTAAATATTTAATACTATATATCTTATTTTTATATAAAAAATCCCGTAAAAAGCGGGGAATAATTCGTAATTCTAAGCTTAGAACATTTTATACGTAAAAAAATGAACCACGTGTTAGGGAAGAGTAGTGGAGTTATCAAGCTTCAATTATTGGTTTGAAAAACAGTGCAAATCACGCAACCCCTTTCAGTCCCATTTCTTAGTTATCAATCCACAATTAGCTATTTTAATTTGTTTTCATATTTATTAAATTATTTCAATTTATTTATATTAATTTTAAGTTTTTATTTGATAAAATGATTTTATTTTATAATTTTTAATATTATTGATAATCTTTTTAAAAAAATTAAAAAATAATTTATAAGAAAACAAACAATTGATAATTTATTTGTCTCTTTTGTTATACTTTATATATGTCTTATAAATAAATTTATATCATATTTATTCGTTTTTTGGGAGGGATAATATAATTTTGAATATTTTGTTGAGAATTAAGAGACGTTGGAATATATTTTAGAACATACGATAAAAATATAGTATAGAAAAAAATCATCGTATATAGATGATAAATTTGATAAAAGTATCTCTATAAGTGACGATTTTTTTCTAATTTATAATATTTTAATATTTTTTTTATCAATTCAATATAAAGTCAAGAAAAGTCGTCACATGCAGATGACATCATTTAAATCGTCACTTAAAAGTGACGTTTTTATCCTAGTTGTCATCTTTAAGTAGTAACTTTCTATGCACTATAATTTTTGTCGTAGATCACAAAATATACCTTAATACACTTCACTTCTTAAAATATTAAAATTATTTGCTTTATTTACCAAAACTAACCATATATTAATAAAATAATAAAACTTATCCCTATCAATATGTGTTATAAAAGAAACATATAAATTTTGTTGGGTAAGAACCATCTTGATACCTGTTTTCTAGACCCATGTCCTAAGGTTTGTCCAGGCTAAATAAATCATGGACAACTACAAGACTTGTCTAGCCTTCCCCAAGTACATCCCTGCCCTAACTCTCTCCCATAGGCCATAAATAATGGGGACAGACACGTTTCCTTGCCTAACGTCTATATCCAACTCATGACATTAAGTGCACTACACCTATAACTCTTGTTCGTAGTCATTTATTTCTCCAACGATTATATTAGTTATGTGAAAGGTGTACGAGATCTTATTTGACTCTTAACTACAGGTGATAATGAGCTTTATCGGCTAGCGAGTTATTCGAGTTCAGTTCAATTAAAGTCCGGTTCGAGCGAGTTTAACTCAGGTTTAACTCAAGGTCTTAATGAACCGAGTCGATTTAAGCTCGACTCGAGAAGCTCGTGAACATGTTCAGAATAATTATATTATAGATATGCTATATATACACTAAAAGTAATCTATTTAGCAAAAAGAAAAGTAATAAAATAAAATACGAGAAATCTACTAAAATAAATTAGTTACTTTTTTTTATTTTGAGTTGAGCAGAGCCTGACGAGCTTGAAGCCCAAGTCGAGCCCAATAATATTATTTTTGAATTAAAGTCGAGCCCGAATCATACCCAATAACACTATTTTTAAGCCGAGCTTGGCCAAGCTCGGGCTCGGCTCGGCTCGTTATCACCCCTACTCTCAACTATATCTAAAATTTTATATTTATTCTTAATTTCAAAAATATCTTAATAATAAAAATAAATTGGGTTTAATTCAAATCATATGAACTATATTTTATAAAATATTAATGTTTTATAATAATATAAATGTTTAAATTATATCATTTCAAAACGTTTAATTTTTTTTAAATAAATATAATGTTTTATTTTGTACATATTTTAAGATGCTCATCAATAAATATATGATAAGTGGCCTTCTTCCACCCCTCAGATTTTTTGGCAAATAAACATTAAAATTCTTTTTTTTAATTTAAAATTATAAAAATAAAAAATTGAAAACTTTGAATTCTTTTTAGATTTTTTTGATATTTTCAATGATTTTATGGATTTTAAAGTTTAAAAGTTAAGCATAAATTACACATTTGGAAGAAAAATTACAAGCTCAAAACATAAATTTATGAAAATCATATATATATTTTTATATTTTTATGTTGTTTTTGCATTTAGTAGGTTTTTAGTTTTCTATTCCTTAAAAAATATTATTTTTAAAATAGTCTGATTTTAATATATTTTTGTGGGTTTTAATGATTTTATGAATTTCTAGTTTTTATAAATAAAATAACTATAATTACAATTTTAGAAAAAAATGTAAATTCAAAACACATTCTAATAATTAAATTTTTTTTAAAAAAAACTTTTTATTTTATAAATTTTAATTTTTATTTCATGACACATGTTTTATTTAATTGGTTTAAGCTATTTTTAATAGAAAATCCATATTATTAACATATAAGATAATAATCATGTTTGATAAACAGTGATTTAAACCAAAGTTAGAGATTTAATATACATCATATATAGGGTTAATGTACCTTATGGTCTATGATTTTGACTTTTATATGTAATTTAACCTCTGAATTTGGCTTTTATATTTATTAATTTATTATATAAATGATAGATTATTTTTTTAGTAAAAAGTAAATCTAACAAAATTTAAAATTTATAAAACATAATATCATTTTATATTTTTACGTGTTTTTATCATTAATTTTAATTTTTTATATTCTACTTTACTCATAATTTAGATATACTGTAAAATAAT
Organism: Abelmoschus esculentus; assembly: GCA_035048815.1. Lineage (NCBI taxonomy): Eukaryota > Viridiplantae > Streptophyta > Magnoliopsida > Malvales > Malvaceae > Abelmoschus > Abelmoschus esculentus. The sequence continues at coordinate 6,070,026 of JAUCBN010000007.1, read as the reverse complement.
TTCGAGTACAATCAAATATGAATGTATCCCCCACCTACACTAAAGTAGGGGATAGGGCAAGCCCCCACCTACACTCAATTTCATCCCAAGACATTATAGATTGTCGTTTTCATGGTCTCGATAATAAATATTATATAATTTAATAAATGATTTTAGATGAAGTAAAAATAATTCATATACGATATTAATTTAGTGTTTGATGAATAAAAATAATTTTAAATTATTTTATTTTAAAATTTTTATATTTTAGAAGGGAAATGTTAATGCACGAATCATTTAGTGTTAATGGTTAAGGGAACGATTGTTGTTCTTAAAGGTCACGGGTTTGAGTCAATTTTCGAAATTTATCCGAATTAGATTAGGCCTTAGAACTAAGTTGGGCCTTTGTAGAAGATATTTGGGCCTGCGAGTTCTCCACGTGGCATGTATAATCGATCGTCTTTATAACTACTGCATTTGAAAAACACACACAGTTTACTTCTTGCCTTCACCTTCAGTTAAAGCAGTCACCAACGGAAAGAATTTGCCTTTCCAGCTTCTATAAACTCACCGGAGAAGACAGAAAAACAGCAGCAGAGTTATGGCCGAAGAGTTCTCGACGTCGGTCACTTGTGGCCTCATGTTATCAAAGCGACTTTATTATGGTAAAGGTGCTTCACCGGTTCCGGCGGTAATGTCAAGGTCGTTGTCATCGAAGACAGATAGTTGCCTTCCGACGGCGGTGATGGCGTACGCGGTGGTTCCCGAACCGGCCATGGTGGATAACCCCGACGTCCCTAGCTACCAACCATACGTGCACGGTCGGTGCGACCCGCCGGCGTTGATTCCGTTACACATGCACGAGGTTTCCATGGAAGTGGACTGTTGTATGGATACAGCCGTCGTAACCGTTAGCAGCACGTGGCGCGTTCACTGTATAATGGCCAGCCGGAGATGTGATTGCCGAATAGTTATTCCCATGGGAGAGCAGGTAACAAAAAGCCATTATCAATGGTTTAAGTACTAATTAATTTTTATTAATACTGTTTACTTTATATACAAGTGGGGGACAGTTTGTTGCTGAAAATGATTATTTTAATGTTTACCATAATTAAGTTTATCAGCATGCCCAAATTGCTTAGCTAAACCAAGATTTTTATTTCTTAGTGTGGGCCAATTTGCTTGATTAGCAATAATGGAGGCAAAGAAAAAATTGTCCTTTTAATTTGGTCCTTTTCACCAAGAATCATACTTTAGAAATCTATATTCACCTATTTTTGACTGTTTCTTTACCTTTCTCGTCTAAATCATGATCAGTGAAGATTCCCCGTGGCCACATATACACCATATTATGACATTTTTTAATATTTATTTGTTTTTTCTTCTGCAAAATTTGATGTGACATTTATCTGTTTTTATAAATTCTCAAGATAAACATGGTGTGGCTAACAGGGTTCACTTCTAGGTCTTGAGCTTAACGTTTCTCAGACTGAGAGGTCCTATAAATCAACATGGGTCACATTTGCTGATTCAAAAGAGACAGAAAATGCTGCCAAATCTGGACATGGATACTTCTTGACACATGATATATATGCTTTCAGAATTCCACAAGTAATTACTTTCTTCTTCTTTTTTGGTTTAATCTCTTTGTATTACATTCGAATCACAAATCCGTTGGATGCTACCTTTTAATGGTGATTTTGCATTAAACAGCTGAGCTAAGCCTCAATCATATGCTTTTAACATGTTTTAGGTCGATGGAGGGTCTAATATATCAGTCAAGGTCAGCTGGTCACAGAAGTTGTCCTACCAAAACGGTCAGTTTTGCCTTAATGTACCGTTTAGTTTTCCGGTATATGTCATTCCTGTTGGGAAGAAAGTACCTAAGAGAGAAAAGATTCAATTGAATGTTAATTCGTGTACCGGAACGGAGCTATTGATCAAATGTAGTAGCCACCCTTTAAAGGTATGACAATCTCAGAACAATATCTGGCTTCTGAAATACGGAGGAAATGACATGTTCTTATAACCTTATAGGAGCTAAGTCGAGAGGTTGGCAAATTAAGTTTCATTTATGAAGCAGAAGTGCCAGCATGGTCAACTGCCGACCTCAAATTTGCTTATACAGTAAGATCTTCTGAGAACAGATCATTTCATTGAAGAACTCATTTTGGAATTTTGAGGGTCATAAAACAAGCGAGGATGCATAATTTAAGGGTCCTGCTTGACTGCTGCTGCCTTTACAGGTTTCATCGAGTAACATTTTCGGTCAGGTTCTCTTGCAATCTCCGCCATTGCATGATTTTGATGACAGGGAGATGTTCTTCTTCTATCTTTTCCCTGGAAATAAGCAGAACAGGAAGGTTAGTTAACTTAGTTGAAACAATAACTTATCAATAGTTTGAAATGCTGAAAAATCTTTTTTCTCTAAATGTTCTTTTCTTTTAGATGGGGTGAGGCAATGTGCTTTATATTATTTCATCTGTTCTTATACAATGAGGTGAACCTGGTAGGTGTTCAGAAGAGAAGTGGCTTTTGTCGTGGACGTAAGTGAAAGCATGCAAGGACGCCCGGTTGAGAACGTAAAGAATTCGTTATTGGCATTGCTCTCTAGGCTCAACCCTCAAGATTCTTTTAACATTATCGCTTTCAATAGCGAGGTTCACTTGTTCTCGTCAACAATGGTGCCTGCTACTCAGGGATCAATCCTAAATGCTACTCATTGGCTTAGAAGTAATTTAAACGCAGACGGTGGTACAAATATCATGCAGGCCCTTAAACAGGTACTAAACTTTATTAGCATTTCTCGTGTGACAGATCAATTCCCAGTTAAGCATTAAAAATTCTAGCTTTGAAATCTGTAAATTATTAACTATTCCATGGCTCATAGAAGAGTTTTATCATCTAATTGTGTTTGGTTATAGGCAATGAAGTTATTGTCTGACACAAGTGATTCAATTCCTCTTATTTTCCTTACTACCGATGGATCTGTTGAAGATGAAAGAGAGATCTGCAATTCCATGAAAGATTATTTAGCAATTACAGGATCGGTATCTCCTCGTATATGTACGTTTGGCATTGGTGAGTTTTTAGGTGTTCTGAAGTTCTTTCCCTGTTTTTTCACGCTACTTTAGCATAATGCCTGAACTTAATAGCTCTTGTTTGTACTACAAATTGTCTGTACATTCTCAAGATCCTTAAATCTCAGATTGTTGTGTAATAAGTTATTTTTTTCTGCAAGTAGACATATTATTCGACTGCCCTATTACTTTTCTTTTATGGTGTCAATACGACTGTCGACTGATGAGTTTGTCATTAACTCTTTCAATATTTTATCTGCCTACTTAGACATCAGGGCCATATTCGTTTGTCTACCTCATTCTTGCAGCTTTATTACTTATTTTTGTGTCCACATCTTTCTCCAGGTTTGTATTGCAATCATTACTTCTTGAAAATGCTGGCTCAAATCGGGAGAGGCCATTACGATTGCAGTTATGATGTAGGTTAGTTTCTTTCTAATTCTCCCTTTCTTTTTCAGCCAGAAGTTAACTCATATAAGCTTAATGTAATATGTTACTAATAGAATATTATGCTTGTAGAAATGGGAACTAAACTTTTTGACTCGAGTGATATTAGATATTTTATTATAGTACTTCTACTTTTCTGATACTGTGCTCAAGACCAAATTTGCATTTTGTTTCTGACAAGAATCAACATATTTGAATTTATTTTCCTGAAAGCTTCTATGAAACAAATTGTAGTCTAGTTGAAGGATATGCATTAGGAAACTCGAGGCTAAACTATTATGGAACAATGTGGTGTGGTAGGCTTTTGATACTCAATCCCTCATTAGGTATATTAAGGGGTTCTGGTGCTATTCACTCTGATTTCACCTTTTCTTTTGGCTAGACAATATTGAATTTCGAATGGAGAGATTATTTACTACAGCTTCTTCAGTTGTTTTAGCCAATATAACCTTGGACATGCCTCAGCATCTTGATTCTCTTGAGGTACATTGGAGTTGTTTGCAGATTTCCCAAATCATTTTTCTTTTGTAAATAAGCTGCTATATGATTGTCTAGATTTTACCATCTATTATACCATGAGAGCTTGTCCAGATCTACCATCCAGTTAGTCATGTTAACAAGATATCTTACTCGGTTTTTGTCCTGCAGTTATTTCCATCACATCTTCCTGACCTCTCATACGGAAGTCCTTTGATCATATCCGGTAGATACAAAGGAGAATTTCCAGATGTTATTAAAGTTAATGGAATGTTAGAAGATATGAGCACTTTTCAAACCGACTTGAAAGTGAAAAACGCAAAGGACGTGCCTTTTGATAGAGTAAATTTTCTACTCCTTGCATCTATTTTAATCCATTTAGCAAGCCTGCCTTGACTACTTTTCAACCCTGCCAGTTCTTGTTGAATGACCTGCTTGCATAAAACTAGCACTGTTTGCTTTAGATTATCTTACATTTTGAACCCTTGGTGTATCTTTTCAACACATCGTTCATCTCTCTAGAATGCACATATAGAAGTATGGTTATTGATGCATCTGCATTCTAATTGTTACGATGTCAGATGCTCGCAAGGAGGCAAATTGATATCATTACATGTCGTGCTTGGTTCTCAGAGAGTAAGGAGCTTGAAGAGAAGGTAACTTTCTGAAACTTCGCTTCGCCTTAACACCGTGGGTCTCATGATACTTTTTATCTGGCATATTTAGGTACACAATCATGAAGTGGCTAGCAAGTTTAGGTTTTTGTTTTGGTCACAATGACACCCTTATGGCAAGCAAATTTCTGAAATTACTAAGCTTTATTTGGTATTAATTCCTTGTAGTCAGATTTATATCTTTAATCATACGCCTGACCATTTTTGGTGCTGTTTCTGGTGCAGGTTACCAAAATTAGTCTACAAACTAGTTTTCCATGTGAGTATACCCGCTTGGTTTTACTTCAGACTGACGGTGGGAAGAAAATATCCGAATCAACCGTAGTAAGTGAGGTATGTTATATAATCCAACTTAATTACCAATTAGAATTTGAGTCAATAATAGAGCAGACGATAAACTTAGTATTCATTGTTTAAGACGAAAATGAACCTGTCTGTGGCGTGCTCACTTGGTTTCTCCTAAATTTAAACAGATATTTAACAAAATAAATCTGCCAACCAAGGAAGATCCGAACATTCAGAACATAATTTTACTAGGATGCCTGGGTGTCGGCTTTGGTAACTTGACTGCCACAGCTAAGAATATAGCTCCAGGAACCAAGGAACCCAACTCACCTGAAGGAGCAGAGATTTTGGTCAAGGCTGCTTCCAACTGCTGTAGCATGCTGCTTGATCGCTGCTGTTGCATGTGTTTCATCCAAGCTTGTTCGTATATGAATAACCAATGTGCGATTGTTTTGTCACAAATCTGCACACTGCTCTCGCTTGCTTCGAGTGTGTCAATTGTTGTTATGAACTCTGTGATGGTTTCTAGAAATACGATGAAAGGTAGTTGAATTCTTGATGACAAAAAGACATGGATATGAATATTACTACTGTAGTTATCGTATGTAGCAGATGATAATGCTAAGAGGAACATGTCTATTACTATGTTTCTAAGTTACTAATGCTATGATGCGTATATTATTCCAATACCATAATAATATCTAGTAAAAGCTTCATCATGTAAAAAATTTCCCTTACCAGGGACAAAGATGGGATGAGAGAGGCAATTACCCTACGTTTTACTCCAACCCTACCTAACCCATTTCTAAACATTTACGTTTTACTCCAACTCTACCTAACCCTAAATCTTAGTTCCATCCGTACCCCTTACATTGCAATATTGTTTATAACACCTTAAACAATGAAAGTGGCTTTCAAGATGAAACAATAAATTTCATGGTAAACTAAATTGTAGGAACAGATTTCACAGTGCTTGATTTATACCGAGTAGCAGTTTTCTCGATTGCCTTGAATGGATGGATGGCAAAAGAGGTTATTCACTTTTCAATGAGTCTGTTTCATCAGAGGAATGATCTGAACAAATTCATGATAAGATTCAACAATATTGGAGTATTTTAAAGCAAGGAATGGGGTTTCTCATTCTCAGTTCTGACATGGTTTCTGGAAATATGGCTGGGAGTAGGGCATCCAGAGAGGGCCATGGTGAGATCAAGTTCATCCTTCAGCATTTCAATAACCCTTCTCACCCCGTATTCTCCCTTCGCTGTGAGACCATACACAGCAGGCCTTCCAATCTGCAACTTTTAACATGTCAATCTCCACAAAAATTGAGAGAGTATTAGACAAACATAATTCAAGCAATCTAGGCGCGATTACACTTGCCAAAGTCACAAGGTGAAAAAAAATACTCATTTTAATGAAATATGCATACATGTATTTTTCTTTATATTTACCTGTGCGTGTGTGTATACATATATATACAGATCAATCTATCATGTGGAGTTAAAATGTCTTGAGGACAAAGAATCTTATACATTTCATACAAAAGATAGTAAAATTAGTGTTACAAACATACTATGAAGAAAGGGATGGGGAGTGGAACACAGAAGAACTTACAAGGACAGCTTGTGCACCAAGGGCTAAGGCCTTGAAAACATCTGTTCCTCGCCTTATTCCTCCATCAAATAAAACAGGAACCTTTCCTTTAACTGCACCAACCACCTGCAACGACCATAGTGAAAATAAAAATTTGTGCTATATATATCTGAAAGCTTGGAAAGGGAAGAGCATGCTTAATGCAATGTTCTTGTAATACATGTGCTACCGAAGACTTTTCTGGTTTCAGAATTACAAGCACCACTGCCCACTGGTATTAATGAAAAGGCTTCATCTGGATGGCTTTCATACATATGTACAATGTGTCACACACAAGTGCTTCGACATAGTATTTCTGGGAAATTGAAAACTCCAATAACATAGACTATACTTTCTTGATCGGCTAGATATTGTAAAACTAATTATTCAAAAGTCGGCTTGCAGAAGTCCACTATATCTTTGAATAAAGCATCAGCTAAAACATGATCAGGGAAGTATAAGGACATTACAACTATGGAAAGCTAGGAAAAGTGGAGATCATACTGAAATTCATAACAAAGAAGACAAACAAAGCTATTGACAGGTATTTAACAATCACCTATATCATTTTCTGAAGAGGGAACCAAATAGCTTCGCGAAAAGAAACCTTAGCAGTCACATGACAGCTAAGAAAATGAAAAGAACAGAGTTTTTCCTATCGACATTAAAAACTAAACGACTTTTTAACCCTTGAATGAATTGAATTGAACTAATTAATGATTCTAGAATGCTAGCAAACTAACCTATTTATAGAAACACCTAAGTTTAAGAAGAAAATAAGAGAATAAACTGATATACAGATTAATTTAAAAAATTATCTAGTGAGACAAATAACTAGTTTTTACTAAATGTTTTATCTTCAAAAAAGATAAAAATAAAATTTTCTAAGTAACTAAATTCTGGGAAAAATAAGAAACTAACAAATTTTACTTCCACATCATTTTCCCTCATGCACGTCACAAAAATTATGATTTTCTATGCATGAACCACTTCCCGTGCAAATCTAATCATGTTAGCAATCTAAAAGATATCACAATTCACAAGCAAGCATAATCACGATCAACTGGGAGTATAAGAGGTTTTACCTCTTCCAAAACAGAAATAGTGGATGGGGCATAATCTAGCTGGCGAGCCCCATGATTTGAGACAACAATCCCATCAACCCCTACTTCAATAGCCTTTATTGCTGCCAATTTTCATATATCAAATTCAACTGATTCTTTTCATATCAAGAAGTAAACATAAGAGCATTTGAAAGAAAAAAGGAGGGGAAAATAGCCTTCATTTTAAATGATTAAAAACTCAGAATGAAAATTTCAACCTATGGTGTTGCATATCAGGAAATATCTTATTTAATTTTCTAAGGGAAGCCGATAGCATTAATCAAGCAAAGAGCATTCCCTATAACATAATTGCATGATTGGATATTTCTAATAATCCACTATATGACAACGAGTAAAGTTGTTTATTTTATTTTCTTTCGTACAAGAAGGGCGTAACACTTGAACTACTAAAAGGTTCTAATCATATTCTACATTTCAAACCAATCAAGCTAAATTCAAGAGGAACTAATAGAAGATTTTGTTTTTTGTTTTTGCTCAGCAGCAATAGAGGATTTCATCATAGAGCAGCAGCAATAGAGGATTTCATCATAGAGCATGGAGTCAGCTAAGAAAATGACTCTGTTATAATCTATCTTTGTCAATTTAGTAATATAAAGAATAGCCATAGCAACTGTTCTTGTAAAAACATTTCTATTTCAAAAGGTTTAGTATCCATTTTCATCATTTACTATAGAGCAAGGAACTACCATGTAACTAATTTGATGAGCCTCTTCTTAGTTCTTACCATCTTCATGAGTAAGTACTCCCTTGATCAGAACCGGCAACTTTGTGATAGATCTTAACCATCCTATGTCCTGCAAATGTTGCAATAAACGGCTTCAAATTAACATGAGTGAAAATCAAGTGTGCTTACATGCCTAACGAAAATAACTGTGAAAGTTTATTTTTAATTAAACAACATAACTATTTAGATCAGTCCTGTATATTCATCATTTACATCAAATATAAGTATGGGGAAATATCAATTCCAAAGAGCAGGTGAAAAGTCAACCAATCCAGTTTATTTGTTTATATGTATACCTTCCAAGACAAAGAGGCATCAAATATACTCTTGGCTAGTTCTTCTATGTTTGAACCGCCATCCTGTACAAGTTTGATAAACAGATAATATTAAATGCTTACAATGAATCTCAACTTTAGCTAGAACTTCAGAGTTGGATATATTCCCGGAAAATAATACAACATAAAAATGTATATTATCAGTGAACCCAAAGTTAGTACTGAGACTTTTGGTTTGGAAATACTAATCCTTCCACATCCAAGGGTGATATACCCACATATGACACTAGACCAAAAATATCGCAAATATATATATATATTATATATATAAGTATACCTTAAACTAGATACAAGAAAATAAAATCACACTTTTCCTGAACATGGATATAAGCAATAATGCACATTTCTTTCTAGAATTGCATTTAGTATATTTAGCAACAATTTGGAAAATAAAGTATTTTCACTTACACTGGAGACTTCAGTTGATATGAGACCTTCAAAGTTCTTCAATTGAGGTGCAACCATTCTGCAAAAGTATGAAAATTTGTAAATGAGTAAATTTCAGCTTGTTGTATGAGTTGGTGAATGAGATAATGTTCTCTACAACATTAGGGAACAAAGTCTGTTCCCTATCCACATCATGAAAAGAAGTTACATAAATTTTTCAGAATGAAATAAAATTCATAAAAGGAGACACTTCACTTGTTCTTTATGTCTTTCTCCCTTCGGCCAAGTCTAGGAGTATCAACAGTTAGGACAATAGCCTTGTATCCACATCTTTCAGCTCTCTGTACTAAATTGGCTGTTACATCTCGCTTCTTGTATACCTGATCAGAAAAGGATAAATTTTGCCTTTATGAGCTGAAATCAGAAACGATTTGCTCGGGAAAAAAAATAAAGATTCACTAAAAATGTTGTAGCAGAATGGTACATATATCTGGAAGAACCGAACACCATTGCAGCTTGAAGCAACCTCCTCAACAGTACAGGTAGACATGTAGGATAAAATCTGCATTCATAACACAATTCAGTAACTCACATTTATCCCAATCTAATGATCCAAAAACTGTTTATCCTTTATATCATATCTATACCATTATTGTATTACATGCTGCAGCTGCTCTGGCTGTGGCAACCTCACCTGTAAAAGACGCAATGAAAATAGTAAACTTGGTACTTGAAATATGAGAAAAGGAATGCCTATGATTCAAACCTTCAGGGTGTGCCAACTTATGCATAGCAGTTGGAGCAATCAAAATTGGTGCCGAGATTTTGTAACCCAAAACAGTTGTTGATAAATCGGTTCCGCTAACATCAACAAGTATTCTTGGCCGGATCCTGAGAATGGAAGTAGCAAAATCAACAGAACATTTAACCTTTCTAGCTACAATAGTTAGATTAGCAGGCTTAAAATCTTACGTGATTCTTTGGAATGCTTCCACATTTTCTTTCATGTTTGTTCATCCTCGGCTCCACCTCTAAAGTAGTCATAGTACATTTTGGGAAGGGCTTGCCTAGCTAATTCTTGGAACTCATTAACATTAACTAGTTCAGCTTCCATTTATCCTGCAAAGGAAGATACATGTACAGTAAAAAGAAAAGGAATTATTAATTCTCCAAATCCTTTACTCTATACATTGATTTTATGTTAAAACTAAACCCCTTTTGAAAAATCAACCTGAAATGACGTGGCTCATATCCTAAGACTCTTAAAAGATCTAGGGTTCATTATAAGCAGCTAAACAAGTTCTATTCAAGCTATAGTTCATGATAGGGAAAACAGTCACAGTAAAAAATCTAATAAAAGATCACAGAAAGTAACAAAGTTGATGGAGAATGAAACAGAATTCTAACATACAACTTTCCCAGAAACCCAGTGGTTATCTTATGTTAAAATCCTCTATCTAACTCTGTCAGCAGTAATCAATCAAACATGATTCAAGATTAAAAGGAAACAGAAACTGAAGCCATCCCAAGTAAAGTTTCTCACTTTATGTAAAAATTGTTTGATAAAGTTTACAACATACCTTCCAAGATTGAATTTTATCGCAAGGGAAGACGATTAATGAGTTTCCCTTCCGGTCTACTTCTCTCACAAAATGACAAATTCATCTGTTTCTGCTAATACCAGTAATTGTTGTTGTTGTTGTTACAGTTTGTCGATATTGACAAGGCCTGTATCTGGCATTTAGCATTTGACATTTAGCGGAGGATACGAATATAAGTCTACTATCATATAGATTGTGGGTCAAATGGAGAAAACAGTATCATATAAGTTTTGATCAACTTTTAAATAATGGTTGATGTGATAAATTATACTATAACTTAAACAGGAAAATTACATGTCTAAAAGTTAAGTGTCCAAGAAATAGAAAAGGACACGTGGCAATGACATGGCGCGAGTATATCCCCAGCAGAGGACGCGTGTGAGCACATGAGGCTTCCAAAAGACTTGAGATTTTCTAGATCGTTCCTAAAACTTTTTCCATGTTCAATCCCAGTTTTCTTCTTGACTTCTTCTAGCTTCTAATATATATTCTAGCCCAATCCCACTTTTCTCACTATCCAACCAGACCGAATCCATTACTCATTTCTCCAACATATGAGCCGAGTTGCTGACGCCATGACCCATTGGTTTAGTTTCCCAGAAAACATGGAAAATTTCATGTTCAAAGGCACTGATGAGGACGAGAAAAAAGGATTCAGAAACATAGCAACCGACATTCTGGAAACACCCAAGGAGTTCATCTTCTACTTAGATGTTCCTGGCCTGTCCAAAGCAGATATTCAGGTAGTAGAGAGAGACTAGAGAGATTTATGCATAATCCTTATTAGTTTCCGTTTTATTTTCTAGACTTGAATCAATAATTATTTGTTGGTGACTTGGTTTTTAAGGTGACTCTTGAAGACCAGAAAACATTGGTGGTTAAAAGTACTGGGAAGAGGAAACGAGATGAAGTTGAAGAGGAAGGGTGCAATTACATCAGACTAGAGAGGAAACCACCCCGGAATCTGATGAGGAAGTTCCGTTTGCCTGACAATGCCAACGCCTCTGCCATTACTGCTAGATGTGAGAGTGGAGTTTTGACGGTGGCTGTTGAGAAGCTTCCCCCTCCACCAAAGCCTAAAGCTGTTGAAGTCGCCATAGGTTAAGAAAGCCAGAGAAGAGCCTTGTTTTTTGTTTGTCATCTTGCTTGCAGCATCAACATGGGTTCTGTTCATGTAAATTATGTTGCTTAAAATTTAAGGAATCAGAGATAAGTGAACTCAATGAAGCTCTGCATCCAGTTTATTCTGTTTACTTAGAACTCTTCTTTGGGTTCGTTGAGGTATTCCATTTGTTCATATAAAACCCATGAATCAGGCTTCAAAAACTTTTATTGGGCTTTGGTTGAATGTACAGGCTTTTGAAAAATACGTAGGAAAAGAAAAGCAAAACATGGCTACCACGACTGTCCCTGCAGCTGCAAGACAGCTATCTCCTAAAGAAGCCGATATCCAGATGATATTGGCTGCCGAGGTCCATCTCGGTACCAAGAACTGTGATTTCCAAATGGAGCGTTACGTCTTCAATCTTGGCATTTTTTGTGTTACATTTCTTTGTTCCTCATATAATTTAGTTTTTTATATTGCCATTTTTTGTGTTTCTTTGGTTTTAGTGTTTTTAAATTCAATTTAAAGAATCTACATCATCAATCTTGGCAAGACATGGGAGAAGCTTCAGCTTGCAGCAAGGGTAATTGTTTCTATTGAGAACCTTATGGTCAGAGAGCTGTCCTGAAATTTGCTCAGTACACCGGTTGTCATGCCATTGCTGGAAGGCACACTCCTGGTACATGCACTAATCAACTCCAGACATCTTTCAGTGAGCCTCGTCTACATATCCTTACAGATCCTCGGACTGACCATCAGGTAAATTTCATACTACTGTTGAGTTTGTGTGAGTTTTATCACGATGGTATGCTAATTATGCAGCCTATCAAGGAAGCCGCTCTTGGAAATATTCCTACCATTGCTTTTTGCGATACTGATTCAAATGCGATATGTTGACATTGGTATTCCTGTTAATAACAAGGGAAAACACAACATCGGCCGTCTTTCCTCGCTGTTAGCGAGGATGGTTCTTCAGATGCGCGGTACAATTGCTCCTGGACAGAAGTAGGATGTGATGGTAAAAGAAAAGACCATGATTATGTTGTCAATATAATTTACATATATGTGTTTTCCATGTTCTCATAATGGACATTGTATGTAGGTGGATCTATTCTTCTACAGGGAGCCCGAGGAAGCTAAAGAACAGGAAGAAGAGGAAGCTGTTGCTGTCCCTTATTATGGACTCCCTGCTTCAGATTTTGGTATGGGTGCTTTAGGTGCCGACCAATGGCCTGCACAAATGGGTGAGCAGTGGACTGAAATGGTTCAACCACCTATTCTGGGTGCCCCACTGATGTTTGGGATCCTGCAACTGCTCCTCCAGCACCAATCCCCGTCTCTGGTGTTGATGTATCTGCTCCTGCTCCCACTGGTTGGGAGTGAGGCTTTTGTTTTGACCAATGTTTTTGTCATTTGTGATTTTTTTACAGTTTCGTTATAGTTTTGGTATACATGAATGGCTGAGTTGAGATTTTTGTTATCTGTTGTGATCTTAAAAGGACTTTACTTGAAGTGATGTAGAGGCCACTCCATGCCTATGAAAGTGATGAGTCATTCAGCAACATTCCAAGATGGCATTATCATTTATCTGTAGCCATTTCACTATGTAGCCATGCCATAGGATACATGTCGAAATCGAAGTACATGGACTGTGATAAGAAAGCAAAAAATATCTAGTGCGGTATGGTATGGCTATGGCCCCCATTAACCTTTGTTTATTCTGCATACACAATCAAACACTGCCACAAAAAAGGATGAGCACAGATGCTCATCTTAAAAATCTCATGAAAAAAAGACAATGCAGGGAATATGAGATTGAACTCAAATGATCTGCATTATTATTTCTAGGTGTACTCTTAAACTTATTTCGTTATAATAATTTACTCACTAAAATTTAAATGTTAAATTATTATATTTTTAATTAATTTTTGGAAGGTGTTTATTTATCGATGAGGGGATAGATTTCTTTACACTTTGAGTGGCGGAAAGCTCTATTAGCACGAGGAAAGCAGTATATGGAGAAACAAAATTTATTCGAAGAAGAAAGGAGGTTAACGAAAAAAAATTATTATTATTATTTGATTTACGGATTTTAAGATATTTTTTATGAAATAATGATCGAATTTAACTCAGAGATTAAGATAAAATAATTGATAAAATTTTAGACCGTGATTATCTAGATTCAGATATTAAGATAAAATAATTGATAAAATTTTAGACCGTGATTATCTACGATCGTCATTCGACTATATCATGTTATAATATCGTTAAAATATTAACGGATCAATGATAAAAAATTTAAAATCTAAATTTTAATAAATTAATTAAATTAATTAATTAATTTTTTTAAAATTTTAACTATTAAAATATTATTAAGGGACAAAGATCAAATCATGGACAATGAAGGATCAATGTCACTCAACCACTAGGATAGTGGGATTATCAACAAAAGAAAAATATTTGTTATTAATAAAACTTTTAATTCGAAATATATATTTAATTAAATTTACTTAATAAAACTTTTATATTATTTTAAAATTATGATTATTAACATTTTCTTAAAATAGATGAAATCATTAGATGCTGCATTTTAATTTAAATATTTTTTTTTAAAATAAATGGTTTGGATCCACCTAAAGCTTATATATTTTTTTAAAGGCATAAAAATAATATTAACTCTTAACGTTTATAATTTTATCATTTTGACTCTTATTTTATTTTTGGGATAAATTTAGCTCTTAACTTATATCTTTTTGACAAATAACTTATTTTTTAACTAACATAATAATTGGGCCGTTAAAAATTTAATGATAATGACATGTCATATGCATATGATAATATATTTTAAACGACATGATATCTAACCTATCAAATATATATAATATAATTTTATTTTAATATAAAATATAAAACAATTAAAATTTAAATAAAATATTAAAAATTAATTAATTTTAAAATAAAAGGCTACTAAACATTCACAACCCCAACTACGATAAAATCAGTCCTATCTTAAAAAAATATGAACAGAGCTCGAAATCAATTAATTTTTATGATAGAATTTTGATTCTATCGTAGTTAGGGTTGAGAATATTTAGTAACATTGTATTTTAGAATTAATTATTTTTTTAATATTTTATTTGGATTTTAATTATTTTAGATTTTATATTAGAATAAAATTATATTACATATACATATATATTTAATATGTTAAATACCATGTTATTTAAAATATATTATCATATACATATGACATATCATCATTATTAGATTTTTAACGGTCCACTTATCTTGGTAGTTAAAAAATAAACTATTTGTCAAAAAGATATACGTTAAGGGTTAAATTTATCCAAAAAAAAATGACTACAACAATAAAATTATAAACATTAAGAGTTAAAATTATTTTATGCCTTTTCTAAATTATCCTTTCGAGTTAATAATTTGATGCTATAATTGAATCCAAGACTAAAATATAAAGTTAAAACAATTTAAAATTCAATTATAAAATTGGTACAAACATTAAAGCTAATTTACTCTAATTTTATTTATCAATTATTTTCTATAAACAAAATATATATATATATATCCCAGCTGGCATCCCTTGTTCTATCACTTTACATCATTCACAAATTATCTTCTCCCATTCCTCATCTCAAAATTTGATCAATTCACTGGTAATTAACTCTCAACTTATTATATGTATGAACTTATGATTTATGAGACTATTGCCCAATGATTTTGGTCTTGGCGAGGTGAGTTATTTCTCCGGCGGAGATCCTCCACGAGTAATCGGATCTCTCGTCGACCGGAGACAGTGTTACAGTGCCGATAAGATGGTATTATTCGTTTCGAAGACAGTTCAAGTTCCTTCATTTCATCCATAACAATTTGTCTGCCCCTGCACTCTATGCTGCAGAAACCTTGGTCACCCCTGCATTCACATGATTTTTAGTATATCATTTTAATTCTGATTTAAATTACAGTTCTCATGTAATAAATATTATCGCAATCAAATTATAATAAATATATTACTGTAAAATAACGGCGGTTGTATATTATCTGATGTGAAATTATTAGTTACCTGTACATGAAAACTTCTTTATCTAGGCATAAGTTCTTGTTGCATAGGTAACATGATTTGAGAAAGCAAGAGTCTTGATACGCCGGCGGCAACCGAACGTCGGAGTTGCCACGATGCTTACTCGAGGCGATGGGAAGGGTAATTTTCAGTGCAGGTTTAACAACAACAGATTTTTTCCCCTGTGGTATTTGTGTAAGGATTCTCAACCCAACAACAACCGATGAACTCTTACAAAAGTTCGAATAAACCAGTTTTTTCTTCTTTCCGTCTTCGCCTCCACCGTGTTTCTCATGTTGCTCGAAAGGCCCCCTGAGTTTTGGCGTCATTAATATAAGTTGAGAGCTTGAGAGAAGAGGAAGATGAGAAGGAAATTGAAGGGAATGGCTAGAGATTTTAGAAGTGGAGGAGAGTGATGGTTATTTAAGAGCATATTTTTTACCATATTAAAGTAAATAAAAAATACTATCATTTTTTGTAAAAAAATAAAATATAAGGACTTCCTTTTTGAAAATTTTTTTAGTGCATTGGGCCCACCAAGAATAAGACCATTTGGACTTCTCATTTTTAACCATTCACTTTTGCCTGCACATGAGAAACGTGTACAAATAAATTTATTCTTTTCTTTTCGTCTTTTATTGGATTCCATAAATAGGCAAATCCAATAATTATTTTTTAATAAAACATAAAATTAAATTTATTTCGTAATATTTTTTAAATTGAAACTTATTTAAAATAAATAAATTTGATATTAACTCCTTTATTAGTATTATTATTATGATTTAAACGAAAATCATGATTGGACCATTCAATTTATTTTTAAGTTTTATAAAAAAATAATCGTTAAATTTATCGAGTTAAGTGATATAAAATTTATTAAAAAAAATAATATTAAAATCAAATATTTTATGTACTTAATAATATGTAATTAAAAATATATAAATAATTTATTTTTAAAATAAAATTGTATTTGTTTATTAACCCTCCCTCCTTTTTACTCTTGTAAAATTCATATTTTATAAGGTAAAGGAATTTTATTGTGCATGCACAGTCTTGTAAAACAGATATTTGTCGGGAGCTGCCTGCAATGCTTTGAAGGACAATTAACTCACCATATAACCAGGCTGTAAAGTCTATTAATTATGAATTGGGTCTAATTAAATTGACCCATCAAGTAGGGCCACTATGCATGATATTATTCTATTAGATAATATACTAAAAATATATATTTTTAATATTATAAATTATTATATATTTATTATTCCGTAGTTCAATTTTAATCAATTTACTTTTATCTTTTATAATTTTCATCAACAAAGTAATTTTTAATAAAAAACACATTATCAACATATATCACTTGAAGGGGGTCGACCCAATAATTAGAGTGTTAGCACTTCGTATCATTATCAACATATATCACTTGATCGATAAATAAAATTAACTAATATAGATTAAAATTATGGTTAAAATAATAAAATATAAACTTATTTAACTATTATATCCTCATTTTCGATCAAAATTAATAATTAATAACTTAATATAAATCGTTCTAAAATTTTAATAATTTGATTAATAAAATTTACAATTTATTAGTCAAAATATAACCATACATATATAGTTGAGTTGATTCTAAATGTCATCATTTCTGACTAGACAACAGACAAAACTTATGCTTTGCCCATTATCAAAATCCGAATGCCTTTGATTCAGATAGCACTTAGCAGAATGTTGAGTAGATTTTTTTTCTTGTTAGTCTTTAATTAATTGCTAAGATGCCTTACTTTAACTTAATCACATATTTAAAATTTAAGTCGGTCCAACTTGATCTACATTTAAATACCAAGAGAATATTTTGAACGATAAAAACAGCATTTCATTAAAAAAATATTTTATAATTATCATATTAAAACACGACTTAAATACTGAAAATAGGAAAAAAATGATGCATCTAGAAAATTTGTAACCCCAAAGATTCTTTTCACATGCAATATCCTAATTCCCGGAGTATTTTTTATTCTAAATGTTATTATTCCCTAGGGAGAAATTATACACGTGATAGATGTTATTTTTAGGTTAATAAGTTTACGAGTTTTATTTTATGATTCGATTTAGATTTATAAAATTTTAATTGAATTTTTAAATTTTAATATAAATTTAATTTTAATTATTTATATTTTTTATAAAATAAATTATATACAATTTAAAGATTTTTTTATATTTATATACTATATATTTATCTTATATTTATTAGTAAGTATATTATATGCTATCTTCATCGAATACCTGATCCGTTGAGTGTCTCATGACCCATTTTTCTACTGTAATGTTAGGTTTTGGTGTTCCGTTGACAGGGTATCAATTGCTTTTTGCAATTTGCATCACAAAGAATTCTCACCAGCTGTGACCGACTTTGAGATTCAAAGCCAATTATAGTATAACTTTTGTAACTCAAAAAAGTTAAAAAAATGCATTGAATTGGAATTAATATCAATATAAATTTATCATTGAATACAATCATATTACGTGATGAAACAAACTCATTTAATAACTTTTTTTTATAAAAATATTTTTGAATTAAATATAAGTATATGATTTAAAAAATATATATTCTTTAAATAATAAATAAATCAAAGACACCTAAAACTAAACTTATAGGAATAGTAAGAGAGATTATTAGGTGAACCCTGTTCACCACATTATCTATGGTCCAAGTAATCAAGATCGTTGATCTTTAAATAACCACCTAATAACTATCCACCCACTAAGTTCATGTAGGAAAGAAATGATGATTCACTTGGAAAAAAATTAAGATCAACAGTCCTGATTAATTGGGACTATGAATGACATGGTATAAACAGGATTCAGCTAATAATTTTTCGAATAGTAAACTTACAAATAACCTTGAATTCCTATCCACGTGTATTACTTACCCAACAAGTCTTTTGATGATGTAATGCATGTGATGAAAACCAAGTGATCTGCAAGTAAACGCATTAAGTCCATATAAGTTCGCAAATCGCAATGATGCTGTAAACTTTTGAGTCAATCAATCACACCCCCAAACATAAGTCTACATCTTGTTTGTTTCCCCAAAAATTCAATTTCATGCACGTTGGTCACTCTCAAGTAATTAAACAAAGATGCGTTTATTATAATTAAGTCCTAAATTCAATATATTTAAATAAAAGATAGAATATAATTAATGGTATTATAAACGAGTCATTGTTTTGGCAACGCCATTGGATTCTCTATATTACGTATCTTGCTATGCAAGTAAAAGACTCACTAAGATTCCAAACTCTTTCTACAACAATAACAACTAGGTCTGGACTACATTAGCAACATCTATAAATAACCTGCTTTTGTGCGTTCAAGCTCGACAGAAAACAAACAACAAAACACAACTAGATTTGTCTCTACCTTCGTAACTAAACCAAACCATGGCTCAGCTTTCCATCAAGAACTTTCAGCTACTCAGGTAAAGATCTGCTTAATTTATGTATATACATTAGTTTCTTTCTTAGCCTTGTTGTTTTACTGCTACACGTGTTAGGATTTTTGGTTTCTTCTTATACAATGAATGATGATTGAGTATGTATTTTATGTAACAGACGATCATACGCGGTCGCAACGGAGAACATGCAGAAGCAGGCAGTGGCATCGGTTATGAGAAAGGCAGCAGATTTGAGGGCAGAAGTTTCGGCACCAGATCATGCAGAGAAGGAGATGTTCTGGATGAGAGACCCGAAAACCGGGAACTGGATTCCGGAGAATCACTTTGGCGACATTGATGTTGCAGAGATGAGGGAAAAGCTGCTTTCCAAGAATCACAAATAAATAAAAGAAAGATGATTGAATTGAAGGAATACTTTAATGGGAATTGACCTGCAAAGACTTGTATCCATGTTTTATAAACCCTAAGCCTTTGGCTGGTAATGTTACTAAATAAATTCACTTTATTTCCTGTCTTTTAGGGTGCTAGTTTGAAATCTTTATTATTTCTTTCAGAACATTGGTTTAAAAAATAAATCAGAAATTAATTAGGATAAACTCTGTCATTAACACAGCATAATATGAATTGACTAAAATACAGTAATTTTGCAGAATAGAACTTATGCAAAGTATAAAATGACTAGACTTGAATCTTGATGACAATGTTTCATGCAGTTGACAATGTACTCAGCAAATATACGTGAAAGAGCCTATGGCATTAAAGCATTTTACTTAAGAACAAAGGTTTTTCTTAATAGCCTCAATTAAAAGTCGAATACACAATAATATAGGTCTATATTTGTAACACACTCGACTCGGTGTCACATTAGACCTACGACCCAAAATTCGTATTTTAAAATTTCGTTTCAAAAGCCAATAAGTCTAAAAACCTAAGGCTCTACACCAACCCAAAACTCGAACACTAAAATTCAACTCTTCAGATTAACCCGAGACCCGGATCCGAATTCGGATCGTGAAAATATTTTTTTCTTAACCACTTGATACACCTTTAAACAATTTCTAATAGTCATAAATTCTCTTTTGGACTCTTTTATTATTATTTTAATCAATTTACCCCTTAACTTTTATTCTTAGTCCCTATACCAATTTAATTAAAAAAATGATGCCGGCCAATAGTTTTCTTCCACATGTAAAAATTAAGAAAAGACCGAAAGTTTCAAAAAAACAAATAAAATATTTAGAACCCAAATTGTTTTAGACAAGACTCATTTTTAGATTTTTCTAATATTCTAATTTTAGAAAAAAATTATATATTCAATGTTTTTATTTTTTTAAAATAAATTAAGAACAATTTTATTTTTATTTTTTAAAGTTATTTCATAAGTTTTTTTCTCTAATAGATCTTTAGTTGTATCATGGCACATGCACGAAAAGAAGTAAGCAGATATATCCGTTGGGAATGATTATTAAAATTCATTAATGATTGAGTGATTAAATTGATAAAAAATTTTAATGATAGTGATAAAATTGTAAAAATTATTTTTCTGATAATTAAAATAAAAAATCCTAAAATTAAATAGCCAACATGATAGTTTATCTAGAAATCTATTAAAACTAACAAGTATTTTGCATCATATATAACAAGATAATGGAATAAAAAAAGCTAAAGTACACAAGTAGCAACTAGACCATGAAAAATGATTGTTATGGACACTAATCTTTCAAATTGTTACAAAATGATTAGTAAATTAATCAGATTGTGACACAATTTTATAACAATCAATCACTAATATGAAACTTTTGAAAGATCATTGACCGAAAAGATAATTTTTCATAGTTTAATGGCCATTAGTGTATTTTACCCAATGAAAAAAATACAGGCTTTGCTAGTTAGAAACCAAAACAAACATTTCGTGGTGGATCATATTCCGTCGTTGATGGTGAGAGGCAGCAAATGGATGAACCTTCAAAGTCTCCCGCGTTTCCGTTGCCCATTCGTCTTTTAAATATAATCAACCCTCAAAAGGACAAAATCTCTTTCTCTTGTGATCTCGTTTTGTCCTTCCATACAGCAGAGTGCAGAGTGCATAACTCATATCTTGTACCCGCGTTAATGGAGAGAGCTTTCTCTGCCACAGGATATCGGGGGCAAAAACAAACGTTGAATCACCACTGTTCATAAATTCAGGGAAAAAATTCATTTTTTTGACTGGATTGTGCGATTTGATATATTTAGGATGCCCAGATTATTTTTTGTGTATGGAAACAATGCGTAGGCTTTTTTCAGGTGGTGTTTTGATACAAACTTGCTAAATGGAAAAAAGGGTTTCTTTCATTGATATTGAGGAGATGATGCTCATTATCATGGTCAAGAATTTCACCATTTTATTGGTTTCTTGACTTGTGGGGGAGGGCTTTCTCTTTCAATTGGCTTTTGCCTGATTTTCGTTTCCTTGATAGCCGTCTGTTTGCGTGCGTGGCAAGAATTTGTTGGCTGGTTGATTCATTCTTGACGAGGTTGATCACCAATTGCTTGATGATGATGATGACGTTGAGGTAAAACTGTTGAATTGCGAATTTTTCTGTTGTATTTGTCTGCGGGAAGGGGGGGAGGGGGATTGATTGATTTATCATTAGTTGTTGGAACGAGGAAATAATATGTTATTTGGAAGATTGGATTTTGTTTAATTACCGTCTGGGATTGATTGATGAAAAATGTATATGTGTTGGTTCATGAAAAAGGGTGTGCTTTGATCTTATTATAAGGTCTGGTTTATTGCAATTTTTGGTTTTGTTCAACTAGCTTTGGTTTAAGAATTTGAAGATAGAAGAAATTTCATAAAAAATTCTGAATGAATTTTTATTAGAATCATGGTGCAGATTGGGTTGCCAGGAATTGATTTGGATCCGGTTTTAATGGAGGTGAAAGTGGTTTCATTGGATCGAGATGGAGAAGTAAGAACTACTTTGATATCTGGCTTGGTGGACGTACGAGTTCTGTCATAGAATTTTCTTGGTGGGATTGTGTCTTCCGACCGTCTAGTTTAAAGTTTCTTACGGTGTCAAATGAATACAGCACAATGAATGAAGACAGTAGAATCATCGGTAGGTGGATGATGGATGCTTCTAACAACATGTTTTCTGAGGCAGTTAGTTTACTAAAGTCGTGGATCCCTTGGCGATCGGAGCCTGCCAATGTATCACGCGATTTTTGGATGCCCGGTCATAGCTGCAGGGTATGTTATGATTGTGATGCCCAGTTCACGTTATTTAACCGTAGACACCATTGTCGACATTGTGGCCGAGTTTTCTGTGCCAAGTGTACAGCAAACTCAGTTCCAGCTCCATCTTATGACCCAATGATCCCCTAGAAGAGCAGGAGGTGGTGCGCTTATGTGATTATTGTTTCAAGCAATGGAAGTACGGCTTCATTACAGATGATGGTCGAGTGTGGGTGCCCAACCAGGATCTTTGTTCCTCAATGTTGCCCGCTAGTTTTACCAGAACTAGATCTGGTGGACTCAGGTCCGTGCCACATCGAGCTGTACGACATCAACATTTGCATCCAAGGTCTATTCGCGGCCTTCGTTCTGCAATGAGAAAAAGCATGCGTAGGCATAGCATGAAAACACCGAGGTTTAGCAATGATCTTATTATGGATGCAGAAGATCCATCTTCGAGCCAATATGAGTTTTCATGGAACAGGTCAGATGATCTTGCACCCTTAATTACATTTTTCGTAAAAATTTTCATGTTTTATCTACTGATCAAGCAAAACTTAATTATTTATATTTCCACTTGGGCCGTAGGGTGTTTGAATATCTATCTATCTATCTATATATTTGTCCTTCTATGTTAGCATTGTTTTTTATTTATTTATCAATTTATTTTAATCAACGCTGCTTATTGAAAGATCTCTAAAAATCAGAAATAGGGGAAGGACAGAAAAATAAGTAGCCATTTGGAAGAGTTCTAAAGAAAAGGTTTTAACGTGCTATTCCAATTACTTACATGTTGCTTGCTTTTCTTTCAGTGTAGGGATTGATGGTGTGGACGATGAGTACAGCTTCTATGTGTCTGATTTCTCTGAAGATAATGGGTACTATACGCCTCTTAGTTTTGATGAGATGAGCTATAATGAAGGATCACATAAATTTCATCCTGAAGGAGAAATTGTTGGCTCAAAAAGTTCTGAAAGAATATTGACCGGAAAGGTTTGGATTGATGATAAGGACGATGAGTACCGCTTATATTTATCTGATTCTGAGACACTGCATTACTCTGATGACGACAGCTACTATACTCCTACCGACTTTGATGACATTAGCAGTGATGATGATGAGGAGGAGGGGGAACCACAAAATGTTCATCCTGATGGTGAAAATATTGACTTAAAAAGTTTAAGCAGTTTGCCAGTGAACCAGGTTCCTTCAAGTTCGGAAGGAATATCACAGCTTGTGAAGAAAGATGACCGTGATGGTGATGAATGTGAAGCATCACCTTCTTCATATCCTGCTGAACCTGTAGATTTTGAAAATGATGGACTTCTTTGGCTCCCTCCCGAACCAGAAGATGAAGACGACGAGAGGGAAGCTGCTCTATATGATGACGAGGATGATACCGATGGTGCAGGAGACTGGGGGTATTGGCACAAGACAAGCAGCTTTGGAAGTGGGGAATCTCGCTCTAGGGATAAACCAACTGATGAGCAGAAGAAAGTAACAAAGTATATTGTTGATGGACATTTTAGAGCCTTGATATCCCAGCTTTTACAGGTTGAGAACCTTCCTGTGGTTGACGAAAATTGTAAAGATAGCTGGTTAGAGATCATCACTGCTCTTTCTTGGGAGGCTGCTTTGCTTTTGAAGCCATACACCACCAAAGGGGGAGAGATGGACCCTGGTGGATATGTTAAAGTGAAATGCATAGCTTCTGGACTTCGCAATGAGAGGTAAGTGTTACAAAGATGTTAAATGTTTGTATGGTACCCTTTATCACTTAGTTCTAAAGAATTTCCATATCTGAATTAGATAAATCACTGAGATGACAACTATGATTGCTTTGTAAAACTGCTGATAGCAGGTTCCTAATTTGATAACTCAAGTAAATCTAAAATGTTCATGCTAGGATTTTCTTCACACTCTACTTAATAGCAGATATTCAACTCCTCGTTTTTTTTTTTTTCTGATTTATGATAAATAAGAGGTGAATCAATCAACAATCTTATCTGAGTCAATAGCCATAGGTACTGTTAAAGATGGAGCAAAATGTAAAAAATTTGTGAATTTGAATAGTTCTCCATTTCACCACAATCGCATATTGTTCTGAAACTTGAGAAAGTCGTCGATTTCTAATAGAAAGTTAGAAAAACAAAAGACTTAGATTATTATGCCAGGAATGGTTTCCCAAGTAGATGGAGATACCTCTCTTTTAAAGTCCAAAACCTCACTGCTTTCCATGCCTTAAACATGTCAAGATCTGCTGCCTCCCTTCAATTCTTTCAGTATCTCATGCTTTTAGTAAAATAAAGGTTTTCATAATAGTGTATTGTTGAAATTAGTCTATCAGTTGCACCACTTACATTTGCTGCATTTTATACATTCCAATTTACAAACATCACTGCACTGGCTGTAAACCTTTTAATTTTTATTACTATTTCTGATTTTGCTGTGGTTTCATATAGTATGGTTGTCAAGGGAGTTGTTTGCAAGAAAAATGTTGCCCATCGCTGAATGACATCAAAACTAGAGAAACCTCGATTAATGATCCTTGGTGGAGCTCTTGAATACCAGCGGATCTCTAACCTATTGTCAAGTTTTGATACTTTGTTACTGCAGGTGTTTCATGTTTTATACATTTCTTTCAATTTTGCTTCATTGATTTTTATTTCAGGGGGGGACTTTTTTTTTCTTCTAAATTCTGTTTTATGTTATTGGTTTGAAATCTTTAACCAGGAAATGGATCATCTGAAGATGGCTGTAGCAAAGATACATGCACATAAACCTAATATCCTTCTAGTAGAGAAATCAGTTTCGCGATTTGCCCAGGAATATCTTCTTGAGAAAAACATATCACTTGTTCTCAACATCAAAAGGCCATTATTAGAACGCATTGCACGCTGCACAGGTGCTCAAATAATCCCTTCAATTGATCATCTGTTTGCTCAGAAGCTGGGCTACTGTGAAAAGTTTCATGTTGAGAGGTTCAGAGAAGATTTTGGCTCTGCTGGACAAGGAGGGAAGAAATTGGCCAAGACACTAATGTATTTTGAAGGCTGCCCTAAGCCATTGGGATGCGCTGTAAGTTATTTAAACTAACCAAAAACAAAAAAATTCAATTTTACACTTTTGTGGACATGATAATATTCATGTTCTCACAGTGTTGATCTGTATCAAATTTATTGTTATTATGGATCATTTTATAAATCTAACTGTGTATATGTGTGTGTGTGCGCGCTTCAGATACTACTTAGGGGTGCAAATGGAGACGAATTGAAGAAAGTCAAGCATGTAGTTCAATATGGAATTTTTGCAGCTTATCATTTGGCTTTGGAGACATCATTTCTTGCTGATGAAGGAGCCTCTCTGCCAGAATTCCCGAACTCTCCAATGGCTGTGGCACTTACCGATAAACCAGCAACCATTGCAAGATCCATATCAACAGTTCCTAACTTCACTACTGCCAATATAAAGTCCCCAGGACCTCAGCATTGTAGTGGACCACAAAGGGCTAATAGTGTTCCGTCAGCAATCGTCAGTCATAATATTCAGAAGATAGAAGAAACTCCAACATCTTTTTTAAGTAATGGAACAAGCTTGTGGTCTGTACAAACTACTTTAAAAGAATCTAGTGTCCTTGTGTCAACTTCTGAGAAAACTTCAGATGTGTTTTTCAAGAAAAGTGAAATGGGTACTATGGACAAAAATAAGCCATCTTTCATGAATAGTGGATTTCGTCCATCAGAATCTTCTGCACGCATGAATTCAGAGAATAATATCTCAGCAGTTGCACTTCAACCGGGTGGTTCAGAGGTAACATCTGTGCAACAAGATGGTAAAAACTATAATAACCAATCTGAGGTGTCAAAACCGTTACAAGAAGTGTTTCCTTCTGCACCTTCTGATAATCAGAGCATTTTGGTATCTTTATCATCCCGAAGTGTGAGGAAAGGTACTGTCTGTGAAAGATCTCATCTCTTTCGTATCAAGTACTATGGAAGTTTTGATAAACCTTTGGGTCGGTTTTTGCGGGATAATTTATTTGACCAGGTAAACTTTATATTCTTCACACTTAATATATTTCTCTGTTCAGACGCGGCAATTCCCTTGAAACTAAGGAGACTGCTGATTTTTCAGAGTTACCGATGTCCTTCTTGTGACTTGCCTTCTGAAGCACACGTTCACTGTTATACTCATCGGCAAGGAACACTAACCATGTCTGTTAAGAAACTCCCTGAAATTTTCTTGCCTGGTGAAAAAGAGGGCAAGATCTGGATGTGGCATAGATGCTTGCAATGTCCTAGGACCAATGGTTTTCCTCCGGCAACTTTTAGAAAAGTGATGTCTGATGCTGCATGGGGTTTATCATTTGGGAAGTTTTTGGAGCTTAGCTTTTCAAACCATGCAGCTGCAAGCAGGGCCGCAAGCTGTGGCCATTCATTACATAGAGATTGTCTTCGTTTCTATGGGTAATTTTCTTTCCCTATCGTTTTTATTTTGTTTACAAACATCATTTAGTGAGTATAAATAGTTTCCTTCAAAAAAGAATGTGCCATTATATGGTTTTGTGCAGGCTATTGACCCTTATAATCATAGTTCGCCACACTGTGTCATTGAACTCCTCGGTCGGTTGATATTAATCATAGCATATTTTAGGTGATCTTAGAGACTTTTTGAATGTTCTAGTTAATCGGTTACGTATCTGATATATGATGCGGATCATGACCTGGATGGTAAAATACCAGGAATTGTTAGGTGAAAAATTCTTCAGACATCTCAGCTTCACTCTCTCTCTCCGTTTAAATACATGTAGATTTGGTAGAATGGTGGCTTGCTTTCGGTATGCAACGGTTGATGTTCATTCTGTCTGCCTCCCGCCTCCAACACTTGAGTTTTACTATGAGAGTCCGAAGTGGATACAGCAAGAAACAGATAAGGTGAAACAATAATCGTTTTGGTTTTATGAAGGATTCCAATTTGGATCTCTCAGCATTTGTGTAATCTATTTTTTAATCTTTTTATTATAAAACAGGTGGTTAACCAGGCAGAACTTCTGTTTTCTGAAGTACAAAAGTCTCTAAATCAAATCGCTGAAAAACAAACCAGCTCAGGGCCATCTGATTTGAGAGATCAAATTGCTGAACTAGAAGGAATATTACATAACGAGAAGCTGGAGTTTATGGTAAGATTTTATGTTCTGTACTTTTCCTCCTGGTTGAGATGGATCTTATGTCTAGGCCTAAATCGGCCGCGATTGTCTATTTCCCTTTGGTGTAGGAATCATTTCAAAAGACTTCGGGAAGGGAAGTGAGAAAAAGGAAACCTGTTGTAGACATCCTTGAGATAAACCGGTTGCGTCGGCAATTACTTTTCCAATCTTATATGTGGGACCAACGCCTGGTTTATGCAGCCAAATTAGAGAATTACAGCCCCCAGAACTGTTTCAGCAGTTCAATTTCAGGACATGAGGAGAAACCTGTTATTGATATTGAAAAGCTCAAGGACATGGATATGTCAGAACATGGAAAAGGATCTGAATCTGGTGACTCAACTGTGGTGGATGCAAAGCTCAATGCTAATCAGTCATATACAGTCCATCAAGAACCAAACCTGAACAAAAATTCAAATCGTGGAAATGAAGGCTACAACAATATTTCTGCTAGCCAAAGCATGTTTGACCAATTTGACAAAGAGAAACCTAAGGCAAATGTTCGCAGAGCCTTGTCTGAAGGCCAGTTCCCTGTCATAGAAAATTTGTCAGATACCCTTGATGCTGCTTGGACTGGAGAAATTCAGCGAGGACCTGTATTATCTAAGAAAAACTCATTTTCACTTCCTGACATTGCTGCTGTAGATTTGGAAGACCGTTCTGAAGAAAAGATTGTACCAAAGATTGTTCATTCTCCTTCCTCTGCATTGTTCAGTATAGGTTCTGAAAATATGGAAGATTTCGTAAGCTGGTTAAAAATGCCTTTCTTGAGTTTCTATCGTTCATCATCGAACAAAAACTTTTTAGGAAGTTCTTCGAAGCTTGATACATTGAATGTGTATGATCAGTTCAATATGTCATCGTTTAGAGAGTTGGAACTGCAAGGTGGGGCTAGGCTGCTTCTGCCGGTGGGTGTTAATGACACTGTTATTCCTGTTTATGATGATGAGCTCACAAGTGCCATATCGTATGCTCTAGTATCACCTGAATACCATTTCCAGATAAGTGATGACAGGGATAGACCTAAAGACTGGGGGGATTCAATGGCCTCATCGTCCTTCTCTGATTCAGTGAATTTTCAGTTGTCTCATTTTATTGACGATATAACCTGTGATCCCCATAGAAGTTTTGCCTCAGCTGATGACCTTGCCGGAAGTTGCAGCTCCCTGATAATGGACTCACCCTCTAGTATGAAGTCTTTGCATGTTAGGGTGTCATTTGGAGACGATGGATCTGATAAAGTGAAATATATGGTTACTTGTTACTACGCAAAGTGGTTTGAAACATTAAGGAGAGTATGTTGCCCATCAGATCTAGATTTCGTAAGGTCTCTGAGTCGTTGTAAGAAGTGGGGAGCTCAAGGCGGTAAGAGCAATGTTTTCTTTGCCAAGACCTTAGACGACCGGTTTATCATTAAACAAGTCACAAAGACAGAGTTGGAATCATTTAGAAAACTTGCACCTAAATATTTCAAGTACTTGTCTGAAGCAATTAGATCAAGAAGTCCAACGTGCCTGGCAAAGATTCTCGGTGTTTATCAGGTGCTTTTTCCTAGAGCTTCAGATGCTATAATTCTATTACCTTAATCACTAATCTTTTGGATAAACAAGACAAATGGCTGATTTTGATGATCATTAATAGTTGCTGTCTTACTATTGTATTAATGCCCAAATAACTGAAATCCGAAACGGACTGCTTTTTCCCTTAACTAAGTGCTTAGAAATAAGGTTGTTTTGCATAAACAAAATAAAACTATAAGGCTGCATAATGAAGCTTGCTTGTTTTATAAAATTGTTCTGCGTGTTTGATGCTAACTGCTTATACCTTTGAATGAAAATCATCAAAAGGAGTTTTAGAAAGGATAGAAGACCTTTGCTTTTTCTTGCTTTTAGGAACGAGACGGTACTAAGAGGGTCCATTTATTTACATAGATGATAAGTTGCTCGTGTTTTCCGTAATCATTATTTATTTCTTATTGTTGTTGTTTTTCTTGGAAGGTTATGACAAAGCAACCTAAAGGTGGGAAAGAATCAAGGATAGATATTTTGGTTATAGAGAACCTTCTGTTTAGGAGAAATGTCACACGGCTATATGATCTCAAAGGATCTTCCAGATCTCGTTATAATCCCGATTCTAGTGGAACCAACAAGGTTCTGCTAGATCAAAACTTGATCGAATCAATGCCAACCAACCCTATTTTTGTGGGTAATAAAGCGAAGCGTTTGTTGGAAAGAGCAGTCTGGAATGACACTGCTTTCCTCGCAGTAAGTTTCAAATTGTTGCTTTAAGTTAACATGCATGGAGATCTGTTCACCTGACGTATTATGCTAACAAAAACGCTTATCATCCAAGTTCTCTTATTTCTTTATCTTTTTCCACCTTGCAGTCAAACGACCTGATGGATTACTCATTATTGCTAGGAGTAGATGAAGAGAAGCATGAGTTAGTTATCGGAATCATTGATTTCTTGAGGCAGTATACCTGGGACAAACATCTTGAAACTTGGGTGAAGGCTTCAGGCATCCTTGGCGGGCCAAAGAATGCGTCGCCAACTGTAATTTCGCCCGAACAATACAAGAAAAGGTTCAGGAAAGCAATGTCAACTTATTTTCTAATGATCCCGGATCAGTGGTTTCCTTCTACCGTTCCAAGCAAATCTCAGTCAGATACAGGTCAAGAGAATGCCCAGCGTGGTACCTTAGCTAAGTGATTCTGTGAGTCTGTCATTGAACATTCAAATTTTAATTTGGGAGTCAGCTCTTCCATTCTATTTTTCCTAGTTCATAATATTCTTTCCATTTTTTTCAATTCTTTTTAAGGGCTGTTTTCCTTTAAGACCAAAAGAGATTCATAACTTTATTCGTTAGTAGTTGCGGAACAAGGCTCTCTAAAGCCATGGGAATTTCTGTCAAAGGTCCAACATTTCTTGATCTCAGCAGGAAATTTTTGTACAAAATATTCCTTGATTTAGCATTTTATCATGTAGTGTAATTTTGCAACTTTCTTTTCTCATGTACCACAATGAATTAGAAGAATTCCCAAGTCTTTCATATGGTCATTGTTTCTGTGTTCATTGATCATTCAGAATCGAATTGCTATTTAGTGTTCCTAGCATTCACCTCTGTCATTCTGATCTGCAACTGCCACAAACATATTAAACTATTGTACCTGATAATAGGTTATTGATCGAAAAATAACAACAAACCCAAAGGGGTTGTTGGCTTTGCTCATGATAATCCAGGAGAAAAAGTGATGAAAAGAGAGTTCTAGCTATCTATATACAATCTATTATACTTGAAGTGTCTTTCTTGTAGAAACAATTATTTCATGAAATCTATGGAATCTGGTAAGAGCCAAGTTTTTTTGTTAAATTCAATCCATTAGGAATCATCTTGCATAATGCTAACTCCTTTTATTCGAACTGCTGAATCCGCCACCAGTAACGATTTGAAGCCATCTATCTTGAAGAAGATCAAGGATCTCTGCATCTCTGGATTCAGAACATTGGCAAAAGCTTCAACTTGGAGTACAGTACACACACAATTCACAGTAATTTGAGTATGGCTTTATCATGCAACCTGAGACAAAGTTCTTACCTTCGATGATAAGTCGTTCCCGGACCCCGTTGAGGAAAACGAGGGCCTTCATCATACCCTTCACAAACTATTTCTCCATTTTCATCTCTATAGCAGATTACACCGAGGGACTGATCCTCGAAAACCTGTTTAAACACAAAGTCGAAATCAATCATCCTCGACAGGTTAAGCAATCTATATGAACAAGAAACATGGAAAGACTAACAGGAAAAGAAAAAAAGAGATTAACCTTGTTCTTGGAGAATGATCTGATCTGATGAGTGTAAGCTTTCTTGCTCGGAACTTGATCGTGTTTAAGCATAACAATCTTGTTGGCATGTTTGATAACCGGCTGAGATGTTGTAACCGGAAAATGAAAAGAAACAGAGCTCGTTACAGACATTGATCTCATGCTACATGGAAGGAGGGGAATCAAAGAAAGAGGAGACATCACTGTGTTCATGTCTGTAATAGACTGTTTCTTCACATTCAAAACATTGTAGTTTTGGGTGTTGGAGATTAAGCTTAGGATAATTAAACGATGTTGTTTTACTATTTTTATTATACTACGTCGTTTTTTTGTATTTTGGGTTTATATCCCAATTGACTATGTTTTTTGGGTATCGAGAAATTGAATGAAAATTGTCTTCTTCTTCCCTTAATTCTTGTTCTTAGTCTTCCTTTATTCTGTCTGCATCTCTACCTCTATTAATTCTTTAAATCTCTGTTTGGGTCGTTACAAAGGCATCAGAACCACGTTCTCAGCATGGATGTAACCAGGTTTGGCGATGACTTGAAGTTTTTGTTTGATAAGTATTTCGCAAATCGAACGCTACTAGTTACCATCCGTAATGTGAGTTTCCCTATCACTCAAGAAGTGTTGCATAAGGTTTTTTCACCTCACGGGTTAGTGCAGAAAATTGTTCCATTTCAAAATTCACTAGGCGTTCAATTCTTAATCCAATATCTAGGTTATGGGGCTGTCGCTGCTAGTCGTTCTCTTCAAAGCCGTAACATTTATGACGGCTGTTGTCAGCTTGACATTCAGTTTTGGGATGATCCAGGGGTAATTGATTTTGAGCATGAATCTCGGTTGAAAGACTCGAGTGAACGGGAAGTGTTTGATCAATGCGAGAAATCGGAGGAGGAGTCATTGACGATTGATTTTACAGAACCGAAGGCTGAAGTTCCGGTAACTGTAGTTTCAACAGTGGCGAAGTTCAATGACAGCCTGTTGGAACCGCCATTGGTTCAAAGCGTAGTATCGACAGACTCGACAAGAATAGAACAAGAACTATTGTTGATGGATTCTATCGAACTCAAGGTGTTCGATGATTTGTCCGTGATAACAGAAGCGAAGTTGGATAATTTTGATGACCCATTTAATGGATTGCTGAAAGTTCCACAAGACGGGGGGTCTGATATTTTGAATAGAAATTTTCTAGAACGGTCGATGATTCAAGGTATTTGGTTGAATCCAGTTATGAGGATAAAGGGAATCGGTCCTGGTGAAAGGCTCTTGCAAATCAAAAAAGCACTATCGACTTCTTCGAATCTTATTCATGGAGTAAGTAATTTTATATTTACCGATTGTTCATTTGATAGAAGTAACTGTTTGAATGTGTCTTCAAATATGTTTAATGGTGAATGGGTTAGTGAGTACGATTTTCTTAGAGTCCTGGAAAAAAATTTTGATCCTGGAGGAAGTGACACCCCTTTCACTGTTATGTATGATGTTAGAATAGAGACTTATAGACAATGGTGTCGGCATAAGCAACTTAATTCTAGTAAGGAAGATGTTGCTAGTAAGGAAGATACATCAGTAATTGGAAGGGTTCGGATAATGCAAAACAATGTTAAAGACAATAAGATGGAGCCTTGTGAGGAAATTATCTGGAATGATTACTTGATAAGTTTGGTGAATTTTTCGATGACCATAAGTATTTTGATAATCAAAGAATTTCTTGTTTGCGTATGGCTATATACACCTTACAACGATGATAGCTTTTTATCTCAAATTGTTGTTGATGATGGTTTATATGGACTTAGATTATTGTTAACGAAGAATGAGCTGATTGAAAAGATTTGGATTAGTCGTGAGTTATATGTTTGTGAAAGGTTTGGTGGAAAATACCTTAAATTTGATACAAATATTTTTTCTGCTGAAAAAGTGTTGGCCTTGACATTCTGCATTCCATTGTGGGACGACCCTTATGGATTTAGATTGTTACTAATGGATCTGAAGAAAGAGATGATCAATGGCACTAGAAACTATTTTAATTCAAAGAACGATTCTGGTGTTCAACAGAAAATATGGGATATGGATAAGGTTCTGGTTTTCAAGGAGTGTTACCATAGAATTTTTCCTGTAATTCTTGAGGACAAAAATTCATTCAAGTATGGGAGTTTTGCTGTCGATGATAAAAATATTGCTATAATTTTTGCATCGAATATGATATTGTATTGTGTTGAATACTCAAATGAAATTTATGAAGAGACGATTTGTTTGGTTGTCATTAGACCACTGCCCATGTACATGTATAGAAAGAGTAACAGGGAATTGGCAGATTTGTGGCTGCAATTGCTTTGGTTTGTTGATTGTTGGACAGAAGTTCAAATTAAAATGTTGACAGTTTGTGGAAACTTCAATTTAATGGGTATGATACATGCCTTGGTCATATGCAATCACAAAAGCGATGTTGATTGGTTGGTCGGATGGGTTTTAGCCCAACAATCACGTTGTCTTGACGGAACATTAGATGTTATAAAGAAATTATCAAAGTTTTTGCAGGACATAGTTTGATTGAGGTGGTGCGGCGAGCGTTTGTTTTTGGAACGAAGTTGGAATGTGGATGAAATCAACAGGGAGAGACATATTGTTACATCCAAATTAGTTCAATATTTTCAATTTGGATCATCTTTTCTGTTCTTTCATGGTAAACAAATTAGAGGTGTTTTTGATCCTGGAGGTATTAAACTTGCCAACATCAACATGGAACTATTATTGGTTCATACTTCATTTTCAATCAAGGTTAAGAGAGCATGGGGACATATTTGGTCTAATCATCGGAAAAAAAAAAATCATGGTCAAATCCTTGAGGACAAGGATTATTTAAAGCAGGGAGTATTGTAATAGACTGTTTCTTCACATTCAAAACGTTGTAGTTTTGGGTGTTGGAGATTAAGCTTAGGATAATTAAACGATGTCGTTTTACTATTTTTATTATACTACGTCGTTTCTTTGTATTTTGGGTTTATATCCCAATTGACTATGTTTTCTGGGTATCGAGAAATTGAATGAAAATTGTCTTCTTCTTTCCTTAATTCTTGTTCTTAATCTTCCTTTATTCTGTCTGCATCTCTACCTCTATTAATTCTTTAAATCTCTGTTTGGGTCGTTACAATGTCAACACCATGGAACATGACAAAGCATTGGTTATAAACTATTGCAGCGTTTACTTTTTCTTCTCGAAGCTTATCGTCTTTAAGATCCAACATCCAATATATATAATTGTGGGGAGGTCAGTCAATGTCTTGTCATGGCTTTGCAACCAGAAGGCTTATTAGGTAAGGTAGGTCCCTTGTTGCTGGTGGTGAAGCCTGAGTCAGCTTTTGTTGTTGATTCTGCGTCTTTTTTTCTATACAAT
The DNA here is from genome assembly GCA_035048815.1 of Abelmoschus esculentus. Classification (NCBI taxonomy): domain Eukaryota; kingdom Viridiplantae; phylum Streptophyta; class Magnoliopsida; order Malvales; family Malvaceae; genus Abelmoschus; species Abelmoschus esculentus. The sequence continues at coordinate 6,034,996 of JAUCBN010000007.1, read as the reverse complement.
TTGTTGGGCCATCTACTCATATTCATTCCCTTGTTGAATTTACAAGCGTCTTTACTTTTTTTTATGCCCATTGAACTCCAATGATAAGAGTTATCATCTTTCCCTATGTGTATAACAATTACATTATATATGATTCGAGTTTTACAAAGGTTTAATATAAAGAATCCTCTCGATCTAATTTTTATATTTATAATATCAGAATTTAAACTTACTTAAAAAATCTAAGCTTTATCCTAATAAAGGTAAACTTCTTTTGTTAATTAAGAGTTATGAACTGTAGGAAGTCATTGAATATTAATTAAACCATTGGTGGTTGTAATTTCTTATCAAATGCTGACAAAGTGGGGTCCTTGAACTGCATTAAACTTACATCTAAGATTAATCATGGTGATTAAATGATAAGATATTATAATAGTAGTGTGTTTATTTTATTCTCTTTTAAGGAATACTTGTGGTGTTAAATCCCCTTGGAAAGAGTCAAATAATTGATGATTTCAGGTTTTGGCACACTCTTTCCATTTATCTGTTTAACCAATCATTCATATGTTTCTCTTTCTAATATTTGATGGGGAAGGGAAACCTGAATAAAATACTACAACCTATTGCTTCATGCTGACAAAAGAGGGACTTTGGCACTAGAGAATTATTTCATGTTTTGAAGAAGAAGAAGAAGAGGGGAAAAAGATCATCTTAGCCATTTAGCCTCACCATCCACTGTGTTTCATGCACCAACCTATTAATCCAAGGTGCATTGTCTGTCAAGTATCAGACTGTATTCACCAAGCCTACTTCTGAGTTAATTCATTCTCAGTTAACTTCCAAGTTCTGTTTTGCAGATACTATACTGATCCCTCAGGCACATTCTGGCAATGCAATGCAATGCAAAAGCTATAGGCTCTGGCTCTGGCTCTGGCTCTGGCTCTGAAGGTGCAGATAGCTCTATGCAAGAACAGTTCAACAAGGTATCTCTACTTGTGTTATATATGTTGCTTTTATTTTCAGCAATGTCTAAATAATTGATTTTTTTCCCCTTCCCATGTAGGATCCAACTCTTCAAGAAGCTGAAACAATTGCTCTGTCCATTTTGAAGCAAGTAAGGGAAGAAAAAGGTAAACTTTTAGATCGAATCCTTACAATTACAAAAATACACGGTAACAACAATCAGGGACGGAGCCAGAATTTTGAGTTTATGGAGCAAAACATAAATGTTTAGAATTAGGGGGTTAAATTCATAAAAAAATAAATTTTAAAAGAATTTAAATAAGAAACAAAAGTGAAAAAAAATTCTTCGATGGTAGATTTTTCTTCTCCACATCACATGGGTGTAGTTCCGTCCTTAATAATAAAAAATTTAGATTAAATTTATTTTTAATGATGCAGAATAATTAAATTAAAATAATTATTTTTATAATAAATATTTATAATACTTTATTTAGATGAATCGATTAATAAATTAAATATAAATAATTATATAAAATTTAATACCTTTTTGCTAAGAAGATGTTATTGAAAAAAGCGAAAATAATTAGGCATTTATCTATATTACAAAAATAAACATTAATTGTTTCGACATATTAGAAAATGAAATGCTCCGGAAAAAGGGTTGATAATGTCTTTTTCACTAAAGAAAACAAAGCAAAATCCTCCGGTCAGTGAATCTTGAACCAGAGGAAAACTGGCCAAAAGGAAAGGTAGGGTGCAGGTGCAGCAGCGGTATGAGCAGTGCGCTACGGTACTAGCACAGAAAGCCTAACAAATCTCGAGCGTCAAAAGTAATCATCCCCTCTTTCGCTTTCGCTATCCGTCGGATATTCCCTTCCCTTTTCTTCTTTTTTTACTTGATTATTTCAGCTTCTGTTCTCGTTTCTTTCACAAAATAACCACCTCGATCACCAGGTAATTTCTCTCTTTTTATTAATACAATTTTCGCTTTCATTTTTTTCCTTTTATCTTCCGATTTTTGGATTTTTTTGAATTTGTTGTTCGATGAATTTCTTTAATAAACGTTCGATCTCCGTTTAATTTATCATCAAGGTTTATAATCCGATCAATTTCAGTTTAAACAGATTTTTAACGATTTATTTGTTAGTTTTTATTATAATGATTTTTGGCAATTCCTAGGTCGCGCTGTTGTTTAGGAATCGGTTGAAAATCGGGAACCTTTAGGTTATCTTTGTTTTATTATTTGGACAGCTGTTAATTGAAGTAGTATAAGAAATAGAAATGTATGTTGTCGCTTTTGTTGTGTTATTCTGACGATTCTTGTTTCCGTGCCCGTAAATTTATTTTTGGAGTTTTTAGGTCTTGATTAGTCGTTGATTTCATTGGAATAATCTTCTTTTAATCAGCTAATTTGATTTGCCTGCTTATATGGATCCTTAGATGATTTTAGGCAAATGCTTGTGGAATGTTTGGTATAGTTGTCTTCTGTTCAAGTGTTTTTCGTAGTTTACTCTTTTTTCCCCCTTTTTGTCAGTGATAATTCTAATTTAAAAGTTGAAGAAACGAAACAGGGGGTGGGGGTTTATTCTTTTTTGGTCGAGGCCACTTTTACAAATTGAGGAATGGCGGAGAAATCGTGTGTTAAGCGCCTTCAGAAAGAATATAGAGCACTTTGTAAGGTATCATTTTCTCCTTGTATTTCCATTGCTACTGATACATTTTATATGAGTTGGTGATGGATAGGCTTGGCTGTTCTAGAAATCTCATTGATATTATCTAGTAACCTTTCATCCGTGCAAATTTGGAGTGTTTATGTGTCTGTGGTTTAAAAATTCTTTTTTTGATTCAAGAAAAAAAATTATGTCTCTGATACATTTCATATGACACTCATTATTGCAGAACTGGCATCAAGAGTGGACTGATTGAGAATGATAGTCTATTTTGTGGCTTATTAATCAGAAATTCAGCATTCTGTTTAACTTCCATTGACAAATAAATTTGTATTTTTTACTCCATTCACTAATAAATTGAAAACTGTTAGAAAATTGATAATAGAATAAGAAATTGCTGGTAATGGTATTACTATTATTACATAATTATTTTTTCTGTGGATAATTTTAACAGTTATTTTGTGAACTTGTAGGAACCAGTTTCTCATGTTGTTGCTCGTCCATCCCCAAATGACATTCTTGAGTGGCGTAAGTTTGTTAAATTTATTTTTCATCTTCTTTCTTTAGACAAGGGCTCTGTAACAATCACAAGAAAACACATTCTATTAAAACAGTAAATTGTCTAAGTTATATTACTTGCAGTAGGTTTTACAGACATTGAGTTAACTTTTCTGCTTCGGTCATTCAGATTATGTGCTGGAAGGGAGTGAAGGAACACCTTTTTCAGGTTAGCTAGTTTACTCCTAGATAATTTGTTGTTGATATTCTCTGGAATATTGTATACTCTGGAAGGAGCTAACTGAAGTTGTAATCTGATGTTTTTTTTTTCAAATTTGGTTTGCTAAGGTGGGTATTACTATGGAAAGATCAAGTTCCCTCCAGAGTATCCCTACAAACCTCCTGGAATAACGTACGGTCTTTCTTATGGTTTTAACCTTTTTGAAACTTATGATAGAAAACACAAAGTTCTTTCTAACCTCAAGATGCTTTTTTTACCATGTAGGATGATCACCCCCAATGGACGATTCATGACACAGAAGAAAATATGCTTGTCCATGAGTGATTGTAATTTTCATTCAATGAATACTTAAAAGATTCCTTTTTTAACTGTATTTCTAGCAACTGTTTTTGTTTTAACCTTGGTCATGTTCTTTTTCAGTTCATCCTGAAAGCTGGAACCCTATGTGGTCTGTATCAAGGTACGAGGATTATGTTCAATTGCGAGTTCCTTTTTTTTTGTTGCACCATCTGTTCGAACGCCTATAACTGTCACATGTTGCTTTTTCCTAGTAAAACAGTTGCCAAAGATTGTATTTGCGTTGTTATCCATTGAGCTAAAACTCTTTTTGTTTAATAATGCAGCATACTTACCGGGCTTCTCTCTTTCATGGTAAGACTTGATATCTTTCTTGTGTTTCAATCATTTAGACTTCAGTTTTGTTAGGTTGTGAATACTTCTTGCATTGGAGATATCTCCTTATTCTGAGTTTACTTTTTGTGTGTGCATGTGCAGATGGATAACAGTCCTACCACTGGCAGTGTGAACACTACTGCTGCTGAGAAGCTACGCCTGGCAAAGACATCCCTTGCATTTAATTGTAAAAAGTAAGTCTATTCACCTGCACTGTTCCACCCTCCATCTCCAAATTAGTTTCATCCATTTTCTGCCACTATTTATGCTTTCTCTCATGTTAATTGGTGGTCTTTTTTGGAAGCTAAATTGTTATTAGCAAACAGATAAACTTTACATGGTTACACGTGAATCATGATGTTAATAGTTTTAAGTTTCTTTGAGTATTTTGCTTCTATCTAAATCTCTGCACATTTCCTGCTGTGGCCTCCTTTTTTTATTTTCAATTTATTGTTTAAACGACATGTGTGTAGTTACCTTCAGGAAAAATTTGTGTTGGTCTTGTTTTCTAAACTGTTTCTGGAGATTTCATTCCTTGGGGATAACATGTTAGGTCTTTGTTTGGCAGCCCCACCTTCAGAAAATTGTTTCCGGAGTATGTGGATAAGTACAACAAGCAGCAGCAGCAGCTTGTGTCTGATCGTTTATCATCAGAATCACCTCAAGGAGAAAATTCTAAAACCGAGACTGAAAAGGTTGTTAACTCTTCGGGGGAAGATGTTAAAAAAGTAGATACCCAAAGGGACATGCGAAGAAACCGGAAACAACCTTTCCCTACATGGATGATGTTGTTGCTAGTTTCCATCTTTGGTATCGTAATGGCATTGCCACTTCTTCAACTGTGATATCTGGGTCACAGCACAGCATGGAAAAACAATTGTAGTGGTGAGTGATCATAACAGTTTCTGTTTTAGGGAGTCCATTTTGAACACTCCAAAGGTTTGTCTCGTACTCTAGAAAGAAAGTATAGGGGGCGATTCCTTTGAAGGAGGGCCAGTTGGATATTGACTGATGTTTCTACTATGTTAAGTTCATGTTGGTAACCGATTAATGCCGAAACAATACATGCTTGTAACGCTGTTCGTATTTTAGTTGTTTTCTTATAGTTGTTCAGTCTTGATATGTATAATGCATTCCAAGGTTAATGTGGCGTGGTACCGGGAATTGAGATTCATGCACTGAACATACAAGATTTTGTATTAGCTGTGAAAATCGTGTCACTGTCTGGAGGTGGGGATGAGCCAACAAATGAACCAACTTTGTAAGCTAGTCCATTGGTAAAGAATCATAAGCCTTTTGTTAGTGCTGATTTGAGCTGCGTTATTGAAATTAAAATGTTAGGGCCAGTCCATAATACTCTTTATCCCAACTTTTTGAAGTCCTACATCCACCACTTGTTGCTGTAATATGAATGAGATTACCTTTTGTCCATGAAACTATCGGACCAAATTACTACAATCGTTAAATGTTGCATGTTAATCCTGTTCTAATCATAACGTGGCTCACAAAGTCAATGGAGACAGTCCAAAAATTCTGAGAATATTATAATATTATTTGTTGAACGAATTTTATGAATATATATGAGATATATTAAGTCTTACACTAAAGTGATTGTCTAAATCTTAACTGGTTGGACATTTCCCTCCAAAACATCCGCCGCAAATCATGCATGAATTCCTTGAAAAGGTAGAATCCTTGTTGTTCCTCTTTCTTTCATGTATCATGATGAGACTGTGTTTGTAGCCGTGCTCACAAGTAAATGGGTTACAACTAAGCTACACTTTGCCTGCTGCTGATTTTGGGTTCTCCTCCTTGTTGCCTGCTTCTTTACGTTACAGGATTCTTAAATTCGTGGTAATGTGGCTGTCAACTTTCCTACATTTGCGGGAGAAATAAATACCAGTCTTAAGCAGTATGATTTTATTCCTTCCCAGTTTATCTGTGGGCTGGCTTCGTAGGTTTAAAACTTGGTTTGCTACCTGCTGACTGCTGTCACTTTTGGTATTCCTTTACTCTTTATACATGCAATTCCACCCCACTCCTAGACTTTGGTTTAATCATCAATTTGATTCCCACGCTTCATTAAAATTGACAAATTAATCCGATCGAGTTACAATATTAAATCTTGATGTTAAAACTATAGGTCTGAAAATCAACAGTATGACCATTTATATAATAGTAATTAACAAAAATGGAGTATTGTAAGTTCACATGATTACTCACAACTGAATTAATTTATCAGTTTTCAAAATCATGAGGACCAGATTCTGATAAAGTTAAAATAAAAAGGTTAACTTGTTAATTTTTTAAAGTAGAATGATGAAATTCATAACTAGACTAGTACTACTTTAGTTCACCTAGCAAAACCTATGTAAAGGCTTCTGCCATTTCAACTAAACTCCCATAAATCTCTCCAGTTTAAGGCTTCTGCAGTCATTTCCTCATCTGAAGGCCAAGGGCATGCTACTACAACACAACTCTTTTGTAAACGAATCAAAGCACTTTTCTTTTCTTTTACTGCTGTTAATAGTTCTTTTCAGTAGTTCTGCTAATCTGATCCTGGGTTTCATAGCTTGTAGGAAACCGTGAGCAAATCTCAGGTACATATGGAACACCAGGCAAGTGATGATTATGGTAGCCATGAATTTGATCCTCGGTTGAACTTCTCACAGGTAAAATAAAACAATTAAATAGATGCTTTCACGTTTGCATGTGTCTTATTTTGGTTGTATGTCAATTCATCTGGTTTCCATTTGACCAGTTTCTAGAAGAAGCAAGACAACATGCAGGAGGAAACACACACGTAAACTTGCAGCGCTCATCTTCTTCATGTTCCCAGCAAGTCGGAGAGATTAAAATGGGAGGAGGACACAAAAAGAACAAGAAATTATGGAAAATCTCTTTCTCTTTCTTATCATGGTGGAAATTTGACAGAAAGAACAAATCTAGTTCGGATGCGGTCCAAGTTTCCAAGCTAACTAAGGGTAATGGTTATGCTTCCGGTCCGTTAAGCGGAGCTGCCAGGGGAATCGATACGTTGCGCCGGCGTGCACCATCGGGGCCGATCTCTATCCTTTTCAACCCTTCAAAGAAAGTGGAAAATGAGGTACCTTATATGTGTCTTGGCCAGCCTAACGATCCTTATCAGATCAACGCATATGGACCTGTGTATTTGGTGACGTAGTCAGATCATATATTGGGGGCTTCTGGCATTAGTTTAGCCTGAAAAAATGGAGAGGTTTGTGACATAATCTACGAAGTATTAGATTTTAATGAGTTGATTATTCAATGTTAACCAAGTCCCGATTCTTTGCCATCAGGCATCAACGGTGTTTTCATGCTAACTGAGTCAAGTCGAGACAAACAACAGATCTTTCTAATAAATATGAGTTAAATAATTTTTGTTAAACTTATCGAATATCTAATCTAACACTATTCAACTTATGATTGACTCATTCCATAAGTATAAACGATCAGATCGACAAAAACTACATGTATAGATTCAGTAACCAACATATGAAGTATGACTATCCAATAATTATAACTCACCTTTCTTAAGAGTATTTTTAAAAATTTTATAATAGATTTTAAGATTAACATCATTTAATAAATAAATGTAATTTATCAAAATTTTATATTTTTTAAAAGACCCTGTACAATCATTTTAATTACCCGTCCATAACTCCACTGAAAATTAATAAAGCTGTTAAAGAGGTAATTTAACATAATGGGCAACAGATATACCTAATCAAGGATAACATATATTAGAAAAATCACTTAATAAAACTGCTGTTAGCCTAATTTCCCGTAGGGAAAAATTATTAGCTGAACCTTATTCACCACGTTATTTATGGTTTTAATTAATCAGGACCGTTGATTTTAATTTTTTCTAAGTGAATTATCACCTCTTTCCTATATGGACTTAGTGGGTGGGTAGTTATTTAAAGATCAACGGTCTTGATTGTTTGGACCATGAATGACGTAGTGAACAGGGTTTACCTAATAATCTCTCCACGTAGGCATTTTCTATCTACTCAACGACACCTAAATCCACGTTTCCCATTTAATTATTGGGTATTAAGAATAATAAAATTTGTTTGGATGATAAAGATGGAATATCGACTTCAGACATGATGTGCAACTTTATATTCAGTTCAAATGTATATTCTTCAGTTATTCAAATTTATCAGTATTAATCCATTTCATCAATGTTTTACAGAACAATTTTAAGACAATCTGCAAGGCTTAATTTCACCAATAATATTGATTTTTTTCATTGAATTATGTAAGTAATTTTTTTTTATGAATTTATTATTTATACTTTTTACCATAGCAGTTTCGGACAGTGTTGTTATCACTATTGCAGTAACAACATAAACTTCCATTTCTATGTACATGCTCTGCTCCAACTTCAGGATTTCATACAAGTTAAAAGACAAAGAAGAAACCCTCTTTAACCCCACTGCCAAGTATTCAAATCAACAAAAAAACAAATGATGAATGAAAGAATATAGAACAGTTGGGGAGTTTGCCCTCTCCTCTTTAAGAACCTCTGCGTATAGAAGAATGAATCCCCATTTTCTGGTTAGATATATCCCAAACTCTCACAAACTGCAGAGGAAAGCTCCAACGAAAGTGGGTTTTCAATCCAATTTGTAAGTCTTTTAGCATAAGAAAGAAAGGAAGGGACGAGGAAGTTTTCGTGAGGGGATACGTTGATCCTGCAAAGTGGGCAATTAGGACGAACTTTGAGCCAGGAATCGATGCATTGAGCATGAAAACTATGGCCACATATCGGTAAAGACCGGAGCTTTTCCCCCTCGGAGACCTTGCTGAGGCACACCACGCAGTGAACGCTGCTGTGTTCGGTATCCCAGAACCGATGCTTCAACCATTCGTTATGAACAAGTCGGCAGCAACCGATAACGATGGCCATGAGGGAAGCCATGAAAAACCAGACTTTTGGGAGCATTTTTGGGAAATATGGTATGGGAATGATTAGTGGGGAAATGAATTTATTTGGTCTGTTTCGAGTCAAATTCCACGGTTCTAGTAAATGGTGGCTGCTGCTGCGGCTGCTGCTGCCGTGGCAAGGGGCCGACAAGTTGAGCAAAGTGTCTGGAAAGGGAAGGTGAATTGGAAAACTGGGAACATAATCTTATACACGGCTTGAAGATTTATGGTTTGAAATTCTTGTTTTGACTGGTTTAAACTGTCTTCTGTCAGAAATTTATTCTACGAAAGGGTCTAATTTCTATCACCAAATTATAATAAATGCTACTCTCAAAACTTTATGCAGGAAACGTGTAGAATTGGTAGTTAGCAGGCCATTACTTGCTGAAACATGAAGGAATCAAATTATTATATAAATTATTTGAGGGGAAAATTATAAAATTTTCGATTATCTTCTAATTTATATTTTGATTATTGACGTTTAGATTAAAAGATTAATTATAAAAATTTTAAATTACAGAAGAGTTACATGATAAAATTAAAAAAAATTATTGATTTAAAATAACTATGATAATAAAATTACTCTTTAATCCTTTTTTTTAAAGGATCACAAAAATTATAAAGCTTGAAAGTTACCTTATCTGTAATGGTTTTCGGGAAAGTGTTTTTTACATGCATGGATGGAAATAAGATAGAACCTTGGGATGCATATAAATAATAATAAAAGGAGGGTGTAATTATAAATTAGTATATTTAATTTTTATTTCTTTTAGTTTTTTTATAATGTATATATCGTATATATGGTGTTTGAATTCGGACCTGATAAATTATATATTTTTTATTAATAGATTATTTCAAGGGTTTAGGGTGTCAATATTTAATTGTTGAACTATTAATTTAATATTTAAAAATTATACATTTAAATATCTAAATTCCAATGCTCAAATAAAAATTGAATCTTCAATCTCGATCTTTAATTTTAGTTGTTAACAAGGATAAACTTAAAGTGTTAAAGGTACAATCACCTTCTAAAAATTTTAAATTATATATTATATATTTTTTATTAATAATTTAATTTTATACTTTTAATTTTCTATAATTTTATATTTTTTTATATTTTTAATATATTTTTTAATAATTTATATTATTTATGTGAAACTTTGAGTCCGTTCTTATTAATAATATTGTTTGAATTTCCTGTTATTATTTTAATCTTCATATTATGTGTTGTATTGAAAAGCTATTTCCTTATATTTTAATAAAATCCATCATTTTATTATTAGAAAAATGTAAACAGATTTTCTTTACTCTCAAGGAAATCCAGAGCCCAAGTGGGAGGCCAAGACACGGGTACTGAGTCCTTTTCTTACACCGCCTTCTCAATTCAGTTCCGTCATCACCCTCAACGAATTCAACCACAGGTTGTGATTTGTCACATCAAACCCTAAAATAATCAACAGATCCACACCAAAGAGAAACGGATCTTCAAAACTCAACAGTTTATCATCACTGACTCAGCCACTTCATCCACTCGCTGACTCACTGGTCACTGGTCTCTAAGCAAAACAATGGAACGGGATTCATCCGACGAAGACGACGATCGACAAACCCTGATACACCAGAACGACACAAAGAACATCCCCCACCAAATTCCAACTAGCCCACGCGCGTCCACAATTCCGAGATCCAGTTTCCGCGTCGAAGAGCTCGAATCACAAATCCGTCGGCGTTTCAGCATCTCCTTCAACAAGCGTTACCTCTTCGCGATTATTCTCCCTCTCCTCATTATTCCTATCTTCTTCTCTGCTGACATTCGCTCCCTATTCTCTTCCAACATCTCCTCCCTTCAATTCAATACGGTGTCGGATCGAGTCAAGGAATCCCAGCTCCAAGCTCTTTACTTGTTGAACCAACAGCAAAGTTCGCTTCGTTCTCTTTGGAATCACACTTTCGTCAACTCTAATAACAATATCACAGACGTCCAATTTGATGACATAAAAGCGGCATTGCTCAATCAGATCACGTTAAACAAACACATCCAGCAACTCCTCTTATCCCCTCACAAAGCCGGAGCCGCCGTTGAAAACGGCACCGTTTTGGACCCCAATTATTCCGGTTACAGTTTCGATCGTTGCAGAAAAGTCGACCAGAAATTCTCTGAAAGAAGAACAATCGAATGGAAACCCAAGCCTAATAAATTCTTGTTCGCCATTTGCTTGTCGGGTCAAATGAGTAACCATCTCATTTGTTTGGAGAAACACATGTTCTTCGCGGCCGCTCTGGGTCGGACATTGGTGATTCCCAGTTCAAAATTCGATTACCAGTACGATCGGGTGCTGGATATCGACCACATTAACGATTGTGTTGGGAAAAAAGCTGTCATATCATTCGAAGACTTCATGGAAATCAAGAAGAATCACGCTCACATTGATAAATTCATTTGCTATTTTTCGAGTCCGCTGCCGTGTTATGTGGACGAAGACCATTTGAAGAAGTTGAGATCGTTAGGAATTTCGATGGGGAAATTGGAGAATGCTTGGAAGAATGAGGATACTAAGAAGGCGAGTCCAAAAACGATTAAGGATGTGGAAGAGAAGTTTGCTTCGGAGGAGGATGTTATTGCAATTGGGGATGTCTTTTTTGCGGACGTGGAGACAGATTGGGTGACGCAACCAGGTGGTCCTATTGCGCATAAGTGTAAGACTTTGATAGAGCCGAGTAAGCTTATCTTGTTGACTGCTCAACGGTTTATTCAGACGTTCTTGGGAAGTGATTTTATAGCTCTTCATTTTCGGCGACATGGATTTTTGAAGTTCTGGTATGGTTTCAATTTTGTTGTGATTGCATGCTTTAAACATTCGAAGTTGTGTAGGAAAGTTAGAATCTTTTTACTTTTAAGCCATACTGTTATGCTAGAGGACAAAAGTCAAAGGTTAAAATGATGGCATAGACTTTAGTTTGCTTTGATTTAGTGTTGTTTGGTTTTGTCAAGTATATCTGTTTAATTTAGTATATGGCATAGTTCTGAGAACAGAATCGAAAGGCTTTGATTTCAAAATGTTCGAAATTTACTAGCATGAAAGAGTGTGTCTATAGATTGAGAATTTCAATATTTCATGTGTTTGAATCTTATGTTTTTCAGATGATGTGAATACTGGAATTGCATATAGATTCCCAGCCTACCAGAAAGGGCTTGTCTTAACAAGTTGGTTCTGGCCATTGCCATTAATTGTTGATTTAGTGTCATCTTGGGCCAGTCTGTATAGCCTGTTGCTTTTAGAGTGGGGTTTGGGTAAAATGCCACTAACATTACTTGTTTATCCCTCAGCAATGTAAAAATCCGAGTTGCTTTTACCCTATTTCTCAAGCTGCGGATTGCATCACTAGAATGGTTGAAAGGGCCAATACCCCAATTATATACCTTTCAACAGATGCAGCAGAAAGTGAAACTGGTTTGCTACAGTCGATGGTTGTGCTGAATGGGAAAACTATACCGCTGGTTAAACGGCCTCCTCGTAGTTCAGCTGAAAAATGGGACGCCTTGTTATACAGACATGGTATTGAGGATGACCCTCAGGTGAGATTTCTATCCACTTTTGTGTTAGGAGGAAGAATAATATGAGTTGGTTTTGTTTTGAATAATCCTGTATTCTATTCAAAGGTTAGAATTGTCTACATGACCAGGTCTAGTCGTTTCACTATTCAAGCCTTCTATCCATATAAGTTTAGGATTTTCTAGATTTCAAGTCCAACCTGTTGAAAAATAAAGGTTGACTTATACGTTTGGCTTGTCAAGTAATGAGGCTTGTGTCTAAAAGACCTTAGTGCTAGGTCTACTGTATTTTAGTTGTTATGGATGATTGGGTTCTTTGAGTTCCTTGTGTCCATGCGCTAGACAACAGAAGTACCTTGGACCCTTTCAGGTGAGGCACTGAGGCTTTGATTTGGCGCATGGTTGATCCCTTTTGGTATTCCTTTTTGCATGGAAAAAGCTCGTTAAATTGAAGTTGAGTTTTAAGTTCTTTGATTTTTAACTTTTTTCATTATGTGTACCTCTACTATTCATGCATGTCAGCCAACAAAATGGGAAATTTCATGTTTGTACTTTGTAGGTAAAACTTGGCTACTCTTTTAAGTTTATTATCATAATTATGTATCTTAAGCCTTTCATACATGCATACATTCATTTATATATGTGTGTGTGTGTATACACCCAGATACATATATCTTGTGTCTTTCAATCAAGCAAACACTTCATTTTGCCTTGCGTCTAAAGCAATACAAGTGTTCTAGCGCCCAATAGTCTGCCTTTTTGTTCTTGACAACACTGGACTTGAATTAACTTGTTGAGTTTTAATTATTGCAAAGCCCCCTGCCGTATCCATATCATTAGTTCATTACTCTTTTGGTATGGTCGATCTGAATTTTCTCTAAACTGATATCTTAAAGGTGGAGGCTATGCTGGACAAGACCATCTGTGCTATGGCGAGAGTGTTCATTGGAGCCCCTGGTTCAACCTTCACGGAGGACATTTTAAGACTCCGAAAGGGCTGGGGAACAGCATCTTTATGTGACGAGTACTTGTGCCAAGGTGAAGTGCCAAACTTTATAGCAGGTGTGGAGTGAAGAATATGCAGAGAAATGGGAAGCTGTAAAGTTGTCATATCTTGAAACCTCTTGGAAGATGCTCCATTGCAGAGAATGGTATCGTAGTGTAGAGTAATATACGAGCATTGTCATTTCATTGATTACTTGCTAGTTTTACAACATTCTTACACTGTAATGGAGTGTGTATGGTGCGATCCACTCTGGGGATGAAAACCCTAAACCTTTATTCATTTATTGTGTTTGTAAATCTATTGACCATATCCATCAGTGGTTATTCTTTATAAGGAGGAGATCATTAACCAATCGTTAATTTAAACAGCACAACTGTTTTAACATGTTCACAAATCACAACGGTGAAACAATTTCAACTAATGGGGTTGGACTACATTGCAACATATTACAAAGTGCTGGGATGGTTTGAAGCTGAAGCTTACGTTAGGGGAGGTATATTTCATTAGCGACAACAATACTACTACCATAAAACAATAGCATCGATCTCAAGTCCCCATCACTAAAGCAGTCAAATGCAAGTGCCTACTGCATATCCATTCAAGACATGTAGTCATGTGTATCATCAGCGACTGCGGTATTGGTTCTCTGAGATGCACCTTGATCTGTTCCTGTTGTTCTCTTACTCATGTTAGTTCGTTGTACTAGTCGAACCAATGCTTCAACCACTTCTGACATAGGAGGTCGAAACTCAGGCTCCGGCTGTCCAAGATAAACAATTAAAAAGATCAGTTAAATGCTACAGCAATGATGCGTTATGAGTTATTTTCTCTTTCCATATGGTTCGGTATCCGGATTTGTTGCTTATCGGATTCTTTGACAAGAAAAACAAGTTGTCTTCGTACGAAGACATTACCTGGACACAAAGAGCAATCACATCTGCAAACCGAGAGAGTGATTTAACCGGGTAAAGCCCGTCAAGTGCAGGGTCAACCATCTTAGACAGAGCATCAATATCATGTAGCTGAGGTGTTGCCCATCGAACCAAAGATTGCTCTAATCTTGTCCTTGTGCTGTTAAAACACTTGCATACTAGTTAGAAATGCGGTGAACTAAATGGGATGCTAGTAAATGGAAAGATGGAGTACCAATGCGTCATAGATGATTCCTTACCTATCAAATGGCTTTCGTCCGGTGAGAAGTTCCAACATAACCACTCCGAAACTGTAAACATCACTCTTAAGAGAGTACTGATCAGACATCGTAACTTCGGGTGCTCCGTATCCAGACATGGTAAGATCATCGCGATTTAATATCTGCATACCAGATGAGACACTTTCAGTATCAATTGACCAATGTTAAAGTCAGCCTCATCCTTTGATAAATGACAATTAAGATATGCAATGCAAGAAACCAGAATAAGGAATTCCATTGATTAAAAAGAGACGATGAATCAAAATATAAATGTTGTACAAGCAGAAATAGTGGGAAACTCAATTAACTGAAAACAAATAAAAATATTAGTTGAATCAGTAACAGAAAATTTACCTGATCTGCATTTGGAATAAAGGTTGCCAAGCCAGAGTCTGAGAGGTGAGGATTGAGCTCGGCATCAAGTAAGATGTTTGCCGACTTGATATTTTTATGAACAACAGACGGCGAGCAACCTTCATGCAAGTACCTGAAAAGGAAAACTTTTTATAGAGTTGGCAAAACTTGTACAAGATACACACTATACAGAAAATTGGCAAACTGTTTCACACAGATACTGCAAATGCCAAAATATAACAGCTCTTTCCGTTTGCAGCGATGATATAAAAATGAGATGAAATAATAAGTATTGTTTCACATTATCAAATTATCCACTTACTCTAATGCACGTGCAGTCCCCAGAGCAATTTTGACTCGGGAGTTCCAGATCAAAGGCTTGCTGTACTCATCTGATATATGCAGAAAGTCATGAAGTGAACCATTTTTGTGGAACTCGTAGACAAGTAGGTGCTGTCCATGTTCTGAACAGTAGCCAACCAGCTCTGTGATATTTGTGTGATGCAACTCGGAGATGTTCGAAACCATCTCTAAAAATTCGTCACACATTTCAGTGGGAAGAGTTGATGAATCTATTTTCTTCACAGCAAGAACCTATGGCAGTATGAACACAAGGTGACAGTCAGGTGAGAAAAGAGTAGAAAATTCTTAAAAATACTTGAGGCGTGTAAGTGAATAAAATGGCAAACATTTGTGGAGATTCAATGGCATTGGATCAGTAGCATTAATGGCGATAACTGAAAATCTCATGTACCACACTTAAAAGGTTGTAGCTAGAAAAACAGAGGCACATACAAGATTAAATATGCTGATGAGTATTTCTCAAGATAGAGCATGTAGTAAAACAGAAGTTGCTCTATAACATTAATGCACAGATCTTGCTATATTTATTTTGACATGGCTATAGATTTTGCAGGAGAAAGACTCGCACCTTGCCATCATCAAAGTGAGCTCGATAAACACGTCCAAAAGATCCTTCACCAAGAAGATTTTCAACGCTGAAACTGCCTGTAGCCATCTGGAGGTCAGCTATTGAATATGATGTAACATTGTTAGGAGCTGGGACAGCTTTCTTAACAACAATGGGCTTTACAGAGAAGTCTTCTTCATCAAATGATTTGTGACGGTCAACAGGTGGGGGTCGAAGGTTTATGTTAGGAGCTGTATCAAAGGTCTTGGTGTCAACTGAAGAGGAAGACTGTATGGGTTTCATTTCTGCCATACAATTCTAAGAGTGAGAAAAAACAAATAGTTTTATCAAGAGAACAAAACAAGGGTTCACAGCGAAAAAGTTTTTAGATTATAAAACGGTTATCAACTTAGATATGAAAAAAGGAAATGAAATGCCTAAAAATCACAATGTATGATGAAATGCTTATCAAATCATGGAATCAAAAGGAATCTTCACTGAAGCATGTTTTCTTCTAACCTACTGAATTGTTTACATTATAAGTTCTTTGCATTTCTTCTATCTTGAGTATATACACTCGGTAAATTTCACGCTTCATGCAGAGTCTAACCTTACAACAAGGAAATAAGTTCTAAATGAAATTCCTAAATATTCTTAAGATATTTAATAACTACAAGCATAAGTTTATAGCTCTTGAAGCTGCAATGAAAGACACATGATCCCTTCATTAATAAATCCAATGCGCAACATTACATGCAACTATCAAACAGTAAAGATAGATTTATGGTCACATTCAACTGGCCACCATGCCGTGTAGCAGATTTTCTACAAGGTGTTACCTTGCACTTCATTGGAAGTAAGAGGAGCAAGGAATTGATTATCATGCTTTTCAATATCTGAGGATGGCTTCCTGGATCTTCTCTTCACCAGAAAGAATGCTACAATTGCTCCAACAATAAGGATAGATATTACTATTCCCGCTATTCCCCCACCTCCAATCCCTGATTTGCTACCCCCACCACTAGAACCATTGTCAGATGGGGAACTATTGCCACCAGATTCATGATTTCTATCATTTATAGTGGCAGGAGGGGTACCAGGTGGAGGTGGAGGCGCAAACCCCAAGCTCCATGAATTACCATCCTTCCTGTAATGAAGATTATTCCGATTGAAATTAAAAGGAACTTTAATACCAAACAGAAGTCACCGCACTTGATAATGAGGTCAAATGCTTACTGCAAGTTGATGCTTTTCAATTGATCAGGTATCCAACCGGTAAAACGGTTATTGGAGACATACCTGTGAGACAGAGAAACGACTATCACGAAGGTCAGTGTTACAGGGTAATTTACAATATAAGGAAACAAAAGACTGAAATGTGGGTCACCCACAGAGTCTGAAGGGGAAGATTGGCAAGGACATCAATAGTGCCTGTAAACTGGTTGTTCTGCAAGTACCTGCAAAAGGGAAAACAATACATTTTAGGGGAATTCCATCACATACATTTGCTCCACAAAAGATATTTCCTCTAATACTTACATAGAGTTCATACTAGTAAGATTCTTAAAACTCTCAGGGAGATCACCGGTCAGAGAATTGAAAGAGAGATCCCTGAAGCAAGGAATAATGATAACTGGTAACTTAGTCGTTCAGTTAAATCAGCTAAGACAGACATCTATGGAGAACAATATCAGATGAATATTATAGGAAGAACATCTTACAGTGTGGAGAGGGAAGAAAGTGGTCCAAACATGTCATCCAATTGGTTCTGCAACTGGTTATGTGCAAGATTTCTGCATTTCCAGTAATGGCAATGAAAAGGAGCGCAACAGTTTAAATGTCTACAGACTTCGTGTCAAAAAACGAATATTTGGAACATTACTTACAGGTATTGAAGAGAATGCATCTGATTGATGGAATAAGGGATACCTCCAGTAAATTGATTAAATGCTAGATTTCTGCAGACAAAGGGACATATGTTACATAAACTCCTTAAAAAAGAAAAGAACCGGTAGAAATAGGAAAGGAAACAAATGCAGGTTTGAAACATACAATCGCTGCAAGTTCTGAGGAATGTTATATGGTATATTGCCTGCAATATTGTTATTGCTCAAATCCCTGCAGATTTGTTCAAATATGAGTATAAAGATAACCACGTAATACAAGAAAATAAAATCAATCCACCATTAAAGATTAGATTTCCTACAGTTCCTTCAATGATGTCAAACTCTGAAGGCTGTAACCCATTGACCCGGAAAGTGCAAGATTTGATAGTTTACTGAAAAATAAAAAGGCAAATAAAAGAACATATTATAGTGAGCCTCAGCTGATTTAGGACATGATCTCTTGAAGGAATATCAGAAAGAAATTACATTTCAGAGACACGTTGGTCCGAGCAAGTAACACCTTTCCAGGACTGCCCACAAGGATCGCCATTGTTAGCAGTCCACCCAGTTAGCTGTGGTGGTGAATTTAAACTGACGAACATAAGCCCTAAGGCAGAAGCTGCACATCCGACATCCCACAAGCAGGATGAGTAAACCAAGAAGAGAAGTTCTAATAACAAGTCTTAGATTCTTCCACTTTCCTATTCTAAAACATTTGTCGAAGCCAATTCATTGAAATAACTCATAGTACTAGTGTAGTAGTGTGCTTCCATGCGCACAATGTATGTTTAACAAATTTGTCTTCCTGGTATATAGTTGTTTACGTATCCTTCAAGTGATTAGTGACATAGCTATTAATGAGTAAAATGATTGGTCTGAAATTTAGCCAAAACTACAGAAACCCCAACAAAACATGGAAATCGGAAAACAAAATCTGGGTTTCAAGGATCAATATTTAAGCAAAAAAAATGATATTTCTTTTCAGAACAGAGAAAAAAATCTTAAAACATTGCAGCCAGAAATCTGCAGTTGGCTCATTGGTAGAGACACATATCGACCCTTTTCAAGAGACACATATCGGAAAACGCATATCCTAGAAATCTATGAATTAAAGTGACAATTGAAATACCAAAACTTCCCAACCTTACCTCCATTCTCCATAATCTACAAGAATCCATCTTTGAAAAGCAAGGTGAAAACTTTATAAACGATAAACAACACTGACAGTTTCCTTTTAAGAAAAATACAATGCAATCAAGGAAGTTCATTTCAAACCACAAGCAGCTCAAAGAAGATAACAATAAGAAACCCAATCGAAAAGCAACACCAAAGATCACAAATAAGATGACCCCCCCCCCCCAAAAAAAAAAAAAAAAAAAAAAAAAAAAAACACTAACCATCTCCTTGATCTGTTACGGCATTTGAACAGCGGAGCTTGAACCCCAAAATGCAGAGTGTAAACAGCACCAAAATCAAATCTTTTCCCCAATCCTTTACCATCTCTCTCCAAACTGGTCACTTCCCAGTTGCCAAAACCAGAAAGGATTTTGGGTTTATACTTGATTCTTTAAAAATAATACATAAATTTTAAATTCTACAAAACGTATGCTTTTAAGCCACTATAGTCTATAGCCAAGTAAAAGCTGGCAGACACGACTTAGCAGAAGAATCCAAAACCATGGAAATTTTAGTAATATTCTTACAATCCCCTTCTCTGTCTAGCTTTTTTTTACACTTTTAACATAGAAAATATTAATAATGGCACAAAATAGCAATAAAATTTATATAATATATATACACAATGCATGTTCTTAATTAAAAATAATACGTAAGATACTTTTTAAAACTATTAATTAAATAATTATAATAATTTTCTATACTTATCCATTAAGTAAACCCTTTCACGTACATCCTAAAATCCCATATTTGTAATTTGTGTCCTTTTTAATGCGATTGGTTTTTTTGGGGGGGAAATGGGAAAAGTATAGAGTTGGATACGCTTTGGATAGGCGTATCTAACTTTGCTAATTCCTACTTTTTTCCCCTTTAAAACTATTGTAAAACAACTTAATTTAATAATTCATTTTACTAAATTAATTAATAATTGTTTTATTTAGTATGTAGTATTTGTAAACGTTGATTTTTATTTGATTTTACGAATTTTATTTTTACGCGTAAGTCTCGACTATATTTATTAAAAAAATAAAATATATTCAACTCGTCTTGTTGTCAGTTTTATTTTTATTTATTATCTATTTTATTCATCTTATTTTAGAAATTGACATTTGATGTGAATTTATGTTTATTTAATTTTTCTGTATATTTAAAAATAGTAACTTTTAAATTTTTATAATGCATAAATTAGATCAAAAATCTACTGTGCCCAAAAATTCAAAAACAATATAAATTTACACGAGATCGAGCTCTGCCAAATAATTAGAATTTAATAAATATTAATAAAGTATTCTATATCTTAGTATAAAAATGATTATAAAAAATGGTATGACAAATATTAGAGTTTATACTTGTAAACCCTTAAAGCTGTGGGGTCGGGTTAGTATATTTTTAGAGAGGGAGATGAGATTTAGATTTTATAGAATTTGATTTGGTTTAGTTTTATTAGATTATTTTTTAATAAAAATAAAATTTGGGTTTGGATAATTTTTAATTCGCATTTATTAATGTTATTCTTCGATACAAATAACTAATACAATAAAATCTCGTTATATTTTTTTTACTGTATTAGTAATTTTAAACTAAAATATGACATCTATAACATGAGAACAATGTTAAATTTATACATAAACTTAAATAATTTGATTAAATAATAAAATAAAATCATTAACTCGATTAACTCAAATCTCAAACAATTTTAAAAAATTATTTAATGTAGTTAAAATAGTTGAATTTTAAATTTTTCGATAAAATAATTTAAACTTAATTTGATCGTATACTCAATGTCAAGCCATTGAGCTTTCTCTCTCTCATTCTCAGCCATGGCAGAGTTGCAATCCCGGCAATACAAGAGTGGAGGCAAGGCCTCTGCGAAACAAGAGGGGTACGGTTTCTCCGCCAGGTGTGCTTCCTTGGTTAAGCAGCAACGTGCTCGACTCAACATCCTGTGCCGCTGTGCCACTATATGCTTCTTTGCTGGTACATTCACGGTGATGAGTAGCCAGCAACACCAACAACAACGCTCTTGCTTGCAATTCGTTTCACATTCTGCAACCTGCAATTATCACTATTTATAGCGGTGTATGATTTATTCAAGTGATCAAGTTTAAGATATCCTCTAACGTTAGCAACCATGCCAAGCACAATGAATCTGTACTTTTCAAGGTGGAACTGAAATGTCGAGAATTTAATTAAGCTTCAAAGCTAAGACTATTGCAAGATCGAAACCTTCAGAACTAGAATTAGGTGGGGTGCGCCAGGCCCAAGCAATAGTGCAACGCTTAGGCGACGCTCAAGAGACCCAGTAGCAAGCTACTGTTATGGACCCTTCCCCTCAAAAAATAAATTTAATATCGTGTGGGCCAATGACCCACATATCAGATATTAAACTGATAAGAACAGATACTACACTTGATCTTAGCCAAAAGGCCGAGAAAGGTATGCTTTGCTCGGTCTAAGCCCTCCTGTTTTATAAGCCCCTTCTCGCTTCGTTTATTCATCTCTTTATGATGTGGGACTTTATACAATGAATTCAGCAACTTCTTTCTAAGCTGCTTGTTGAAACTAATGGCCAACACCTTTTCTTGTGTATTTATCTGGGATGAATCTCTAGGCCCAAAAACAAATTGAAAACCCGAGTGAAGAGAAGTCAAAAAGTTGAGATTGGTTTTTTAATTGAAGAATACAAAAGTGTTAAAGGTTTACCCCTCAATGAAGTAGTCAGTGATCAGTATAGGAACTTCAGTGCTAAGTTACTTGAAAAGCCTTGTTTCTCTATCTTGTTAAAAGGATCACTGAACTCTAATTGCCTAATACGCAAAAAAAAAAAGACTCTTCGGTATCCATCATGGCTCAAACCACACCAACTTCTGATCTTGATTTTGTTGATGAGTTTTACTTCTCAGCACTCTTTGATCATGATGAGAATGGAATCTTCCCTCCATCCGACGACAAATATGCCGAAGAGTTGCAGTTTCAAGAGGCTCTCATGTCATCTGCAGTCTACTATGCACAAATTTCCACTATCATTTCCATCTCATTCAACACTCATGTGTCATCCTCAATACTAATCCAAGCTATGCCTCACGACATCGAAACAAAGGAAGCTGCTGGTGAATCCTCCTCGTTAAGTTTCTGTGAGATTTGTGTTGAAAGGAAAGAAAATGAAGCGATGTTCACCACGGAACGTTGCCTTCACTCTTACTGTCGCGATTGCATCAGCAAGCATGTTTCGACAAGAGTTGAACAAAGCAAAACAATCATCACATGCCCCGGAGAGAACTGCAGGGCTGTCTTGGAACTCGATACTTGTCGACCTCTGCTTCCCGAAGAAGTAGTCCATCGCTGGGAAGATGCTCTTTGCCAAGAGTTTATGAATGCATCCCAGATATTTCACTGTCCTTTCATGGATTGTTCGGCCACATTGTTGAATGATGATGGAGGAGAAGTTATTAGAGAATCTGAATGCCCCTTTTGCCATAGGTTGTTCTGTGCACAATGTTACGTACCATGGCATACGGGGATCGGATGTGAAGATTTCCAGAGGCTTAATGAGGATGAAAGAGGGAGAGAAGATCTCATGGTGAGGGAACTTGCCAGGGAAAATAAATGGACTAGGTGCCCCAAGTGCTATTACTATGTTGAAAGAACAGAAGGCTGTCCACATATGACTTGCAGGTCTGTTCATGATCTAATATATCTTTCTACATACCTAGTTACCGAGCTTTGTGTTCATCGAAAATATGTTATGCTTGAGAATAGAACCTTCTTTGATGAGGGAGATGTTGTATGATTGTGGCTGCAGATGTAACTTCCATTTTTGCTATGGTTGCGGAGAAGAGTGGACAACGAGTCACGGTGGCTGCCAGCGGAATTAAGAGTACAGCAAGAACCACAATCTAGTTTGTGAAGGTCAAGAAGGGACGTACTGAGGTTTTAAACCAATGGTTATTCAACTTAAGACTGAAAATTGAAGTATGTGCAAGATATTTATCCGTTTGGAGCTAATAAATTGTTGTTGATTAATCATATCATTTTGAGGATCTTGCTAGTTTTTCTTTTTAATCAGTTTGCATGCTGAAATTAACATAGAAACAGCAGCCATGAGATCCAGTCAGTGTCTGTATGTGCAGTGCTGAAGCTAAGACAAAAGCTCTTGAAACGGAGGAGCAATGTCAGTATTCCACTAAAGCAAGCGAAAGTACCAACTACTGGAGTACCCTTTACAAATTACAACAATGTTCTAACATTTAATTAATTATAGCTTTAAATATTTCTGATAGTGCAACTATCACTAATTGTTTGTCTTATCTAAGTAATTACACAACCCTAAACGAAATAAGAAAAAAAGTGAAATACAATATAAGAAGGGGCTAGTAGTCACACACCCAGAGAAGAAGAATTTGCATAATTACCATTCCTTTTGTATCAAACCCTTGAAACTTGACACAAGACAATTTGCACTTAAATGCTTGGCTAACTGGCTGTGGAGCCAATAGAAGGAGGCCTAATCGTCAGAGCAAACCGGATTGATGTCTTTAAACTGTACAATAGATGCCCCGGAAAAGAGGATGATGTTCATCCTAGGATACTATTCAATCAGCTTTGTTTGCAAGATGTATGCATTGTCAAATGGTTAAGAAAAAGTATGAACAAATACTACCTTGTAAAGATTGATTTTAAATAAAGTTCTATGTTAGCTCCAAAACAGTGCACTTCCCAATGCCATAGAATCTGGCTCAGACAGCAATTTAACAGTTGTATCAAACCAGTTTAACTACTTTGTTTCAAAGAGAGCATTGAAATTGAAATAAAGTACATGTGAGGCCAGATCTTCATATCTTCTTCAGAGTTTGGTTGGTTGGTTTTGAGCTCTTCAATTTTCCTTGGACCTGGACCAATGGATGATGGAAAGTTCCTGTTCTATGAAGCCTGGCAATTTTAGGGGGTCTTTTGTGCAATTAGACCTTTTCTTACCAAACAAACTCTTCATCCCCTTACATCGGGTTTCTGGAGAGAAAAAAAATCTGTTTCAGCAATTAATATGTTGCAATACTCTTGCCATCCCTCCATGTCCCTATTTTGGGAAAATGTAGAAGAAAAATTGAAACACAGAGGGATGGTGAATCCGTTTGAGGAGAAACAGGACTAATTCCAGCAAAGACCCACTAAATTTCCGAGGCCTCATAAAGATGAATCATTCATTATGAATTGGGCCAAGTGCAAGGGAAATTAAACAGCTCAAAACCAACCAATCAAAACTATTAAAAATCATTAATGATGTACGACATTATTAATGTTTCGTTGGTTCTAAATTCATCCGATTGAAAAAGAAATCGTATATTCACTATTTGTAATATGTTTTTTGAGAAATTATATTATGCGTCATTTCTGTCACGTTATTAATGAATTAATCAGTTAAATTTATCAATTTAATTAATTTTTTATCACAATTTTTAAGAAGTGAATCTTTATTTGATAAAAAGATAATTTAAATTTAATTTATAGTAAATACTAATGAAGATTTACTCGATAAAAAAAGATAAAATAAAATAAATTAATTAAATAGATATATTTAATTGATTAATCTCATTAATGACATGATATAAATGAGTTGTATTATAAATTTTCTTTTGTGTTTTGCTCACTAAAACTGAAACCCTACTTATTCGATCGAAATAAACTCAAACTTACTAATATAGGCTTGAATTGGTATCCACATTTTGTATATAAATCCTGTGTGGTAACCTTGTCTGAAGCATCAACAACTTCATATCTCTCAAACACACACAAAAAATGTTTCCCATGTCTTCTCCAGCTGTTGCATTCTCCTTTAGCCTTTTGTTCCTCTTAGTAGCTCCTGCTCCTGCTGCGAATTTAGACATCTGCAAGACCCTCAGCGGATACTCGGACTTCTCCGACTTCAGCAGCATGTTGAATGAAACGGGTGTTGCGGACCAGATCAATGGCATGCAAACCGTCACTGTTCTTGTTGTTTCGAATGGTAATTTGGGTGCACTGTCCGGCCTATCCTCGGATCAAAAGAAGATGGTCATGAGCGTGCATGTGGTACTCGATTATTACGATGGAGCCAAGTTCAATAAATCACATTCGAAACATAACAAGATTCTCACAACACTCTATCAAGAAACCGGGAAAGCCTACCACCAAGTAGGTTTCTTGAACTTGACCAACACGGGCAAAGGTCCCGTGGTGTTTGCATCTTCTGTACCAAACTCGCACCTTGAAGCTCAACTTGTTGGAGAAGTGACGACAAAACCTTATGATCTTTCCGTATTGCAAATCAGTACTCTTTTAAATGTAGCCTCGATTTCGCCTGCACCATATATCGCTCCTGCGGCTTCCCCTCCGAGGAAGGTCCTAGCACCAGCACCAGCATCAGCTCCTACACCTGCACCTACATCTACACTAACACCCAATGTTGATGATGAGGAAGACGTCAAGTCTCCGGTTTCATCCAGGACTAAACCAAGCATGGGAGCGGAGCCAACTGCTGCTGATGCTCCTGCTAGTGAAGGGGGAAGCTCTGCTGCATCTGTACCGTCTCTGGACTATCTGGTCTCTACCGTTCTTATGATTTCCATTTGGGCTTGGTTCTTTCTGGCGATGATTTGAGTGGATAAAACAAGGGGATTTATTAAGCAAAACCGTTTCACGATTCAATCAGCATTCATTACTGGACAAGTAAGACAATAGCAAGATCAGAATCGATAAATACAATAATCAACTGATCAAATCACGCAAAACTCATCAAAGAAATGCAGCTAATGTAGCTTGGATAAAGAGAACGGAAGCAGAATTTCTCATATTCTTACTCGAGATCAATCATTGTTTTCAAATGATAAATCAATAAAAGAAATAATCTTTTATGATTTTCGACTACTAATTAAGGAAACTATAAAATCAAATGCTATGCATTTTTTTATTAGAATAACCCCTTATGCACTAGAATTTTTACATGAAAAATTAAGTTTTCAACTCTAACAATTAAACTATAACGATTATTATATAGATTGATGATCATATCAAAAGAATTTTACATGTGATCGGTTTTGTTGATTAAAATAATAAAAAAATTACAATAATTAAAATATGCATATCATATAATGCTAACAGTAGAACATAAAAAAAACCATCGAAAATAATAGATTAAAGTCTCTTAATATCAAATGATAAAAGACTATAGAGTAACAGTATATTTTAACCCGAACAAATAGATTCAGCATCAAATATTCTTCACATTGCAAGAACCCCTACCGCCTGAAACCGAAAGACAAAATTGGGAGAAGATCCCTTCTAGACTGCAAACTAGAAAACCCTTCACTCAAGAGGGTCCTAACAAGTCCAAAGACGTCGGGGAGGAGCGTCCACAACAAATGGAGCGACGGGAGAGTCGAAACATCCCAAAATAAGAGAAATTATATTATGGGTCAGTTTTACCATGTTATTCATGGACTAACCATTAAAAATTACTCACTCTGTAATTTTTAATTTTTCAAGTGAAGATTCACTTAGAAAAGAAATATTACATGACAAAATTGTTGAAGTGTGTAGTTTTTAGTGGTTAGTCCCATGGACAAGTGAGAGACTGACCCATAATATAATTTTTCCCAAAATAAAGAAGAATCTAGAAGGCGAAACGGAGAAATTATTATATGAACCCTTTCCATCACCTAGAATATGGTTCCAACAATTAAAATAAGACACATAATATATTTTTTCATATCATATTTACACATAAGCATCATCCTAATCATTCACTATAATGAATTTGATTTTAAAATAGAAAAATATTACCAAAGATTTTTTATGTTGTCTTACTCTTTATTGTTTAAGTTTTTTAATCATTTTTTAACCCTTAACCCTAATCCTTAAACCATAAACCATAACCCTAAATTCTAAACCCTAAACACTAACCCCAAACCATAACACTAACCATAAACCCTAATCCTTAAACCATAACCCTAAATTCTAAACCCTAAACACTAACCTCAAACCATAACACTAACCCTAAACCCTAAAGTTAAACAATAACACATAACCCTAAACTCTAACTCTAACTCTAAACCTTTAACTTAAACTACATAAACCCTAAACTCTAAACTTAAACCACACAAACACTAAACCACTAATCTCTAACTCTAAACCCTAAACTCTAACTCTAACTCTAAACCCTAAACTCTAACTCTAACTCTAAACCTTTAACTTAAACCACATAAATCCTAAACTCTAAACTTAAACCACACAAACCTTAAACCACTAATCTCTAACTCTAAACCCTAAAGTCTAAACCCTAAACCTAAATAATAACATATAACCCTAAACCATAACTTTAACCCTAAACCTTAAATCTAAACCACATAAACCCAAAACCACTAATCCCTAAACCCTAAATCTAAACCTATATAAAAAATTAATTAGGAAA